>OZ037776.1:10637639-10700139 GCA_964035525.1 Porites cylindrica | reverse complement strand
AACCTCTTTATATAGGTCTGTATAACGAGGCTAGGTACAACGAACGATTTTCTTTACCAAATATCAAAATATATGAAAAGGAACCTCGATATGACGAAACTTCGTTATAGCAAACGCATTTTGCCAGTCTCTTGGCCCTTCGCTATTACGAGGTTCCACTGTATTCGGTGGGTGAACGCCGAGTCGCAATAAAAGAGTTATTACGAAGTAAAGTCAAGGAAAAAGTTGTCGTGAAGAAGAAAAGAAAAGAAAAATCCTTAAAGGTAAATTTAGTCTGAGACTATGATAAATGATCGCGAGTTTTTGGGTTCGAAATTTTTGATTCCTGGATTTATTTGGGTAGGAAAATTTGGCGAGTATTTTTTAGGGTGAATTGATTTAAGTAGGGATTTTTTGGGGGTATTCAAAACAATCTGAAGATTCGTGGTCGCGTAGTTCTCCGAATAAAGTACAACCAAACTTGCCCTGGAAATTTGGCATAGGATTCTTCTGGGGTTAATATTTGGTCCAGGGATTTTTTTGGGTTTTGTTGTAAGCCCTAGGGATTTTTTTGGGGGGTTTAATTTTTGCCCCCATTCGATCATCCCCCTCATTTGAAATCTGGAGTACCATCTCCCCCCCCCCCCCCGCCCCTCCTCTACCCCGGGTTATACATACAGTTCGCCCCATGTAAGGGAATCCGGATTCCAGAATCGGCGGAAATTTTGCTTGCAGAATCCGGAATCTTGGGCTTTGGAATCCGGAATACAGCTCAAGGATCTGGAATCCCACTAAGGATTGGAATCCGGAATCCACTTTCTTAGATTCCCTTCCATGGAGCGATACAGCTGGGAAATACTCAAACGTTTTGTCGTAAAAATACCTGCTGTAGTCTTAATATCTATAAAACACCCGGGAAATACGGACAATGTGGCATGTCCTCCTAGTGTACTTATTAACCGGGTTTCACTGTAGAACTATTCAAATTGAATCAAGGAATGGATGAACTTGAACCATACCATAAGAACCTGGTATTAATTTGACCATACCGTTCTCGCTGAGTTGATACTCTGAAATGGCATTACTGCGCATTCATGAACCACCCGCTGGCCAAAAAACCGGGGATAGTTCTTATGTGGCACGATGACAGTTCAATTAGAATTTGTTTGAAAATGCTCCCGACAGCATGTCTCCATATTTGACAATAAGTTATCTCTAAACGTATTTATAAAACAGGGGCACCCAACGAGAATATAGTTCAAAACCACTTAAACATAGCATTGTTAAACTATTTTAGTACTTAAACGGTAGATATAGGCATATTTTTATTCCCTAAAAATTTTTCATCTGTTCGGATTTCCTAGCTGAGAGTTTAGTGATCCGAAAATTATAGGGATCAAAACTTACCTTTACGAAAATTTCAGCCAGAAAAAAGGCTCCCGAAAATTCTAGGTGACCTTTTTAGGGTAAAAATCCGTTAAAAATAGGCAATTATACCATTTCTTAGATGTTCGAAAATCCTAGGAGAGACAGGCAAGCAAGAAATTTTACAACAAATGTTTCGAAAATTCTAGATCTCAAATCGTCTTCCGAACAGATATTCTTCCGAAAATTGTCGTTGGGTGCCCCTGATAAAACGATTTAAACGTAAGAAAACTAGTAAAGGTCCTTTACTAAAGGCTACTATTTTTTTAAACCACAATTTGAACTTTTTTTTAGTCTAGAGTTGTAGAATATATGATCAAGGAAAAGCTTCGCCAGTTTTGTTTTCTTAGTTTTTTAATGCTTGTAGATAAAAAAAGCGAAGTCTTCGCGGCGAATAAAGTGCAACCAAAGACGTCTTATTATTCGATTCGGGACATCCGTTCTCTTTGCCAATTAGTTGAACCATTTCAGGAATCTGCTTGTTGCTTTGAACTGACAAATGAATTAAGCCTAGTTATTACTAATAAACTTCCAGTTACTGAGTTAGTTTGCGTATGTTAACATGTTGCTGCGATGTAGTCAGATGTAGTCAGTTTTCGTTCTCGTGTACTGTACTTAAAAAAAGACAAAAGACGTAAGACTGAGCAAGTTTAAATTTAAAAAAACTCTTGCAAGTTGTTGTTTCTTTCGTTCAGAACACCCCGCAAAGTACAATATTAAATAATAGCGTCGCTCTCTAGCTGCGGGGGCTTTGTGTCATCAAAAACTTTCTCAAACAATAAATTAAGACGCTCAAGCGGTTCTTTTGTTCCAAAGGACTACAAACGCTTTATGATCTTCGATGTCAATAATATGGATAGTAATTACGTAAAAGAAGAGCGGATATCTTTATAAATCCTTCACATTTTTCAGTCTTGCGAGTAGGGAATTATTTCTTGACATGAACAAAACTTGCCTCGAGTTTAAAACACGAGATAGCTCAAATGGGAGCATCGCTAGTGTAAACAATTGACCCCTAAAGCAATTATCTTCAATGAAATATGTAAATACACCAACACATCGTGTTTATATGTTTGACGAGACTTAATGTATATTTATGTTGTGAGATAATATTTTAAGTGTTTTTTATTTAAGGCTTGCAGCTGGTATGGAAGGAGATTGGACACAGAGAAGGATTCGAAAATTGTTGTCATTGCAAACAGTTTAAGGAATTCAAGGCTACAGGTCTGTGAAGATACTTAGGAGGTCGTCAGAAAAACATCACGCAGATTAGTTCACAGCGAGGTTCGTATAAATATTCTGGATCGTTGATACATATCGTGTCATTCGCGGGTTTGATTTCATTCAGATGTGAAACGCTTTTTGAAAAGAAACATATCCCTATTGCTATTTTTATTTATCAATATCAACCGCAACAATACCAGAGAATCCAGAGTGCTTCACACGCGAATATTCCTCATTTTTGTTTTTAATAGATCCTGGTAAGATCCATCGAGGAATTCAGTCTTCATAAAAGCAGAGGGCAAGGACGATCTACGAGAAAAATTTGTGGCGGGTTTATCCATTTGGCAGAGGCGAATCAAGCAGAGAGCCGTGAACATTGAAAATGTTTTCATGTGATTAACGCCTTGCTGTTTCTCGAAAGGTCACGTTAACAGCGAGTCTAATATATCGACACACGACATCCACCATTAGGAGCGATCAGCTTTCGTATTTAGAATCTATAAAAGATATTGCCTCCATAGCAAAACGAGGCTTATTGACGGATTATCGTGACTGACGACAGTATATTTTCATATTGGACCAGCATCCGGTTAGTGTCTCGCAAAGATCAAACTTGTGTATGTATTTATAGCCGCACGCATCGAAAACCAGTGACAAAAGGATCGATCCTGCTTTGAACACGGAAGGAGTCAGCAATGGGGTTCGACATCGAAAGATTCTCAGGGAAAGTAAATGAGGGCCTCTTATGTTCGATTTGCCGGGATGTATTGGAAGATCCATTGCAAGCGCCTTGCGAACACGCTTTCTGTTCGTCTTGTATCCACGCTTGGCTCACGCATTACAACACCTGCCCGGAAGATCGATTACCACTGTGGCCGAGCGACTTGAAGCCCATTTTCAGATACATGAAAAACGACTTAGACGCGTTAAAAATACGCTGCGACAATGAGTCTCGCGGTTGCAAGGCGCTGGTGCGACTGGACGCGCTCAAAACCCATTTAAAGGAGGACTGCGGTTTCGTGTTGGTTTCGTGTTCAAACGAGGGATGCCAAGAGCAATTCACCAGACGTGAGCTGGAAGGGCATTCAAAAACATGCAAATTCCAAACTGCCGAGTGTGCTAAAGGCTGTGGGTTGAAAGTGAGCAAGAACGAGGAATCGGAGCATAATTGTATAGCAGAGCTGCGCAAAGCACTGCTTAAAAATCAACAAGAAAACGAAGCGAAAATCCGGGAGCTCAAACAGGAAATGGAATCTCGACTAGATTCGCACCGAGTTCACATGGTCTACAAGGAAGCTACTTTGCAAAATCAAATCGAGAGTTTGAACTCGCAAGTGGCCGAGCTGCTCCGCGAAACAAAATCGCTTAAAGCGCAAAAAAGAGAAGAATTGCAGAGCGATGATCCAGAAAGGAAGGAGATCCTTGAATGGTTGAGAAGCTTAAAATACCAAGATGAGATCGCTGAGAGGTACTGTAGCAACTGCAACAAGCGATACTTGTACGTGAGGAAAGATACACTTCACTGTTTAAACGACAAGGTAAAGTACTTTCTAAGTTTTTTTATTTTATTTTACCGGAATGCTAAGCTAGCGCCACCGAGAAACTAGACTGCACCAAAAGATTAAAAAAAAAAAATAATATTTTAATACTGTTCACATGATCTTGTCTACCACTTGTCTCAATCGGTTTGAAAACGTACAATTAACTGCTAACAAGAAAGATCAATTATTCAATGTGGTAGATTCAAACATTTAATAGGGAGCTTCAATACCAGGTTTTAATAGGCTAGGACATTTTTGAGCAGCGCACGTCAACCGGAAGTGGACTTTCTGCATTCTTTTAAAGCAGTGGCGGTGCACAAATTTTCGGGAAAATTGTCTCTGCAAGGGTATAAAACTTAGCAATACAAATTTGATAGCGTCAAGGCATATTAGACGGGAAAAAGCCTCATTTCTGGTTGACGTGCGAAACGCCTTTGTTCAAACTCCTTGCTTTGCGTGAAGTTGGTTGGCAGCGCAGAATCTCTTCGCTTTTGTTTTGAACTTTCACTTCCGGTTTCATGACGCTACCTTTTCGTCGTCCTGATCAACTGTTAGTGATACTTTATGATTGTGATGCCCCTGTGTGGTCACGCGTGAAAAAGCGTGATTCAGACAGTTTGATCTCAGGTTCACGACATCAAAAACACTTCTAAAAATCCGCTCTCCACAAAATGCAGATTATTTCGTCGTTTCAAGTCAAGACGTCGTAGAGTTTGAGTGGGATCATAGCATTTAAATGCCTTTGCCCCGATTATAAATTCTTGTGAAAAAGATTGCGTGCCACAAATGTTTTCGTGCCGAATTCGCTTTTTATTCAAAAGCCCGTCCAACCTCTCTTTGTTTAGTTCAAGTTAAGGTTTAATAGACGCAATTACGATCAATTAGCGGAATAACCAATAAGCGAAAGGGAGCTTGTGATAAAAATAGTCCTTACGCGGATGAATTCCATGCAATTCTTTAATTAGAGACTCATAACAACCAAAAGCCTTCAAGGGTACAAAACTGAAACGACGACAGAACAGTCTGACGACACTACCTGACTTCAAAATTGTCAACATAGTGACTTGCTGGATGGACAAATAGAAGGAAATTTTCCAGTCAAAAGGCAGAGGCGTAGCCAGCTTTTCTACTAGTTGTAGGCCTGGCTGACTTTCATTTCCACATATCCCAAAAATTGCACGCATGACTAGTACGCACTGACCTCACCAACACTTTGAACTCTTATACTTTATAGCTCACCCAAACAACGCATAATTTATTACAAGCGATAGAGTGATCAAACCGAACATTTGCGGTCCCGGGCCTACAGGTATATACGCTGGCTACGCCCGTAAAAGGTGCGGAAAAGGCAACGGTTATCACACGATATAGCCCCACCTCCTCCTACTATAGCACACAAAGGAGAAATAATTTGAAGAACCTTTCTGTGATGGATGATTAAAGCACCAAAGTCTAACCAAACACTTTTCCCAGGAGTATATTGTGAGAAGTATCTTTTTTAGTCGGTCGAGTCGGAACCGTTGCAGAACAGGAGAGCTAATAAACAAGCCCTTGTAACATGCTCGCTAGCGCGACATTCTTGGGGGGACTGCTGTTAGCCTGTACCAGAAGCATCTAACCCCGCTTCTGCCTGTACACAGACGTTGTTTTCTTTTCTTTTCCCTTGCGCTTGCAGTGAATCATGGATAATACAAAGACTCCATGAATGAATGAATTCTCCCGCTGTTTTTATTTTTATACGCGCGCGCGCTCGACGATCTTTAAAGAGACAATAGAGGGTCTCTGAAGAGGCTAGACTTCTGGCAGACTATAATAAATAGTAATAATAATAATAATAATAAACCTTTATTTATATAGCGCTAGCTATTTCCAAAACCTCAATAGCGCTTTACATAATTCATAAGAAAGAAAAATAATGAATTTAAAACTTACATCGAACGATAATAAAAAGAGTACCCGACAAGTTACTTAAAAATTCTAAGCTGCTAAACACTAAACACTAAATCCCTGAAAATTAAAACGATAACATCTAAAAGATGTATAATTAGATACTTTAAATATTACACTGGCTAAAAAACCTAGTTCCCGAAAAGGTAAGTCTTAATGTACTAATACGCTATCAGACTACCTCGGCGGGAAACGAAATTGTTAAAAACAGTTTTTTTCTTTGTGCAGGTGAATCTAAGCTGTTCATCTCCCACGGAAGAAGACGCAATCCTCAGTCACATGCGAGGATTCCGCGCAACCAAACCCCGGAGCTGGTGCCCAAGTCCAGTGGGAACAAGTGAAGGTTCACCTCTGCCTCGTTCTCAAAGCGAAGAGTCCTCGCTGAACAGAGCCGTGTTAGAGTCATGGCGACGAACTCCTGATGTGTCGACATCGCCTTGTTCAAATTGAACTTGCAACAGTCTACAACGATCGGCGTTTTGAACTGCCAACAAACTGATTGCGTTAACAGCAGCATATGAAATTACGATTTGTAGCCGAGCTGTGGAAAGTTAGCCTGTGTAGAGCCGCCCCCTTCTCTCAAAGAAAGGCAGAGAGAGACTCTCTCTCCCCGATTTTGGTTGAGGGGAGGGGCGAAACAACTAAAACCAAGACAGAACCTTGTTATTTTCTTTAAAGATACGCGAATATATTGTTAAGCTTGTTGATCCCACGGTCAATCTGTCAACTTTCTTTTTACTGTGATATTTTCCGATTATACTATAAACTTAAGCAGCCGCTTTTAACTTTTAAAAAGAAGGTAAAAATTTTAAACAAAGAAACAAATGAGTAGAGTTGACGAGATAATAAATTCAAAGACTGGTCCTTAGTTGCAAATTTAATATTTTTAAAATGGTGTAGGAGTACAATTGAGACCCAGAATATGTTGGGACTTTTAAATTACTCCAACAATGCACATTCTTTCTAACTTTTTTTTCGAACTCGTCGCTGACAGAAAATAAACCTTAACATAACATAACAGTCTTGCTTTTTATTGCTATTGTTTTGTCGCTCTTCTTCAATCGTCCACGGAAAAAAGCGTTCTTACAATTTGTCAGCGAACCATTCAGAATAGCCTCACGAAAGGCGCTCCATGAGCGAAGGCGAACGGAGCATAGCCTGGTTCAGAAGTTCAGATTGTTGAAACCGCGCAAAAAGATGTCCGGAAAATTGGCGCGCGGGGGGGGGGGGGGGGGGGGGCAATGGGAGTGAGGGTTCTCTCCTCTCGCCATTATTTTTTTCCGCTCCATGACTTCGCGCAGCACTCTTCGCTCCGCACTATCTGAACGCCTGAAAGAGGTTAAACAGGACATTTCGTACAAAGTGCGGAGGGCCCGATGAGGGGAGGGAAATGTCCCGTTCGCCTCGCTTGGTTCAAAAAGCGCCTGCCATGTAGGCTATAATTATTCAGAATGACTATCGCGTAAATGACCTCATATGCCTGCCTGCGTAACCTCGCCCTGTACCGGGACGGTATCCACCAACATTGGGGGGAGGCATAAACCTAGAAATAAAAAGTTCGAAAGGGCCACGGTTTTAGTCATTCATTCCTTGATTTTGTTAAGTTCTGGTGCCAGTTTAATACCGCATTTCCGAGTTCCTCCGGGTCTCTGTATCAAAACGAGGTTAAGTGCTCAGCCTTTGATGTGGAAATGATTTTTCATTCTTATGCAAATAAACCTCATTTTCACAAGAAAGGCTGTGCTCTTGGCCTCATTTTGAAAGTGAAGGTTTTTGGAACTCGTAAGGGGCCTATTGCATGGGCTGCTAAAAATAACCAGGAGCCTGACTTAACCTACAGCTCTCTCTTATCTCCAACAGGCAACCTCTGATATATTTTCAACTATAAAATTCATACTTGACTCCGAGGCTCGGGGGAATAAAGCAAAAGAAATCGCTTTTGAGGTTCAGGGATGAATAACCTATTTCCTTTGTTCTATTCGCCACTTTAAAAACAATAAGGCAACTTGAGCGTCCCGCAATTGTCTCTGGGATCGTAACTGGGGACACGCCAGTCAGCTATTGGCTAATTTTTTCCCTGTTCCTGACAACAATCCCAGATGCATTTGCGAAAGTTAACTCGGCCCAGTTCCCTCTCGTTTCTAAAGTAACGAATTTCCACAAGCATCGAAGCCAAGAATAATTTAATATATCACATGGCAGTAGATCACGTATGAAATGAACTGTCAAATACCGCGGATGAGAGGACGAGAGTAAATGTTACGCGAAATCTACTGACCTGGAGTCGTCTTTGGATTTAGGTGCGTCCCAGTATCCTCGCATCTGTGGTCGATTGTAGTCTCTCATTCCTCCTCCTCCTCCACCTCCGCCTGTCATTTAAACATTGAAAATAACTACCAAGAGAATCACGGCGCATAACAAGTCAGAACGGTTCTTAAAAAGGCAAAATACACTCGAACCTCTACGGTCAGCTCTCCACAACATTCCCATTTTATTGTCCCGACGGATACAGTCACCCCTGTTTTTAATTCCCTGCGGCGACCAGCTATTTCTGTCGCCTGTTTGCAAGGAGGCTGTTATGGAAAGGTTCGGATATATGCTGGGATGGGGGCTTGGGATTAGCTTCTGCTTCTGACTAACAACTCCTAACAACCCCCTAACACAACATTCTCCCTCCCCACCTCTCGGGATGTTGTTCATCTTTTCCCACGGCACGCGACATCAATTCCTTAAAGCAAGAAAATCCTTTACCCAGAGTTAAATATATCCACTATCCAGTAGATTATTACGCGATGAGCTTCTGAGAAGAGTTGACTGAACCGTTTTCTACCTGATAATCCAAATGAATGGCGCGTGTTCCGAGTGGATTGAAGTTGAAGTTGTCTATAGCACTAACACAATATAGCGGTGAAACATGATTTCAGCTATCGAACACCTGGTTGAACGTCTGACATGCTTAACACCAGACTGTTGTAATTCGCTGTTACAGTGATATGGGCATCCCCACTCCCAAAACCCTAGTGATATGAGCATCCCCTTCTCATATTTCCGTAGCGATTTGGGTTAGGATTAGGGTTAGGGTTAGGGTTACAGGGGATGCCCATATCACTAGGGTTTTGGGAATGGGGATGCCTATATCACTGTGACATTGCCACTTTACAAACGAAGAGAACTGGGGCTGAAACGCGTCGCGCAATTATTTCTGGGATCGTTACTGGGGTCGCGCCGCTAGTAACAGTCCCAGAGGTCTTTGCAAACGTCAGTCGTGCCCAGTTTCCTCGTTTCTATAGTGGCGAATTTCAGAGCTGGGAGCTAATACAAAGCGGTTACCTCTATACGGCTGAGGAGTCTGAGAGCCCCACATAGGTCTAAAAGAAAGAAAAGAAACAATAAAGCTAATGTGAGAATCCCCAGCATCATGTTTGACGGTCCCGGGTTCCGGTAGGATCCAAAATGTTTGCGCAAAGTTAAACGGTTCATCTTTGTGAAATGTTCGCAAAGTTTTACTCAGTTTATTTTCTATTTACCTTGTCTATCGAACAGGCTGATCTCACCGTCTTTCCAAACTATTTGTGACTCTGGGTGAGTCTGAGCCTTAGCAAGCGGGCAAGGTTTTAGTTTGTTCACATGCATTTCAATGTTTATATTTGATTCTCCGTTCACGGGCTAAGCTTTCCCGTAAACGCACGGTATGCACTGTCGTTGAAAAAAAATTAAGCGAGACCTCCGTGGACAGAACACAAACCTCTACCGCTGTAGCACTCTAATACTATTCGAGGACTTGTCCTGATACACCGAAAGGTCATTACACAATCATTGTAAATGTAAGCACAACTGTTACCCTCGCTGGAAGTTCCTTTGACCCGGAAACGATCCAATAGGGTATTGTCGAGGATTACCCCATTCGGACCCAGGCCCGCGCATCCCTCCTTGATTTTCCATATTAGGACCTTAAAAGGTAGAGAAAACAGACGGACAATTAGGACTGTGTCTAGAGGTCACAGGTTGAAATGTCCCAGTGGTACCTTTTCGGAGTGGTCCGCCAGGCATTCCTGTCCAACGGCCCTGGTTATCCATAAAGCCCCCAGGGCCATGATCCATCGTTCGCCCGATAGGAGGGCCCTGGAAAAAAAATAACAAAACAAAATTACGCTATAACTACAGTTGTCAAAACACTAGAGATATTGCATATTTTGAGTCTTTTCCCCTACCTTGGGACCAGGCCTTCTCATAGGCGGGGAGTCCTGGGTCTTAGCATGCTCCATGGCCATGAAGTCGTCCACGTGCATGGAGGGTGGGCGGCTCGTGTTTTGCTTACGTGACCTAAATATGTCATTCATACGTGGGTTGCCACGTCCTCGACCCATGCCTCTCATTCCGCGGCCGCCACCCCGCATTGGCACTGAAGGAGCTAGAAAAGCAGAGAATAAATCACATAATAATCTTATAGTCTGAAAGGCGCATGCAGTAAATAGCGAAAACATTGAACAAAACAGTTTTCCCGCGTAAACATTAGAGAAGGGGGCCCATCTCTTTCATCCTATCCTTCCCCGCAAATGCAAGTCTTACAGTTCAGGCAAAATAAGGGGCCGTTTCTTAAACTGTTTGTAGCGCGAGTATATGTGCAGAGTTGGAACTCAGCTGTCACTGTATTTGATCTGAAATATTCTACCAAACTTCAAATCCCAAGTTTTGTATACGCATACAGTGCTCAAACAACTACGAAACTAACTATCAAACTAAAACCTGTTACAAACCTGTTTTCATTTTCTTGTAATCTTTTCGCTGACCAGATATCAGCGGATCGTACTTTCTTTTGGCTCTGAAATAACAAGAAACAACACGATAAGCGACTTCCACTGTATTCTACCCCAGAATAAAACGATGACATTATATGTACCTGTGGCTTTTCTTGCGTGTCGGGGAGCCTGGGGGCGAGGGTACCAGTCCTTTCTCCAGCTCGGCTTTGAGATCAAAGTCAGGACAGAACTTCTCTCTCAGAGAATCAAGACTGCTTTTTATCTGTGAAAATCCACATCCATTCTGATCGTAATTAGGCACGGAGATTTTCTTTACCTTTTTAGGGGTAATTGAACAGGTTCCGTGCCTGTGTTAGCATAAATACAGCATACCCTGCTAGTATAAGTTTCTCTCTTGCATGGCTTTTAGCGTTTATGAAGTCGTTAGCGTCGAATGTCACCGGCTACGCGACTGACGTGCGACGCAAATGACCTCGTAAACGCGAAAAGTCATGCCGGACAAAAAACGAATGCTCGCTGGGCAACAACAGCATTGTGCAGTGGCAGTGGTAATGTTCATCGGTCGTATAAAAAAAGTGGTAAACACTTACGTCAGGGCGACATATCAAAGTGTGACCATTCAAATGACACCAACGGAACAGTACTTTCCTGCGCCAGTGTTTAGTACGCTATACAAAGTGGTTCTAGCTCTCGAGTCTGTGGACGAAACCTTCAAAAGTGTCTTTTCAATCAAAAGCTACTAAAGAGCACTTTCCCTTTAGTTTATACTGTTTCTGATACCGCACAAAGCAGTGATTCTAGTTTTTGCCTGAGGACGAAATTCTCATGAATCAATTCAGAAAGGGGCCGCAGCGCAGTACTTTATGTGTTGAAATACGCTGTACAAGGTGGTTCTAGCTTATGTGGTGAAAAAAGTGTGACCTACCAAGTATGACGTTTTTGGGGCAGTACATGATGCCTCACTCTTGAATGTATGGTCACAATCATAAACTTTAAACACTTCAAATAGAGTTTCTGAGTAAATCTATACGACTTCAGTCACGCTGATTTTTTTTTCTCATTTTACCCGTTAGAGAACAAAAACGATAAATTAAATTTTGATTTTTTCCGCCTTGAGCTGAAATAGGAATTTGATGATGTCAATTTTTAAAATTAGAGACACTGAACAAATGTTCAGCAGTGTTTCAGGACGGAGAGACAGTGCTTCTATTCAAGGCCTATTCGCTACTTGAAAAATTGAAATAAATATATATATATATCTGGGCCTTCGCAAGCGGACTTCTGGGATCGTTACTGGGGACGCGTTTGTCAGCTATTGGCAAGTGATTTTCCGTAGTCTCCAGTAATCGTCCCAAGAGTCACTGCGAAAGCTAAACTTAGCCCGGGTTCCTTCTCGTTACTAAATGGTGAGTGGAGGCCTGTGTCTTACCAGATCAACTTCAGGGTCGATATCGTCGGGAGGAGGGGTGGAGTACCACAGTGTTGGACTGACCCTACCATCCTCAGCTTCACCAGCGACAAAAACCAGTCTGTTGACGAAGAGGGCCTGGAGTGGAAGCGGAGCTGGCAGCTGCGGTTCAGTAACTTCCTCTGTAAACAGAACAAACGCGGCAAAGAATCTTTGCTTTTGTCGGCTGCCATTTTAAGGGGGGAGAAGAGGGGACTGTGTCACGACTGGCTAGTTCATTTACTTGATAACAGGGAGCTTAAGCAAAGACCTTTTGCAGCCACGTACATCAACCGAAAGTGGACGTTTTGCATTCTTGGGCAGTGGTTTTGCCTAAATTTTCAGGCAAAGAAACTCAACAATACAAATTTGGAAGCGTCAATGCATATTACAAGTTAAAAGCGGGTCCCACTTCCGGTTTACGTGCGTCGCTCAAAAAAGTCTTTGTTAAAGCTCCCTAATGCCAGTTGTTCGCCCTTATTCTTACCATCCGTCGCAACAAATGATGCGAAGACAAGGTTTAGCGTTTCTAGTTTTTCTTTTAAAAAAGATGGCAAATACCCTGACAGAGCCCCTTTAAAACGGTTGATGACGTATTCCAGTATTTCAAAGGTGTCAAACCTGTTACAAACAAATCCCTGCACCAATAACCGTTAGCGTTTAATTCGCTTAGTTCGTTCTTCAGCTGTTTGTATCTTCATCATATCATTCATCTGCATTCGTCATACCTGGTTCTTTGTCGGTGTCAGTCTCTGTTTTACTCAGTATAGTGATCAGAACCCTAACTGCATCTAAGAGCGGCTCTAAGGCCTCGTCTTCTTTGCAGCTCTCCTGAAACGACAAACACCGATACCATTCAATTTACTGCCATTCAAAGGGTCATATTCATCAGATCTCTGCGTTGTATCACGTCAGTTGATGGCATTTAACTCTGGTTATTGACCTGATTGGTCAATTAAGTCGCGATGTTATTGGTCGTTTGTCAGTTGAGCCGTAATGTTATTGTTTATGAAGACTCTTGAAGTCATTGGTGCGTTTCGATCCGTCTGTTGTCACAGTTAAATAGTTGTTTATAGTTTGTCCAGTCATTCCCTCGCAGTTAGTTTTTCTTGAGTCTGTCAATGAGTCGTTTGTACTGTGCCTGTAACTGTTGACTACATTTCAGTGGCATTTGTTCCAAGTTTACAAACGAAACATCAATTCGACTGGGACTCTGTGACATGTATTTAAGAATTTGTTCATGCTTAGCGTGCGTATATCGAGTTATGGATGCACGCGGGAAGTTTGGAGAGCACGAAAGATGCGTAAGAGTTGCACGAGGCGATAGCCGAGTGCAACTCTAGCTTCTTGAGTGCTCTCCAAACTTCCCAAGTGCATCCATAACTCGATATACGCACAGCTAAAAGCATGAGCAAATTCTTTTATAACATAGCTGACAAAAATGCTTGCTTTTTGATTAACTACAAAATTCTCGTAACGCGCTACACAATAACAAACGCTTCTATTGGCTGATTACGAAAACACCACAATCATCTAGTTTGAATGAAAATATTCTTTCTATAGCTTTTCTGTAAAACTGAGAAAGAAAATTTGCTTCTTTATTCGTTAACGATCAATGGAAACTAAGCAGAAACAAAGGTAAAAGAGTCTTAAAGTTCACCTAAAGTTAAAATACTAACATGTTCGTAAGAAGTCGTGGAGTATGGTTTGGATTTGCTGAAAAGATGTTTACGTTTTGCTCGGCGAAATCCAGAAAACATGTTTTTAGTGAAGACGACTGTCATCCTTCTTTAAACTCATATTCATTTACAAACATTGGCTGGTCATTACGGCTTCTTGAGAAGACCTGGCAGCAGTTGTTTTTGTGAGTAATAAATTTACGTCTTCTTGTGTAATTTGTGTTGTTATTGCGAGAGAAATCTTCCTGCCTCAGTCGGATTGTCCAGAGATAACAAAAGTGCATAACAAATTTAAAAACAACAATAAAAACGGAAATTTAACCTCTTAATGTTGTTGATGACCAGTTGGTGTCTGTTCGGTTCCCAGTGAATGTTTTTCGGCCAAAATGTGCTGCAGCTGGTCTTCCGACAAATTTGCGAAACGCGCAACAAGTGAGTTTGTTTTAATTCGGCTCTATTTTTGCTGCTTGTTGGATCAGGACCTAAAAGGTCAATGCCGATAGAAAAATTGGGCAGTTCTTCGCTGGTTTCTTCCATATTTTAAAGAGAAGGAAAACTGCATTGCAGCTTAACAGACGACAACTCTGCAGCCAGGTAAAAAAAAATGCTTACGTCATCTTATTTACGCACGGGCGTGCGTAAATAAAGATTTTGTTCATAGCGGCTCAATAGGATTTATATAGGGCAAGCACGCGCGCTATGTTATAATACGTATTTTACAGACTAGTATCAACGACCAACTTTAGAAAGCTGGTTTACTAACTTCAAACTACAAACCTCAACCCGCTTTTCCAATGTTTTAAGGGGACCATCCTCGGCTGCACTGTCAAATTTAAGGAAGCTTCTCATCTGTGCAGCGCTAATGCTGATTTCCGTGGTCCGTTTAAGCGGTTCTTCCCCCATGGCGTCATCTTCTTGGTCTGGGATCACCTCAGCCGAGTCCTCGGGAAGCAACAACTGCAGCAACTCGATGGTTGTCGAGAGCGTAGACAGGTTATCTGGACCGGGTATTCCATTCCTGCGTAACAATTACATATTGTATCATGACAGGGACAATGCTGCTCTTTACACCAAGTAATACCGTTAATTACAATTACAATTACCATTTCCTATAGCGCCAAAATCCATATAGTTCTAAGGCGCTTTAGAAACTATGAACAAAAAATAAAAAATTTCAAGTAACAACTTTCAAATTTACAAGTATAAAACATCAAGTGTGAAAAAAAAAGGGAAAAAAAGGTTTACATGAAAAAAGAAAAAAAAGCCCTTAAATGCAATGCAGTTCAAAGAAACAGTATACAACTCATACGATACGGTAAGGAACGATAAAAACAACACGATACAACAACCGTTCGATACGTTACAGTACGGTACGATACGATGCGATAAGGCACTATACCGTGGTACGTTACGAACGATACGGTAAAATTACAGCGTTTGAAATATTTGCTCGAGAAATCGGGACCCACTATTTACATTCATTATTATATCGAGTATAAGAGAAAACAAAACATAAATAAGAAACAATTACGCATAGAGAACATACTCGAAAGAAGAAGACAGCCTTTTAAGAAGACGGTAGAACACTTCATTGTTGTTTTCCAGTGCACTGTTAGGAAAATGAAGAACATAACAAATAAATAGTGACTAAATAGTTTTATTATCATCTCCTTTATGGGGCTTTTTAGGAACAATGAAACAAGTAATTCAAATGCAACATAACATGGTTAAGAATCCCAACTGGTAGGAGGCAAACCAGTTGGGTGGGACTACTCGGGACTACCAAGAACAAATTCAGCTGGCAGTCAGAGCGGGACTTGGACTCGGGGCCTCTGGATGACAAGTCAAGCGCTATAACCGCTTGGCCACGTTGCCTCATCTCCTAAACAATCACTGCTCAGATATTTTCTCCTGGAAGGAAGGCTCTGGTGAATTACCACGATATGAAATGTATTTCACGAGTCCATGGACGAAATCTTTGGCAACCAAGATTAAACGAAACGTGAAACTTTCATACGGCATCTTCTCTCATTTAGGTCAAAAGGGAGGTGTGGGAGTTTTCTTTCGAATCAAGACTTAACACTTTCGCGAGTTATTGAACAGCTCTTCTCTCAATCCCGGCTTGTAAATCTTGATGGTCAAGAAGTAAAAGAATGACAAAAATATTCAAAAGACACGACTCAACTTAAGTTTTTACTAGATGGACAATTTTGATACCCCGACCACCGATTTGACAAACTGCATTTCACATCTGTACTAGTATGTTCCCACAATTTATCTCCCACCCAGTCGCCCAACTCGATGTGAGAGTAATACTCGAAGATTAACAGAGAGTATTCAGAAAGAAACCACACACACAAAAAAGCGGATAAACGTACATTTTCTGGTGATAGACGCCATAGTTGTGTTCTGTAAGAGTCAGCAGGGTTCTAAGGGCCAACAGAATAGTGGCGAATGACTGACGCTCTGATCCCATGTGTTCTAGCAAGGCTGCACAAATTACCTCCAGCATCTCCTTGTCCGGCAAAGTGTTAGCCAACTTCGTTAAATTGAATAGAACAAACAAATAAATAAATACCGTGAAAACCCTATCAGTTTAGTTTTGCAATAGGCTCACCCCTACTCTCATAATCGCCCTTCCCCCTTTAGGGACAAAGCCACGCCTCCGGGACTTTAAAATGACGGATCTGTTTGTGAAGGTCTGACAGAATACGACGGAGCTGGGACTGGATTCAGAAAGTCTTCCTAAAAAATACTATATCTTACATCCAACGAAGATGTTCTTACGGCTTCATCATACATTCCTCTCCACAACGCGCGACGAAGCCCAAAAAACCGTCTGCTTGGGAGGGATTAGATAACTATATCGTAATTATTGTTTGGCAACAATAGGCCATTGTTAAGCAGAACTGTTTAGGATACCTCGTAACTTAACGGGGCTTAAAAAATTCCAGGTCTGGTTAGCCGGTTTAGTTATCCTAATTAAACAAGCTACTCAGCAGCCTGCTTGATTAAGAGGTGTCAGTTAGGTTAGGAATTAAGGCACGGGGACAGGAAATATGGACATCATGATCTGCAATACAATAATCTAAGCACATTTACTAAAAAATTCGGGTGAAGCTTTAGTGTTACAAATGGTTATGTGAAGTTCTCTGGTGTCATCCCACTCGCCTCGCTTCGCCTCTCGCTTCAAGTGGAGAGCTAGTCGGCTAAGCTGGCGAGATTTATCACAGATGACTGCTTCATTCCAGGGGTTCTTTTGTTGTCTCTGCTCGGGTTGTAAAACAGCGAAAACAATTTGGCAGAGTCGAATTGGATTTTTTCCACGCTGCTTAACGGATAATGAGCGCACACCAAATACGAAGGCCAGTGGAGAGCTCAGGGAAGGACTTAGGGCAACCTAAAAACTAAAACAACTCACATGCTGGTCTGTAAATGGAGTTTCAAATGGCATCAAACTCACAGTAGGATCACACAGGGACTGCACGATAGACTGAAGTAACAAAGAAAACACAAGATTAATTTCTGCGTTTAAGGACTAACTATTATTTAGCGCAAAAACGCGGTAGGGGAGTGGTTGACAAATTTAAATCTCACCGGCTGAAAGTAAGTCTTTGAAAGAAAGTTGTCTGCCTTCATATTCAAAATGTAAAGCTCTGGCCGTGTGGACATTCCGTGGCTCACAATTTTACGGTTTGTCTCATAGCAAGTGAAATCGTAGGTGTTAAGAGCAGAGAGATAGGGCGCGATACATTCGAGCCGTTCTTCCGGAGATGCTTGGGTTCTCGAAAAGTGATCAACTGTAACACATTGAGCGAAAAAGTCTAGGAAAAAAAGTTTCGAAAGTTTTGGTTTTCCGCACAAGGCTATTCTTTGTTTTCGAATTCCGGAATTATTGCAAAACAGCAAGGAACCACTGCAATTTCAAATTCGAATTCTTGTTCGAATGGATCGCGCCCATGAGCCTTCATACCACAACGCAGTACTGCGATCTGGACACCATCTGGTTCTCTGGGTCTCCCTTCAGACAAGACAACATGGACGGCAGAAGATTGGGGAACAACAGGTCGTCATTCTTAGCATTTCCACTGTAGGCAAAACAGAAAGATAGCTTGTGTTCAGTGTTAAAAATAATGCACTTCAAGACCTCGCATCGTGACATAATTCAGAGCTGCAAATAATATTCATTTATCGAACAATTGCCTAAATAGAATTAGTCCATATCTGACGGAAACCTAACTGAGGTCGGACATTACTTCTTTTATTGGTTAATACGAGGTCACAAAGGAAAATGGGTGCCTAAAACAATCCCATACTGCAATCCAACAAAACAACGACCCAGTGTCAAAGTGACTTTACCAGAAACTCATAAGGGGTTGAATGTTTCTGTTTAAACCTACCTTGTTTTCAAAAGCTGAAGAAGAGAAACTTTGACGGCTGGTTGTGATGAGAGATAAGCCAACAGGGTCATGATACGAACACCTCCACCAGTACAGCTTTAGAAAAAGAACAACTATTCAATGAACATATCAATGAAATTATGTCACCTAACTAACTGATAAATTGACAAACTGATAAGCTATTTTAAAAGCAATGGTTGTGATACTCGACTCGTAGTGATCTTACAACCTTGAGGTTTTGATAACCAGTAAATCAACTAGTAATAACCACAGGTTAAGGAGTGAAGGCAAGACCGAATCGAAGGTCAAAACGTTCTTGCTCTAGGTATAACACGGTGTTTTGGGCAGGTTTCGCGTGATAGAAGGCCAAAACACCGCCTCCTGAGCAGATTGCACACCATTCATTCTTGGTAGAAGTCCAAACGAATACTGTTGCGTAACAGCAACCTAGAGATTAGGATTGCGGGCTCTCTATGGTCGCCCGCAATAAAGCTTTCGAAGATCCACATAGTGTATTCAGTCTCAGAAAATTCAAGGGAAGAGGCTTTGGTCCTTTACTCACCTAACCCGTCCCCTTTTTTTGCAACTGGCCGGGTTTTTCACTCACCTATTGTCTTCTGTATTTGTTTTACTCATCTCACTGTCCAGGGTCTCCAGTAGGGTTCTGTCAAACAATACAGTAAACGTTTGGTTAAACAGTAGATAGTCAGCGGTCGCCAGAGTCCCGACGACCAGAGGCAATTTAGTTAGCCGAATACTTTGCTCCTAACAGTCCCCGAAGGAAAAATTACAATCAAATTATATTTTTGTAAAATCCTAAGAAATAAATTGCACCATCCAAAAGAACTGCCAAAGAAGTTATATTTGAATGGTATCACCACAGGATTTCATCCACAGACTAAAAAGTTAGAACTACATACTAAATAAAAAGTACCAGGTGAAAGCACTGTTGAAGAGGTTTCATTTGAATGGTCTCACCGTAGGATTTCATCCACAGACTCAAAAGTTAGAACTACATACTAAATAAAAAGTACCACGTGAAAGTACTGATGAAGAGGTTTCATTTGAATGGTAACACCATAGGATTTCATCATAAGATTTCTAAAGTTAAAACTACATACTAAATAAATTGCACCAGTGTTTCTCCTTTCCGTTTAGTTTAACATTCAAGATCAAAGTTTCAATAACTTTGACAATGATGCAAGGAAACTATCAGCTAACGAAGCAAAATTGACTGGTTTGTGAGCTAGGAACTGTGCTACTATTAAACAAGTTTTGAGTTTAAAATTTTCATTCGAGCCTGAAAAGGAGAAACGGGCCCCATGGACTCATACGTCTCCGTAAGGGGTTCTAAGAGGGCTTTTAACCGGGTGGGGCGTACATCCCAGGGGGCTTATAACCGGAATAGAAAAAAGCGCATCGAAAAAAGCGGATCAATAAGCTATAGCAGTGCTCATCAACATGCGTTCTGCATTTATTGGTTATAAGAGGGGGAGCTTATAAGAGACAGTTTATGGTATCGTAAACAGTTCAGTCTCCCCACCTGTAGTATAATAAACACGAAGGCTTAAAGGTTACCTGACAATGTTGAAAGCTGTGGGAGCAGAGAGATCCGACAGCTGTGAGCAAACTTTTCTCATAACTTGCTGCAAGTTGTGACATGCTGAACCTGTAATTAGGTTTTCATAGTTTGCTAGTGTTAATATCAGCTGATATTCAATGAGAAACGTCATGTTCTACTATAAAAAAAAAAACAACCGCCCACAGACAGTGTTAACTAGCCGCCACCTGGGCCGCCTTAGATGTTAACATTGTTAGACACACGTATCTTCTAAGTAAATTGCAGTAATGCAAAGTAACAACTTCAGCGAGCGTAAGAAACAACGACGGCAACGGCTACGAAGACGTGACTTAAAAAGTGAAGTCTCACTGCCTCAAACTTTATCGCGATTATTCCATCTTGTTAAGTTCGTCAAATGTTGACAAAATTTTTCTGGAGCTGAATTCTAAAAGACTGCATCGAAGTTTAGGAAAAGAAAAAGAAAGTTGTTATCTTGTGTTCACGTCCTTCACAAAACGTGAAATTAGGCATTTTCACGTCCTAGTCGTGCAATGACGGCAAAGAAACGTATAAAAAGACGCGATGCAAAAGCGGAGTTGTTGTTTTGCCCCTCGTTCACTTCGTCAAATGTTGGCAATTTTTTCTGGCGTTGAATTCTAGTAGACTGTATTAAGTTCGGGAAAAGAAAAAGAAAGCCGTTGTCTTGTGTT
This sequence comes from Porites cylindrica, assembly GCA_964035525.1. Classification (NCBI taxonomy): domain Eukaryota; kingdom Metazoa; phylum Cnidaria; class Anthozoa; order Scleractinia; family Poritidae; genus Porites; species Porites cylindrica. The sequence continues at coordinate 10,679,466 of OZ037776.1, read as the reverse complement.
GACGTCCTCCACTGGGGACAAAGAAATATACAAAAAGGCGTGATGCACGTGCAAAGTTGAAACCTATTGCTTTTTTGTCGTTCTCGTTGATGTTGCTGTTGAAGTCGTTGCTTAAGCTTCCTATTAAATGTCATTTTATGACGGACGGAACATCTCACAACGCAGTAGTAACGCTAACGAAATTTTTAACTGGTCTACCACAGTCAGTCCATGAAGAGAGGTCGGACTGCATTTTTCACTGCCTTTATTGTACTTCCAGGCGTTCCAAAGGGAGCGGGAAATACCGCGGGAAAACTGGTGAGAGAGGTACGAGTACTCCTGCCTTTTGCGTTCTCACACGCACTATTTTCCTCCTTTCCCCCTCCCCCCTTTCATTTCAAACGCCCGCAAAGAAGACCAATAGACCTCAATAGCTTGCACGTTTAGTTTTCTCGATGAAGGTCTTGTCTTGTCATAGACTGTGCCTACACATGCGCGTGGATAAGAAAAAATTTGAAAGAAACAGTTCTCATGAGTTTTATCACAGGACCTACATTGCGAAAACAAAACATGCAAGTTAAAGAGGTCAACTGCGTATCAAACAACCAAAGACGACTACAGGTGAGTTGGCGAGAGAGTTGATTGTAAAGCTGTCAGATAAGCGCACCAAGTGCAATTCATGACTATACCTGCTAAATCTTTAAGTATTCCTTGTAGTTCAGTGCTGAGTGGATTCAGATGAGCACTCCATAGTAGTCGATGGTTCATCACCTGGCCCGCTTCTTCTTGAGGTATGTCCTGCAAAAAAATGTCAGACAAAGAGAATACTATTTAAACAAATTCTGGGACGTACGCTACCCGAAGAGCACAGAATTTTTTGAGCTTAAACGTAAAGTTCTGATGAATTTTGGAGTTTGTATGCATGTGTGCGTAGTTCTTGATATGGATGTTATTTCCTTAGATATTAATTGAAAGCGCTGAAAATTGTACAAATTGGTCAAGTCTGCAAAATTTGTCTATTTTATGTACCATCATTTAGCACATGAAAATGGAAATAGAAATGCCAGGGCAAAACCTAATAACCGTGGAAGAACGACTGCCCTCAAAGAGAGTAATGAAGCAAAAACTGAACATTTATTCTTTAACCTAACACTTCTTTCATTATGGGGTCATAGTTAAACCACAAATAACACTGTGTGAAAAGGAATAATTGCTTTGGTAGTTCACAAAACTCTATGACCTTACAAAATACCGTAAAATTCCGAAAACAAGCCCCGGGGCTTATATTTTTCAAAGGCCGTTTTTGACGGGCTTATTTTTGGAGGGGCGTATATTCGGAGGGGCTTATCTACGGAGGGAAATTTGCGTTTCAAAATCGATTGGGCTAGCTTTATAGTTGGAAGTAAATTTACCGTTATTGATTTGTTTTACTCTGTATTTGAGGGCAATTTTCCAAGTACAAGCCCCCGGGGGGCTTATATTTGGAGAGGCGATTTAACGGAGGGTTTTTTTGCGTTACCGGTTTGGGGGGCTTATATTTGGAGGGGCTTATTTTCGGAATTTTACGGTATTTGGCACGTACCTCTGAACAGCGAATAGGTAGTGGTATTGGCAAAAGTTCTGACAGTAGGACAAGTCCTCCTAAAAACGTCTGTACAAAACAAAGGTAATTTAAAACCAGCTGAAACTTGTAAACTTATTTTTGGACCGGCATTCTAGGCTGGAAAGAATATGCAGATCCACAAATAACAATGGCTCACTGACCAATGTCCGACTAAAATTTGCCCATGTCCGACGAGACCCTAACTGTGGTCTGACATGATGACCGGAATCCTTGTTTCAACTTCTCTCCTTTCCGTTTAGTTTTAAGTAGCTTTAAATACCCGTGAAAATAAGCAGTGATTGAGAGAGAGGGGGTCGGGGGTGCGAGGGGGGTGGGGGGTCTGTAAAATGCAATGTGAAATAAGGAACTTTAGCTTCACCTTTGAAGTCATCAAAGCAATTTTACAGTCAAAATAATGAACATATATGCCCGATAAAGTTTCTACTGGAACGGAAACCTGGTCGGACATGTTTTTTTTTTTAAATAATAAATTGCAGGCCTAACACTTACCTGGGGAGAGGATGTGGTATAAAGAAGAAGTTCTTTCAACATCAAGGACCAGATACTCTCATTTATAGCTGTTAAAATCATTCAGATTGTCAGTAGTGTATAAAAAAAACGTCGCAAAACGAAGTCATGCACTAACAGAATTGCAAAGAATTGGGCAGCAAAAGACAAATTTCAAGTTTCCTTCTTGTCAAAGCCATGGGTTTAACATGTTGCAAAATCCCAGACGATCTGGGATTTAACATTTTCCTGACCGTCCCAGATTTCCACAACCAATGAAAACTCGAAATCTACTTCTCTGCAATTGGAAAAAGCCAATCATCGGCAACCTTTAATGAGCCAATTTTAAGTTGTTTGTGAGACTAGGTCGCAGTTGTGTAAGACTGCATTATGGGACTAGTTTGGGGACCGCTATCCCATTTATCCCTCAAACTGCGTGTCCCATAGTGCAATACGACATAACACCGGCCCTACCTCATTGGCCAATGAAGTCGTTCCTGGGGTTCTGGGGCAAAACACGCAAGAAGAAAGGGGAGAAGTGATGAGGGGGGGGGGGGGGGGGGGAGAGGTAAAAAAACATCTGCATAGGATATTACAGATAAGAAGTCCACTTGAGGCACCAGTTACAATGATCAAACGTACTGTGGATTAGTTCAAACAACCTCATAACAATCGCGGCTGCAAGACACACAACATACCTTCCTCGTGATCCGAGGACTGAACAACTGGTCTTGTAAATGTCATAAACACTCCAACAATTTCACTCTGAATCTTGAAGAAATGACAGCAACCACTGATGAGAGGCATATTAATGCATATCTCCTCAAATTGTCACACGTCATAAATGCACCTACCCCTCCCCTAACTCAACGCTAACACTTCTCACTAAGGAAAAAATGTTGGGTTAGGGGAGGGGTAGGTGGGCAGTTTCTCAGAAACCTAAGTCGTCCTGCAATCCTACCTTGTAAGCAAGACTGCTAAGCTGGCCTGTCATAGGTGCTGTACACATGACAGTATGAATCATCATCAATGCCTTCAACAGTCTTGTATCCTTAAACTGGTATTTGCCGCTGCTGAGTAATTCTGTCAATAAAATCTTCACCAGTGCCAGAAGAGGTGTTACCATGGAAACCATGACAAGCGGTGGCCCGGAGTTCAAGGGTTGTCCTTGTCTCCAAGGTCGCAGAAGGTACTCACCAAGTTTTTGAAATGTGGTGATGAACACATCCATGGCATTTGCTGAGAATAACTCTATACAGGCTAAATTTCTGTTTAGATCTTTCTGAACAACTGTAGAGAAAGAACGGGACAAATAAAAAAATGCAAATTACAAAAACGTAAAAAAGGGCATTGACAATGAGTGAGTGAGATTACAGGTCCCATATGTAAAGAATACAAATTAATTCTACAGTTAGGATTTAATCAAGCCAGAAGCCTTTCAGCTATAGTATGCCAGAAAAAAATCTCATTTATTTGACACAACACTTGCATAATTATTGACCATAATTACCATTATTAATACAAATAAGCAATCACTGACCAACCTTCAGTAGTGTTAACATCTTTATCCAAACAGCCAAGATGTCTAAGAACTCTGAGAGCCATCAACACTCCACAAGTGACACTGGGTGTTGTGTTTATCTCATCCAAATGACTACAAACAAAACAGAGCAACGAGCAAACATTTTGAATTAACTTTGAACAACTGTTAGACTGAAGAGTTTTAATTGTCTTCCGTTTTGTCAAGTTATTTGCTATCAATGGAGTAATGCACCTTCACAACATTTCACAACACTGCTACTTTAAATAAAGATGTATATTTTTTTGTATATAACTTCTGCAAAACGTCTGGGACTGTTAGTAGGGATATGGGAAAAATTGGCGATAGTGGTGCATGCTTATTACATTCATTGAGTCGTACACTTGAGCCTGCGATACAGTCAGGTGACACTGGTCAGCAGATACCCTTTTTCGACAGCTGTCAATTGACCATAACATGTCCATAAGGATGTCCACTATCAAGTTAAACACACAGTAGGGCCATTTATACGAGGAAAAATAAGACGCGTCTTATGTAAATAAGACGCGAACTTTCCGTATAAACGGCACATTTCGTCTAAAATAAGACGCGGCTTAGCTAAGACGCGTCTTATTAGATAAGACATGCTCGTATAAATGGTACAGTTCGCGTATTATTTAAGACGCGTCTTATTTTTCCTCGTATAAATGGCCCTATTGTATATGCCTTGGACACCTAGCTAATAGTGCCTGGTCATTACAAGAAAACAGCCAATCAGAGCCATATAATAAGGCCATATAATAGCCATATAGTGAAGGGACATGAATGAAATTTTCTAGCACTTCTTCTAAAATTACTTTCACTACTTTTGGAACTGTTTTTTCTGGCACTTTGTAGGGAGGATAACACTGGGTCACATGAAAGAATAATTTCTCGTACCTCTTCACAAATTCAACCAGTTTGGTTATGCTTGACATGTCAAACTTGATGTCCTTCAATGCCACAAGCCAGTTACCTAATTCCGTGGCAGAAGTATCTGCGTCATCTGAAAAAACATCAGAGAACAGAACAGATAAAAAGCCAAGTAATAGGCCGCCCAAAACTAAACTTCAGAATCATTTGACATTTGGAAGCCATTCACCATACCATGAAATACCCCTACCAACTATTAGTAGCTATACATGTCATCCTTACCTCTCGCTGTGACAGCTAGGAGCCTGGGAGCCAGGGTGGATAACATTTCCACATTTTCAGACACTAAACGCAAAACCACAAAAATAAGCACTAGCAGCACACAAGACTTGATTCCAGTAGTCAAGATATTTATCTTTACGTTAAAACTTTCCTTACCCTGAGATTTATTTAAACCACCTAAATTTATTACTCGAAAGTAAATAATAAGAGATTACATTCAAATAATCAAACATATTCAGTTTTATTCCCATCTTTGTGTTGAAGAATTGATAGCTTACTACTTGTAGTGTGTATGTAATTATGAAATATATAATTTAAAATTATCTGACTTTTTTCAAAACCTTAGCAATCTTTTGTATCCTAGCATGTGTCCAGCCTCCATCTCTCCTCTTAACCCTTTAATATCTACATAGAAATTCTCCAAACTGATCTCCATACATTTCCATAAAGAATGTGTTGAGAGAATTTGATAAAAGATCAAAGCATTTTTTCTTTGGTGATCATTTTATTGATTCTCATCACCTAATCTCTTGACAATCTATGGATATTGTTAGGAGAAAATTGATGTTGGTCACTATTGGGACTTAAAGGGTTAAAAATTGAGGGGGGCACCTGCTCTGAGGAAAAAAGCACACCTTTACTTCAGGTATGACTGTTAACATAGTATAATTTCTACATATAAGTGATAAAACATAAAAGTAACTATTATGTTAAATTATTTTAAGTACTCACATTTCACTGTTAGAAGAATTAACACAGCGGCATATCTTGTTGACACACACTTCTTCAGTTTACTATCATCCTCCGCGTTTCCTAAATGAGAAAGAAAACTTCCATAAAAAAATTAATGTTACCCCTACTTTCAACTTCCAAAATTCCCCAAGCAACCACATCTTGATAGCAACTGACGAATATTTCTAATTCTTAAGGCTGGTTTTCATAGTGACAGAGTCGGAATCGGAGTCATAATCAGAAGTGTAAGACTTAATGATTTAGTGAAAACAGTGTTCTGATTCCGCTTATGACTCCATCGCTCGTGATCAAGTGAAAACTAGGTTGTCAGAGTTGCAAACAGAAGCAGATGAACGAAACCAATCACAAAGCGTGGGAACGTGCATTGTGATTGGTTTATCCTTCTGCTTCTGCTTCCAACTCTGATAATCTGGTTTTCACTAGATCATAAGCAACGGAGTTGTAAGCAGAGTCAGAAGAAAATGGAAACGTTCTGATTCTTCCGACTCCGATTCCATCTTGCTTATGACTCTGCTTACTACTCCGATTTTTTATTCTGAGTCATAAGTGCTCTTACGACTCTAGTGGAAACCAGCCTTTACCCTGATCACAGACTACTGGCACTGTAGAACAACACGCACCTGAATTTTAAAAATTAGCTGATGCCTTGTTTTAAATTCATACAATTCAATCATTATAATGTTAACTTGCTTAAAAACAAACTAAAGACAAATTAGAACCACAAAGCAAGCTGTCAGTGCCTGCACGTGTACCAGGAAATGTTCTTTGGCTTTTTAGAAATGTGAATGTGAAATGTGAATGGCAAGAAAAGTCAAATCCCTTGCTAGCTGCCTACTTCAAAACGTAGGGAAAGCACTGAAAACAAATGCAACATAGTAGTGTGTTGATTACAGGAAAGGAAAATAAAGATAATAGAAATGTGATGGTGAATTTCAAGCCTGGTGAATACATGAAAAAGATTATTTTTCAGTCAGTGACACTGCCTGTAGCTTGATGGTAAAGAATCTGGGCCTGGTTCCTAAAAAGGCCGGTTAACATTAATCCAAGATAAACATTTTGCTCTTTTTGCATTTTACATACCTAGCCATTGATTAATAGGGTAACATTTTGTGTTATCATTATTTTATCTCTTTGCAAAGGCTCAACAGTAATAAAAACTTGAGTTGCATGTTCTTAGGCAAGAAAACCATGCTTGAGATTTGGCTTAGTCCTGGGTTAACCTTTACAATCTTTTGAGGAACCAGGCCCGGAAGATCATAGGTTTGACTCCTATTTGGAGTACTTGCCTTTTTTTTCTTCCAAGCCACCAGTGTCACTGACTGAAAATCATCTATCTCACGAAAATGAAGATGTCATCTTCATTATTTTCTTGTACATAAAACGATAACAGAGAGAGATAAATAATTAAAATTTGAAACAAACCTGTGGATTCCACAAAAGGAAGGAGACACCGAAGATTGGTATCCAGACTGAGAACAGATACAACTGCAGCCCTACCTTATAAAACAGAAAAGAAGACAAAAATATTGTTACATTATTTTGCAAAGTTGCTATGACAGAATCAACGTTTCATGCAACACATGCAGACACAGAAACATGTCACAGTCGTATATAAGGTTTAAAATAGTACCACAGAAAAAGAAAGATGAGCATGACTCACCATCTTTACTCTGGCCAGAATGCAGAAAAGGTGTTTTCAACACACAACTCTTACAAAATTAATCCAGTTATACATACATATCAAGTAAAGCTAGAAAAGCCAGTTGGGTTTTTTGAAACTCATATTTTGGAATTATATAGATAAAAAGCTTTGTACATTTACTTCCTCGTTAAGTTTTCATCAGTTTAGTTTTTAAGTGTATTTTTATTTATTGTTGTATTTTAGCTTATTTAAATGATATTTTAAATGTTTATTATTATTATTATTATCACTATTATTAAGCAAATGGATTAACATTAGTCGCTAGGCTCAAATACCACCTGCTGTTTGGGGAAATGCAAGAATCAAATTCTGAACTCAGAAGAATGGAGGAAATTGCGCCAAATTACTCACCAATTGCCGTAAATGTCATAGAATACAGGGTATGCAAAGTAGACAGCATGTCTGCACCATCCATGTCATTTGGTAGTAAACCTTCAAGAAAAAGTTGATTCCATATTAAATGTGCATGAAAACATGAACAATGTATGTGAAAGCATACCATCAACCTTCTCTACAACAAGAGTAGTTGAGCCTAATACTAACTGTCCTTGTCTTGTAGAGGTGTCTGCCTTTAATTAGAGGTGTGACAGCCTTATAGAGAGCAAAACTACAGGAAATAACTCTGGTGTCTAAACTGTATGTTGTTATCCATTAACAAAAAGGAAAGGCCATATACTCAAGATACTAGCTTTTTACAAATAACTATAATTTATAATATCAAAATGGCTCGTTTATCTGCCTGGGATAAATTATAAATTAAGTGATGAATGTTTTTTTAAGTTTTACCTGATGAAAGAGAGGTTAACAACTGATCCACCGCTTGAAGAGTCTGAGAGAAAAAGGTTTCATTAATTAAAGTGATAAAAAAAAATGTAACATGCTTTGCTTGTCCATTGAACAACTTGTACAGGGGCTAACCTGATGGAACATCACACTAGCCCCCAGCCATAAAAAAAATTTTGTCACACAAAGAATTGCTTCTTTCAACTATTAGCAGAAAAAGTAAAATATTATTGTCCACTAAAGGGCTTGACAAAAAAAAAACACTTGAATTCCAGCTTGTCCTTCTTGGGCAAGCAGCTCTCACATGTTGCTCACCCCGAGCCACTTCTTGCTCACCTTAGTTAATAATTTTGTTCAAAGAAGGAAGGAAGGAGCCATGGATGAGAGGATAATAAATGTGCCCTCTCTTAACATGTGTAACTGTAGAGCTCGGACATCAGCGCCACTGGCAGCTGCTATCAGTCCATTTATGAGCTTACTGCACCAACCCAACCATGATGTGAATGATGTGTGAAGGTTGACCACACCACCAGGACCTAAATCCCCTACTATTTTGGAGATGTTAAGATCACTTATTCTGACCGTTTTGCTTATTGGGCAAGTGAGCTTTAAAATTTACTTGCCAAGCAAGAAAATCTACTATTCTTGGACTAACAGATGTGATTTTGTCAGGAAACTATCATAATGACAGATGCACTGTTCACAAATGCTACCATGTTACCCTTACCTGCAAATGATAAATCAACAGGAGCCCAAGATGCTGAGGTGTACAAGAGTCAGCTACTGTGCTGTCCCTTAGAATTTCCTATGTATTAATAAATAAAAGAAATAAATACAAAAATTGAAATAACTACAATGTACTGTCTGGTAAGCGGCAAAAATAATCATGAATGCAGCTTTATGCCTTAAATTAGTTTTGTGAGGCAGTTTTAAGAACCCATAAAGATATTAAACATTATTTTCTTACGTTCAATGATGGTGCTTCACTGTGGTGAACATCTGCTTCCTGAAAGATAAAATTAGTAGCCTGTCATAACATGTACCTAAGTGATCACCATCAGGATCCACAACCTACCCTCCCCTAAGCCAACATTATGCCCTCCATAAGAAGTTAGTGTTAACATTGGGTTAGGGTAGGGGTGGGTTGTCAGTTCCCTGGAATCTTATACTGATCAACCAATTCACCAAGACCTTTACCTTCCCATTCCTTTACCCAATATTTTTCCCTATGTACAGAGTCAGTGTTAAGATGGAATCCATTAGGAAATTGAACAATTTCAATTTTCAGCAGGCAAAAGCTTGTACCAGAATAATAAGCATTTCAAACATATTGCATTCATTTCTACACTTTTCAAGGGTAATAAAAAAAATAAATGTACAAAGTTATATGACGTAACTCCAAAGAACAGGTTCTCATGGGAGCACGAGAAAACAAACTTGAAAAGCTTCAAATTTCACTGAAAGAAATCTTATGCATGACGGTTTTACCTGTGCTTTCTCAATTCTTGTGAAATTTGAAATTTATTTTCTTGGGTTTTCATGAGAAATTGCCTTTGGTGTTATTACAGATAACTAATTACATCTATAGCCCTTGAAACGTGTGAAAAAGAATGCAATATGGCTTAAAGTATTTTGGTACAAGGTTTTTGTCCACTGAAAATTAAAATTACTCAATTTTCTAATGGATTCCTTCTTTTATCTTTCAGCAATGGGTGGGTGGGCAGTTCCAAATGAATAGCCCACAATATTATCCTCACATGACTCTGAAGCTTTCTAGTACTCTTCTATATTTGGCTTGACTTTCTTTGTGCTCACGTCTCTTTGGGAATTACCAGACAATCGAGACGAGTAAAATTGGAATTTGTCCCAAAAGCCTCGGAGTCAGTCGGTAGTCATTAATGCATTAAATGTGGCATATTACAAAAGTGACACAACTACTTACTGTTGTTTGAGTGAGGACTCTAATCAGACCATTGACTGTGTCAGGATGAGAAGAAAGAAACAGCAAACCTAAGAAACACAAACATGAAGTACATAATGATTATTATTTACAGTTATAGTTCAGTTTAACTGAAAATCTATACTTTGTGATGTCACTGAAATAATGATTGAGAAGTGATAGAGTTACACAGCTTTCTGAACAATAGAGAAACTCTGAAAATGACTACCACACAGGTTGTCGAAACATGAGTCAGTGAGTCATTAGTGATGTCCTTTCAAGATGAAGGAACATTCACACCCTTATGAGTCTGTTACCACCGAGGGCACTCACATACCTCTTTGTGACTGTAGCAAGTAAAAGAAAAAGTCTCTGATTGGAGCAAACACAGCAGGATGACATCCAGTGGGGGAAGACATCACAATAAGAATTGACTCCAAAAGGCGTCTGCAGAAAAAAATATCCAACATTTGAAAATAAGCACATTACACAAACGAAGAATAAAAATTAATAAAAATATATATATAAATTAATGATAAAAAGGAACAGGGACAACAGCAACAACAAGGACAACAGGGAACACAAGGATACCAGGGAAAACAGGGATAACACGCATAACGGGGACAATAGCGAGAACAAGAATAACAGGAACAACAGCAAAAACAAGGACAACATGGACATCTGGGATAACAGGGACAACAAGGACAACAGAGACAACAGGGACGACAGGGACAACAGGGGCAACAGGAAAAACAGGGGCAACAGGAACAACAAGGACGACAGGGACTGCAGGGGCAAAGGGGACAACAGGGGATGCAAAGACAACAAGGACAACAGGGACGACAGAGACATGGCAAAATAATATATCTTCTCTTGCTAAGAAATTTCATGCAGATGGTCTTTTTGAGTTTTTGTAACTCACCGGGCTTTGAAGAAGTGGAACATTACAGGATAAGGATCCTTAGGAGTGGCATCAAAACCTGTTATCTTTGCTGAGGTGGGAAAAGCCTTTACAGGAGACTGCACCTGTGAAAAGCCACAAAATCATGAATTTAGTAATAGCAACAATAATAGTGGTAATGAATAATAATAATAATAATAATAATAATAATAATAATAATAATAATGATAATACAACACAGTCCAAACTGATATATGAAAACAATCACATAACATCTTTTTGGAATACTCCAGTATATGGGACCAGACAGAAGTCAGAGCTACCAGCCTGGACGCAAAAATTGTTGACAGAGAGAGAAGGAAAACACTTTTGGAGATGGGCTGCTGCTGGGTAGAAAATCACCAGCAGAAGGAAGAAGAAAAAACCTTAAAATATGCCCCACTGTGCATGGAGCTCAAGAGACAGTATCCAGGTTTTGAAATATTAATATATTGTAATAATGTTGTAATGGACATCTGGGGTGGATATTCAAAAGGTCTAAGAGACAATATGAGATCAGTAGTAGTAGAGAGAGGCAAACAAATGTTGAGAAGAATGCAGAAAGCTGTTCTACATGTAACTAGCAGCCTCAAGAATGAAAGATCATTTAAAATTTTATGCTAGGACCACAAGTGACCATAAGTGAAGGACAATGTGTTTTCTTTTTTTAATATGATTATTATGATTTATTTATTTTTTAGACAGACTTAACAAACAATAGAGAACAAAATAACCTACCGAAAAAACAAAAAAAGGCACCACATTTATACTGGGTTTATGAATGTAAAGTTGCATTCGATTGGGAAATCCAGATTTCAGATTTTGCCATCAAACGCAAAATCCTACAACAGATTTCACCTCCAATAAAACTGTCCTCAGGGAGGATTTCTTAACTGAAATCCAAATCCAGATTTCATGGATTTCCTTTTTACCCTTCGATTGGGAAATCCAAAAAAGGATTCGCAAAACTATTCTCGTGAACAACAGTATTTTTTGGCTAAGTATGTGTGCTTGTGCAAGACTGCTGTTCTTAAGGACAGTTTTTCAAATCCTTTCTCAGATTTCCCAATGGAATGGTAAAAAGGAGATCCAAAAACAGATGCATCAAAATCCGTTTTTGGATTTGGCATTCGATTGCAAATCCGAAATCCGGATTTTAAGATCTAAATCTAGGTTTCCCAATCGAATGCACTGTAAGTATGCTTTCAGCATGATTTGGATCACTGTGTAAAAATCATACTGTCTTACATCAAGTTTGTACCATTGATAAAAATTGACAACTTACAATCAAATTCTTTGCCTGATATAGAAAAACACAAATCTCCTCAAAGGTGCTGGCAATTATCTCCAACTTCTCAGTATCAAAAGCTTGATCTCGTTCAGCAGTAACCGTTCCTGACGTTGCCATGGTAACGTCACCTTCTGGTGACAATATACCAGCTGTCTCCTTGGGCTCAGTGCCCTCTCCAGCTGAATCAGACTCAGCTTCTGGAGGTCTCGAACTGGATGTGGTCTCCACAATCCTGGACACAAAGAGAGAATAAACAGTTTTTATGCACAAATTAATGTAGTTTGTCTACCACACAAAATGCAAAAAATATTTATTCTCAACCATGCTACAAAAAATTATGTGATTCACCATTTTCACTGAGAGCATAATACACTTTGCTTATCCACTGTCCCACAAATTTTACATAACAATAACAATTTATCCTGGGTATTACAGTCATTCCAAGAGATATAAAAACAGAATGGTTATGGTCACAAAAAAAGCAAAATTTTTGGGGGGGGGAAATAAGGTGCATCGTGGTCAAATGAGATTAATCAGAGTTTTAGATTACAGACGATCAAGTCTGAAGGTAAGGGGGCTGGGTGGAAAGAACATTATCTTTCTTACTTGTTTACAGTTTTCTGAACAAGTGCAAGCAGTTCATACAAATGAACTTTACGAGCTAGGGAGGAAGCAGCTTCTGCTACACGTACAGTCTGAAAAAAGATTGTCAAAAGAGATCAAGATTAACAGGAGCTTTATGTAGTATTATTGATAGAATTTTGTGCTAAACTAATGTTTCAATTCTCATGTCATGATCATTGACTGTGTTTGCCCAATATACAACAAAAATACAGAAGCTACATTGCACAAGTAAAAGAAACAAAAGTGAAATAAAGTGTTATATAGTTTTGTGACTGACCTTGAGGGCTCCATTTCAGCTTTATAAGGAAAAACACCAGATATGCAAGTGCACTCATAAATGATACACAAATCTACCTGTCAGCAGTGACATTGCATCTTGTAAGATGAAAAAAAATTAACCTTGATTTAGCTCCTTTGAATACCTGATCTGCCAGAAGAAACTCAACAAGTAGTTGGTAGCTCTTAGATTCTTGTTTGATGTCAAGTCCTTCATCTTCATTTTCCTAAATAGATCAAAACAAAACATCGTTAACAGTCAATGAGCTCATAAGTTATTTGAATTGCCCATGAAACACTTGGGGCATTTTTATTAAAAATCGTTACGACAGAAATTCATTAGAAAATTGAGTAATTATTGTAATGTTCAGTGGAGAAAAACCTTGTACCAGGATAATTTCAAGCATGTTTTGATCCTGAATGAAGAAATGATGATTAAATAGTGATCAAAATACCTTCTCACTGACATCCCATCCAAGAAAGTGTTCCATTCCAACAGACCAATCTGTGGTGTTGTCAATGGCTGCAAAGGTAAATATCATTACTAAGTATTAACAGTGATTTTGTTACCCCCACATCCTGTGTCCCTGACACATACAAATTCCCATCCAGGAAAAGTTGAAAATCACGTTAAATTTTATTTTTTACTTTTTTCTCCACTCAATATTGTATTTAATTTTATATGAAATTTTTGTAAAGCACTTTTGATCACATCTGGAAAGAGTGCTATAGAAATTTTTAAATCATCATCATCATTATTATTATTATTATTATTATTATTATTATTATTATCATTAAAATAATAAGTGCACCTCCTGTTAAAGATTATTTTGAAGAATATCTCATAAGTGCCTTAAAATCTAATTCTGTAGTAAAACACTGAACTTTTCATGAGCCAAACCTAATACTTTGATAAAGTACATAAAAAGTTCAGCATCTGAATTAATAATTAAGAATGCCTGTTTCAATTTGTGATGGCTCAGGTGTTCTTCCTGCCTAGCCTGGCTGGGAATTTCGGCTTTGGAGCAGCTTTGGAACAGCTTTGATTGAGATGCCAAAGTTTTCATTTCCTGAACCTAATGCATAAATTACTATCGCACATTTTGCACGCAGTTTGACCGAAATGACAATTTCTCTCCTTTTAATTTTCATTCAGTTGGAATAAAGTTCAGGAACTGAATCAATTTTGCAGATCTAGTTTGGGTCTCAATTCGAATTAGAGTTCGGCATCTGAACCAGGCTTAATATAATTATTTAGAATTTGCCAGAAAAAGGTTTCTGAAGAAGTTTTCCAGCCAAACACTGTAAGTTGAACAACTGGGGAGGTGGACAGTCCTTTCTGCCAAATAAATCTCGGTCTATTAGTCAGACAGTAATTTATAGCATTATCCATTTTGTGAACAACAGGGGCCAGAGGTTTTCAGAGTCTTCTGGAATTGAACAAAACTAAAAGCATAAACAGACTGGTCACTAACCTTGCAGAATGAGTAGCTTCATTAATGATGACATGTGCTCTGTTGTGAGAAGTTTACCAAGAGCTTCCTGAACCCCTGCATCCTAATAAAATGAACCACAAATTTGTCTAAACAATCCTGTTTCTGAATTATGCAGCTCAAGGTTGAACATTCTTAGATGCTAGTATTAAAGCAGATTGTTTGTCCTTAAGATTATTGTTTGTTTTTCTTTTTTACCAAGAAGAGTGCAGTTGCATGTTAATAGAGTACCAAAGTGTGACGTCATAAATATGAAATTTCTGAAATCATGGGATTTGTCAGGATATTCTGAAAGAACAATGTCCAGGAGGCCTACACAAACCCTTCTAAATTTTTTTTGGTCGACCCCCAAAAAATTAGAAGGGTTTGTATGGACTTTTCTGAGTATAACCGCCTAACATCTCGGAGACAATTTGCCCCGAAATGCTCACTTTTGGCAAGTAGGCCTCTTGGACATTGTTCTTTCAGAATATCCTGACAAATCCCATAATCTCAGAGACTTAATTTTTATGATGTCATCACTTTAGTACTCTATAGATGGAACATTTCAAGTCTAATCTCATAGTACTAGCTTAAGGGTGATAAAAGAAAAAAAATTCTGGTTACAAAAGGAAAATAAACTTACTATAAGCACAGAAGCAATATGTGTCCCACATGAGCACAAGGCACCAACCAGCTTAAGACCTGCTTTAATCAACCGAATATTGGCCTGTGAATGGAAATACTTGAAAGTGACTTCATATTACAGTGATAGAGGTTGCTACATGTAGTACGAAATACATGTAACACCCGCAAGGGTGTGCTCTAAGAGAAATTGAGGGGAGCCCAGTGCTCTGAACTTGTGAAATCCAGGGTGCCCAGCATATGATTTGTATGAAAAAAAGTAAGATAATCTAGTAGCCCAAGAACAAAATACGTTAAAAATAATTCATGCAATTGGTTTGGTACATGAAAAGTCCCGCGTCTGAATCAAAGCCATTCCAAAGTCGATCTAAAGTCAAATTTCTTGGCCGCGCTAGGCAAGAAGACCGGTAAAGCCTTTTCAAATTGAAATGGGTGTTTCTAATTGATTCAGATGCGGAACTTTTCATGTTTTTAATTCAGAGTATTGGATTGGATCCATGAAAAGTTTGGCATCTAAACCGGGCCTAATTCCATTGTTTTTCTCGATGTCTTAATGCAACCAACTTTTTAAGAATGCCATAATGATGGTGGCTGCCTATGTTCAAAACAACAAAGCTACCAAGAGGCGTTAAAAGTGTGCAGTACTACATGTATAACTGGAATAAAAAGTATGACATAACTGCATGCTTCCTTCAACTACCCTTTGGGCTACTTCCGGCCTTAGAGCTCCAAGCCTTGCTGAATCTCTCATTCATACCTTAAACATGCTTCACTCCCTCACGCAGAGTGTGCCATAGGTTTTTTTAATGCAGGAGAATGTATTGATTTAGTAAAAAACTTACAGCTATAGGAAGTTTCTGAGCCATCTCTATATCAAGTGAATACATGATCCATTCGATCAGCTTTTTCATCACACCTATTTAAAAGAGGCAAAAATTAAGTGGTTAGACAAATTAATGGCGGAGAAGAATAAACTTTTCATGGAAAAACTTCATCATTTACTTCACGAACATAAACGGTTGTTGAGATCAGGAAGTGATTACAGTTTTTCTTACTTAACTGTTACAAGTGGTTGATTTTGTAAATGTTATATATTTACATTTACACTATATTTACTTCTTTATTATACATCTAGTTTTCTATTTATTTGCAATTTACCACTGACTGCTGTACCCCTTATCTCCGCCCACCTCGCTAGCACCTGCTATTTGAAGGCGGAAATGGTCTTTATGTGAATGATAATTGTTAATAATAAAGTGGGTGTGTAAAGTGTGAGTACATAAAACTAGAAAAAAATGCAGAATGTACGATACAGTATTAAATAACAGTAACACACCTTCTCTCTGTTCATTCCTTGTAAGATAAGCCTGCGAAAAAAATTAAAAAGTACTACAGATGTACATGTACTGGCAAAACTACCACTGAAGGTTTTCACACATTTTCTCATGTATCTTGTGGAGCTATACATGAGTTCTGGGATACATGAGCAGTAGCACTGTTGTAATAAACCTGCTATAAAACCTGGGATTTCATTAGAAGCTGGGACCAGGGTACTGGCTGTGTACAGTAAAGTACCTGCCCCACCAAACACAAAAATCAACTTTCAAACCAACTTTCCCTGCCTAATCAACCTTGGGCAATCTTTCACTTTAAAAAACGTACAAAAGTCTTTAATTTTTGTACATGAAAGCATTGGACTTGAAAACTCACCAGTCCTGGAACAAGAAGTTTCGGAATTTCCTCAAGTAGCTCAATCCATCTGTGGAAACAAAGGATAAGTGGCATCCACATTTCAAAAGTTTCCTTTGCACAAAAAAGTTTCCTTTGTTAATAATAATTTTGAATGCAAGAAATTATCAGCCAGAAAAAATGATCTTGCAGAACAAGGTGAGAAAAAAATTAGGATATTTCAGGGTAACATTTGGAATAATAAACTTGTCTAAAACAGGGTCCAATTTAGAGGTTTGTCTAGCACATATAATTATCCTCCTAAAACCTAACCAGGCATTCCTGGGGAGCTACATTTGTACAACAAGTTGAAAAAATGTTGAGACACTCCAACCTTTTTTACTTCAAATTGCTGCTAGTCACACATCTGTGTATTAAAGATACAACACTGCATGGTTTGTTACTGCCATTTTTGAAAAATGGGCCGGGTATCATGCATGGGAAAATCATGGACAGGCCATTTAAGCACAAATAAGTTAGTGTCTCAAGAATTTTTGCAATTGGCTGTATCCTCACACGTAGGTTATAAACAAGATTCATTGGATCATGTTTCAAGGAATGCAGGCTGCAAGTAAAGGAATAATGTCATAAGTTAGTGTTCTATAAAGCAATGGAAAGGAGGGATCACTAATATAATTTATTATTCCTAAAAAACACGAGCATCAACTCACTTTAAATTTCTCTCAGAAGTGCAACACAATTCAACTTGCTCAAACAATGCTTGTCCCTAAATTTGTTAAAACACAAGAAAAATTATCACTTTAAACAAACCAAAGACAGGTGACAAGAAAAATAGCAAAAATGAAAAGTTAGACTCAAGATGTCAAATTTTTAATTAGAGACAAGCTTCACATACCAAGTTGGTTTGCTGTTCATCTGGTGAAGCTAGGAAAAGAAAAAGAAGATTAATTAATATTATTAGGAGAGCTAGGATTTGCATTGGAGCTATGGCTCACATGTACACAGACTGGTGGTGAACAGTGTCATGGATTAAGTACTAATTTAGGAGACTGTTTGCTATTCTTTGTATGGAAAAGGCAGTACCTTCTGCCTCATCTCCATTTTTCAGAAACCCAGGGGCAGTTGGTTCGGTCAGGAGAAACGGCGCAATGAAAGTTCTCAAGCATGAGTGGAAGGGCAGGTTCCTCTGTTGGTTCCCCAACCCAATTAATTAACTCTGGGTATCCCAGGATACCTCATTTTAAGACCTAAAGTACTAGTCCACCCTGGGAGATCAAACCTGTGATCTGCTGCTCTGCAGACCAGTGCTCAGTTGTTCAAAAGGTTTACAATGCTATCCACTGGATAAATCTCTATCCAGTGGATAACAAAACTGGTTTCCCTATTTATTTATGCATTGGATAGTGCTATCTTATGTTTGAACGATGGGAGGCAGCCCTCCACTTGAGCTGTCATAATGATGAGGAACATTCATCAGATGAGTCTTCATCATCATAGACCATGAAAGCAAAAAGGAGTTAGAGGAAGATCTTACTTGATTCATCCCCTGCTTTTACAACTGCTTTTTCATGTTCTGTGCAATCAGGAGGACTGAAAGCCTGGAAAAAAACAAAAACAATAACAATGACGTTAAAAGAAATATAAAGACAAATCTTTAATTGGTCTGCAAGCAGCCTCAACATTGGCTAGTGGATATAAAATAAGATCTATAGATGTATTAATTTTAGTAAATGCCTACCAAGGAACCTTTACATGACTAAAAAAGTTCCACCCAAAATTCCATTTTTTTTTTCATAAAAATTAATTCTAAGAAATAAATAGCACTACCTGTATGCCAAAGTTGTACAAAATATGTGTCATTTGAGTGGTAACACCATGTGATTTTGTCTACAGATTTAAAAATCACACTGATCAAAGAATCTGTTCATAATGTGATCTGGAAGTGAAAAGGTTAACTACTTATTTGTTCTAGTTACATGCATCAAGTCTAATAACTCCACCTCCAAGCAGGCAATAACATAAGGAAACAGTGGGAAATTAACAACAAAGTCATGGTTGGATGATTAACTTACAGCCAAAGGTGATAAGTCACATTGATAAGGATTGAAACTGACAGATACTGACATCCAAGCATCTTCACTGTACAAATCCAGATCACTAAACTGTACATCCTGAAACAAATCAACATCAAAATTTATCATTCCTTTTCATTAATTACAAATTAATATAAAATAAATAAATAATTTTTTTATTAATTGATTATTAAGGGCATTATATTAATCCTCTAAAAAGAGAATTTGCACAAGCCCCATTTTCCTTGTAACTTATTGCATTCTTTGAGTTTTTATATCTTCCATTTTGATGTATGAAGCAGCTCCTAAAATTAAAGTGTCACAAAGTCTCTAGAGCAGAAATGGCCAGAAATGCTAATATGATACCTAAAACTAACTTAAAACATTAGATGAAAAATAAAAATAATTTATTTCTTATACTCACAGCATCATCCAATGTTCCATCATCCATATCCTAAATTCAAAAAATTAAAATTTGAATTAAAATAAATTTTATGTAATGAGTCCCTACAAGGTTTTCAAAATTTAACTCCACTTGGAAACTAACCTCTTCATCACTAAGAATCTCTTCATAGCCATCCTGTAAACAAAGATAATATAGTGTAATGTTAAGATCACACTGGAAAAACTCTACTTGATACTGTATGACTGAAACAATGTACATGCAAAACCGTTTCCTGCCAAAATTCTCTGAGCAGGAGGAGACTTTCGACATTACAAAATCTACGATGTCAGAGTACCCACCAATGTTGACTGCTCACTAAGATTTACTTTGATGCATAAAACTGTACATGTACAGGTTTTTCTTCATGGGCAGTATAACAAATAAACTAATTAATGGTCCCTCAAAAACTAGTTAATTTTGTTTCCTTTGAACCTTAATGTTTCCTTCAGCTGTGTCTCAGGAGACATTCTTGAAAAACAGAATTAACTGTTTCTCTCTGGGGTTGTCATCAAGTCTTTCAAAAAGGGGGCAAACAACCACCCAGGTGGCTTGACTTGTTACTGCCACTTAAAAGAAAAATTAATATTTGTAAATGTAAAAATGTAAATGTCGCGATTGAGAGGAAGCTAGAGGACAAACATACATGTCCTCTTTACATAGCTTTTTGCAGTGGGCTCGGACATCAGCATACTAAGGGCGCCGATGGCAGCCGCTATCAGTCCATTTATGAGCCCACTGAACCCTCCTAACCCATGATGAGTGATGATGTAAGTGATGAAGATAGACCACAACACCGGGAACTACGTCCCCTACTCTTTTCGAATAGTGTGTGGGCTCTTTAACGTCCCACAGAGTTATATGTGAACAAGGTTTGTGAGACGGGACCTCCAGTTTATCGTCCTTATCCGAGAAGACTTGAAAGTCTAATCATTTGCAGATGTCATTACAAAGACAGCACTTTCTCCTCAGTTATTTTTAAGACCCTGAGTGTTGGTCCGGCCAGGATTTGAACTCGCGACCTCCCGCTCAGCAGACCGGCGCTCTCCCAACTGAGCTAACCGGGCAGCAGTTAACAATAATTATTAATAAAAATCAATGTAAACTTGTAGCCAACAAGTTGCAGCAAAGTACAGGGTTCATACAGATTTCTGGATCCAAAATTCAAGGCTTTTCCAGATGTTTTTCAAATTAACAATATTATTTCTTTTTCCAGGTTCAACATTAAATAGGTGATCAATAGAGACCTTAATAAACACAAGAAAAAAGCTTTTTTGATGATGCGTTGCAAACGTACAGGCGAGATTGAATCAGCCTTGACCAACACACACACAAAAAATTTAACTTGTTATGCACTTGTTGTAGCTTGCAAAAAAACACACAACTTTTTACCACTTTTTCAAGACATCTCTATTTTGCAGACTTTTTCCAGGTCTGGAAAATTGCTGGGCAAATTTCAAGACTTTTTCAAGAATTCAAGACTCTGTATGAAACCTGAAAGAAGTCCCTGAAAGCCTGGTTTAAATGTTGTAATGAGTTATTGTAATCTTGCCCAATAAAAAGTTTACACACGCAGCTCAGCAAATACAAATGTAAGAAAATTTTAAAATAGTGTGTAATTTACCAACCTGGTCCTCAACATCATCCTCATCAGACATAAACAAGTTTGATGGAGATCTGTCAGGAGTAAGTGGCTCAAACAACTCATCCTGTGATTGATTCCCAGATTCCTCTTCAGCAGGTTGCTAAGAAACATTCAGGCAAATTTTTCATTTTCTTGATGTCTTACTCCAAAAAACTTCAGATTCTAAGGAAGTTCCACTTTTTTAGGAAACTCATAAAATCTTAGTAAAAAAAACAAACCAAAAATTCTATCAACTTGTGGGTAAAAAGAGGCCCTGCCATGGAGGGAGGGGTCCTATGTCACCAGTCTGAATTTTAAAACGTCTCGTGTCGGTGTTTATAAATGCTTGTCGCTTCTTGTCGGCTTTGCCGTCACCATCACAATTTGGCCAAGGGAGGTTGTCTCTTGTCGCGATTTCATTTTACGCACTGTCGCTACTTTTTGGGCCATGTTGCTTGTCGGAATTAACCCTGGCAGCGCCTCTAAAAAGGGAGTAAGACTGATCGCACCATACTTGATACATGTAGCTTTTCATGCTGACACAAAAAGCTATTCAGTATAGTAGGAAAATCTCTACAAAATATGACCCTCCACTTTAGAGATTGGCCCAACACAGCTTCGATCTGTTATGGAAATCCTGTTAAAATCACCATTCTTATGTGAGAACAGAAGCCTTAACTGGTATGGTTTTTGTGACGGCAAAAAAGCTACTCGGTGTGATGTGAACAAAGCTTAAGAGAGCTACATGTATCTGCTGTTGGTTAAAACAACTTAAAATAATCATACGAACCTCCTCCCTGGGTGATCCTGGTGGGGTAGTCGGCTTAGCAGCAGTACTCTCACCAACAGTAGCCGTAACAGTTGTGGGTGATCTTGAGGGTGACCTTGTGACTGGTGATGATTTCATAGGAGTCCTTTCTTTCTCCCTAATATTTCTCCTGTCATCTCTTCCAGACAAATGGTCCTCATACTTGTCCCTAGAGTCTGACAGTCTCTCAGAGGGTCTTTCACTCAAGCCTCTCTCACTAATGCCAGAGCCAAATGGACCTCTTTCAGCACTCCTTTCTCTTCTCAATGGTCTCTCATGAGCTCTTTCAGCTCTTTCTGGGACTCGTTCAGAAGGTGCCTTCTCAGATGCCTGGTCCTTTCTTTCGGAATCTCGCTCGGGGTGCTTTGGTTCTACTTTAACAACTGGCCTCTCTACTCTTGGTTCAGGGCGTGGCTCTTGAGGACGTTGGTTGACATCGGTAAAGAAACCATACAAGCTAATGGTGATCCTGTTGTACCATCCACGCAACACAACAACATCAGTGGCACCCTGGCAACAATATAATGTCCAGTTATAATAACCAGTTTAACTAATCAAATAAAGAAATTCCATACTGATGAAGTCTCACTACCCAGATGCAGGTAGTGCGTCATATTGCGATATGTCATCAGTATGGAATATCTGTACTTATTCCTCCTGGGGCAGATCCAGGATTTTTCTCAGAAGGAGAGCACCACTAAGGAACTACCATTTTAACTACCATTTTTATGGCGTTTAACATAAATTCTTCAACCCTGTCTCTTGTTTTACTTCAACACCAATAAACCACAAAGACAAGTGTTTTTTTTGGTAGATATCCAGTTGCATTAGAAAGCCACAGGTGATCTCAGGGGGGGGAGGGGGTGGTGCACACCTCTTACACTCTCCCTCTAGACCCGCCCCTTTTCCTCAGATGTCATTTCATGGGGGAACCAGTGGCGGCATTGCATTGGCTTTTTGTCAAGGCTATAATTTGGGCTAACCTGATTTTTCTTCGGGAAAGACTTTGCTAATACGCCAATAGAAAAGAAAGATTGATTGCTTTTGAACCAGTCTGAAAAGAAAGAAAAGCAAGAAAAGGAGAGAAAAATTCTCCAGTACAACCCACCTTAGAATTTGTAACCATCTGGAAGTTGTTTGGTTCTTTGTATTCAAGTCTATGTGGAAAAATAGTTAAAAGTAATAAGAAAACATATTCAGAGTAAAAAGAGAAAAATTTTGCTATCCACTTGTCCTTTGGATAAGGACTTAATTTAATTCGGTTGTCCGAAACCCAAGAGTTTTTGTCCAAATGGTTTTGCTCAAAACTCGAAACTCAAAAACAGTCGAGCCAGTCTGGTGACTGAGGTCAGGTTCCTAAACCTGTAATGGAGCAAAAAAAATGAGACGGCCTTGGAATGGCAAAGTTAACAGGAATATTTAACCTTAGTTTGTCAAGTATGAGGTAGATAAATTTCAGTGCCACTGTAATTTGAAGTAATATATCAAACATGAGATGCAGTGTTTCATCACCAGATGAAACACCGAGAAGAGAGTTGAAAATACGACGCGCAGCGGAGTATTTTTGACGAACTTCGAGGTGTTTCATCTGGTGATGAAACACTGTGTCGAATGTTTGACATTTCTTCTCAAACAAAATCATTTTTGAAGGAGAAATTAAGGATGCAAAAATGAGCAGTTTTTCATCAGATATCCAAACACTCATTAAACATTAATTTCCTTTGAATTTTCTTTATGAATTATTAATGAGTTTGAGAAGTCAATTTTCAACTGTCTCTGTATTTTTTCTAATTAAAAATGTCCTTGTCCCACAGACAACACATGTCAAAGGTTAACATTTCTCAGCTAAATCAATTGGACATAGGTTATGGTGTACCATGATATAACATAGAAAAACAAAGGGACACTCCCTACACAACTAACATTACTTTTCCACGTCCTAAGACAAGTCTTAATTTGTATTCAGAGAAAAACACGAAGGAAAGAGCAAACGAAAGCACTTACTGTCCAAGTCTTTCAAACACCACATCTGAAGGTCGGTCAAGGTTACGAATGAACAGGTCCAGCTTAAAAGATGGTGGATGGGTTTCACTACACGAAATAACAAAAAGAAAATAAAAAAACAGCATATTGGTCAAATAAAACTTCTGTACATATGGCTAGGAAAAGTTTTCCATGACACTTAAATCAGTAAATAGCCATTAACACTGCATTATACTGTGTGGGTAGAAATCTGAAATTTTTCAAATTGATTATTGTTCATTCACCAACTGTTTTAATGGAGTACATGTAAAATACAGGTAAAAGGTATACTTCAGGTATTAGAAATTCATGGGTGATTGGGCATATCATTACAGCATGAACTATAGGCAAAGCAAGGATGTGCTTAAACAAGACATGTGAATATCATAAAATAATATTACTAACCATGGACATATAAAAAAGATAGAGGAACCTGTAAGGAACTACAGATTGAAATGATGGAGACTTGTGAGGTGGTTCTAACTTTTGAGTCTGTGACTGAAAAATAATATCCCATCGTGTGACAATTCAAATGAAACCTTCTCAGCAGTTCTTTCAAATGGTACTGCTTCTTCAATACATGTATGTAGTTCTAACTTTTAAGTTGCAAGATTTGACATACCCCATTTTGTCCCTTTCGCTGACTGCGGCATGGACCCTGTGTCCCGCAGGTATCACTCTTACTTCCTGAATACATACAGGCCTTGGAAAGCTAACTAAATCCAGATGCATTTCCTATAAAGTAGTGGAGGCAATTAGAAAAGTTTATTGCAGGTATATCCTGTTCTCATTTTGAATCAGTATTTAACCTAGTCTTATTCAGATTTTGGTTTGTTTCCTAGCTCTAATTATTCATAGAAGTCTAAAAAACTTCTTGTTTAACCTAAGCATGGATTTACAGCGAAATTCGTTGTATTGTGCTGCACATATTGCAAACTTCGAAGGGATTTTGGGTTTGTCTGTTCCATCAATCATTTTAGTGAAGACGGGGTTAATGCACATCACAATGTAACATGCTCACCCAGCTTGGCTGAGAATGACTCTAGACTGCTCAAGAATAATGAAGGAAATGGCAAAGGTGAGTGGGTTTTTTGTCGAATGAAGGAGGCAGGCGTTGCTTTATTCTAGCAAGTGACAGGAATAAGAAAGATCAGAAAAATCTGTGAAGCAAACTTAGCTAGTTTATTATTGCCCAAAACAGGATGATCACAAAGCAATGAACCTTAAAACATGAAACATACAAAATGGATCGAAATCCACCAATCACGAATCACAAACCATAGCCTTTCAGACTCGTGCAACTAAACATGTGTTTTCTAAGATGATTGATGGAACACAAGAACCCAGCGAATTTCGCTGTAAACTTCAAAACATACATTAAAATTTTGCTGACCGAATGTCATAAAAGGAAGAAAGAAGCCCTGTATTCTGTAGTTTATACATGTATGCTTAAGACCCTTATTATGTAGTTATGCCAGAAAGGTCGTTTCAGAAATTCAGTCCTATGAACTTCTGACGTGGATTAACATTAGCATGTAGGCATGCAGCTTTGAAGTCGTCTTTGCTCTGTTTGCAAACTTAATAACCTGACGCAGATCACCACGAGACACTTGCACTATGAACTTACAAATTATACTTGAACGTAATTACTTGCTATGACCGTAGAATTGACGTGGAAATCATACGTGCACTTCCATCACACACTCAAAGGCCTAATGTTACTTTACCTCATTTTCTGGATGGCTAAAAGTGTCACAAAATAACAAGACGGGTTCCACAACTTCAGGCAGAATGGCCGCCATGTTGTTTCTATTCACCACAATCCCCCGCGGCCATCCCCAGCGCTCGAGATGAGTGCCGTCATGTAACACGTATGAATCGTACCACAAAATATTAGAGCTATATTTCTTTTCTGGGTTGGTTTTTCATTGCGGTCAAGTCTCTTCTCATGCTCTTCTGGAAATTACGGGAGTCTTGAAAAATTTGCTATTAGTCATGTTAGAATTTTAATACATATATCGAATGAGGGCTATCAAAGGAACCCATCACTCAACATCAGGCCCCGATTGTTCAAACGTTGGAGAGCCCTATCCGTCAGATAAATCACTATCACCAGTGGATAAGTACTGTATTTATTCAATTAGCCGCTCTAGGCGCTTATTAAATTTTTGGATCTTGAGAGGGGGCGCTTATTCGAGGCTGGGCGCTTATTAAGTTTTCACCATTTTGTGTAGTATGTTTATTTTGCAACAAAACAATAAATGCTAATAATACCAATAGAAAAAAAACAGCGAAGAGTAACAAAGCAAGGTTTCTGTGACATACTCCAAAGAAAACTCCCTCCTTGGGAAGTCTCTTATAAGTACTTATTCAATTTCAATCTCATTGTCACTCAAGTGGGTGGGGTGGGGGTGGGCACTTAACTGAGTTTGATTGGGAGGAGGAGGGGGTGGAGGTGGGGTGGGCACTTATTAACTTTTTCTGCATTTAGGATGGGTGCTTATTCAAGGTGGGGGCTAATTCGAGGTTGGGCGCATATTCAAATAAATACAGTATTAGAGAAACCAATTGCCCTACCCAGTGGATAGATTTTTATCCGGTGGATACCGTTATCCAATGTCTGAACAAGCAGGGCCAAGAGCCTGTATTATATTGTTGAACATTGAATGTCTGCTAGTAATTATGTCAAAATCCAACCAGTAAACTCTCACTCCGATCTTTCGCCATTTATACCGGGTTGGAGGAGGGGAGAGGGGTACTGAAATATATTTCACAAAAATAAGAGACTTTGGATCTAGAAAAGGGTATCATTTCCAAGGAACCTGGCCCCAGTTGTTCAAAACCTGGATATTGCTATCCACTGTCTGGATAAATCTCTATCCAGTGGATACGTATTAGGGTAACTAATTTATTGTACTATCCACTGGATACGATATTTATCCGGCCCCAGTTGCTATCCATCAGGTAAATCTCTATACAGTGGATACGTATTAGTGAAACCAATATTACTGTACTATCCACTGGATAAGATATTTATGTGGTGGATAGCATTATCCACCTTTTGAACAACTGAAGCCTGATCAGTTAGTTGAAGATTGTAGTCTAGATTAGGGAAACTGGGAATTTGCACTCACAAAAATAAAATCTGCAAATCTAAATTTACCCATGACATCACCCCTGCATAGACATCAGTATTTTCTGGAAAATAGGAACGGAATTTAACTTCTGGTTAAGCCCATCTGTCAAACAGCACTGAAACCCTTGTTCTGAGCCCCCACCTGTGTACCAGGGTTTGAGTATACGCTATGATTGGCCATTGTCGATTTGCCAGTCAGGTTTAAGGGAAATTTGAAACGCATTTCCAGTAATCTGTTGAGCCCACTGGGGCTCAGCACAACGACCTTGGCAGTACCTCTCAGATGTTACTAGCCTGGGGAAGGCTGCAAAATGGCAAATCCCACACGAGGCTATCCAGAGAGTTTGCTCACAGGCTACAAATGACAAACTGACGAAAGTAGCACGGTCAGGTTGCAAGGATGCACAAGCCCATAAAAACACTGAACCGATGACAAAACTGAATGCTATCTGTCATTTACTATTTCATTTTTCAGTGAAAAGGGTTAACCAGGCAAACACCCACTGAGAATCTCTCGACGGGCATTGATGTTACCAAACATGCGTCATTGACATAAGCCTGCACCACAGACAAAACTAAACTCTGGTTAAGTCCGTCTGCAAAAGAGGCTGTGCCAAAATCCTTGGTCAAGGTCCCCACCTGTGTACCAGGATCTGAGTAGGCACCATGATTGGCCTATTAAAAAAGTCATTGTTGATTTGCCAATCAGGTTGAAAGGAAATTTGAGTCTGTTAGGGGCCCAGAACGAGGATATCAGTGCTACTTTGCAGACGCTACTAACAGGGGTTTAATTAAGTCTGCGATGCAGGCTACCACGTTTGGAGACTGGTAGGAAAAAGACAGTGGGGTTAAACAGGAGTAAAATGGCAAAAGCCTTATTCTTCCCATCTCATCTGTTTTTAACCTGACTTTTAGCAGGAATGACTCACCCAGAGTTAATAGTTTACCTTGTACAGCTTCTACACGCACAGGGTGTCAACACCCTTCACGACTCTTCATTCCAATTAACAGTCACTACATAGCAGCAGGGAAAAGCCTATTCCTCAGGCAGTGGTCGAGACATTACATGAAGTATGTTGGTGTGGCTTTAAATTACCCTTTGCCAATCAAAGGTTCTTCTGAATGTGCTCAAAATGGATTTATTTTGGCATTAACTTTTACCCTCAACTTCGGACACCCTCATTTACAAAGTTTAAAACAACTCTCTTTATCACACCCCGAAACAACACAAAAAATACAAGTTACGTTTTCTCCTTTTCAACTTTTTAATATAAACATTATTTACAAATATATACTTTCACTTTTCCTGGTTTTCATTTTTACTCTTATTTTTTTTATTACAAACATTTTCTGGATTGTTTCAAAAGAAGACACCTCCTATAAAGTAGCATTTATGTACACAAAATGTGCTACATGGATCTTTGAGTAAGGGAAACTTGAGTAAAGCAAGTTTAATACATGGCAAAAAAGGAACAAAATGATTACATCATTTTCAATTCTTTGGTTAAAAGTTCCAATTAACCATTTTATCTTTAAAGTTAGGGGAAGGATAACAAGGGCATCTCAGTCATCTTGATCTCAGCAACATCTTCATCCGCACACCATCTTCTATAGCTAAAAGACTAACCTTATTGATTACCTACATACAGTAGTCCAGTAGGGGCTCTCCAAAGCCTCATTGACATGGCTGAAGCAGCTTTATTTGCATGAAAGGAAAAACGACTGTTTGTCAGTTACAATGTTTCTTTGGATTGAGGAATAAAACTTGACCTTTCAAATAGTTAGACAAGTTTCTAACATGGGTCAAGGATGAGAGTGCTGGCTTTGGGAATTTTGCTTGGTTTGTGAAACAGTAGAAAATGTGACATGTTTACAAAGGACCAAGGCAAAATCAAGATCATGTTTCAAGGAGCAATACAAAAAAACCAAAATATTATAAAAAAAACATTACAAGAGTCAAAGACAGTATGGTATACTGTGAGTAAAAAAATGGCCAGAAGCTTACATGACCAAAGCACAGCTGTTTTAAGACTTGAAAATATTGTTTGCCAGGTGTATCCAGAAGGCAACAAGAAAAGCACAGCACAACCAACCTTTGTTGAACTTTGACACACAACTTACAGATTCAATGACGACTACCCTATGAAAGTCTACGCAGTACTATGGAACTCCTTTTACAAAATGCCTTGAATAGGCAAACTACAAAAGTTTCTTACTTAACACCTACACACTGTTTGAAACTTGTTTAAACTCTTCAAAAGGTCAAGTTTTTATATCCAGGGAATCTGATACTTTACCATTTAGTTTTTAGAAGTCTGTTCTGTGCACTGTTGACAATAACTTGCCATAGGTACTTCCGTCTTGCTCTGCACCTGAAAAGGAAAAAGAAAGACGACGAGTGCGTGCTGCCAATAATGTATGAAAATTATACTGCTTATATCGTAGCAGGTTTTTTTGGTGCTTTTTTTGCTGATGTTTTTCATCTACTATGTCTCGACCGTGAACGAGTTTAAACCTTAGTTGGGTTCATTCCCTGTACATAAGTGATGTTCCATGGCATCGGCAATGCAGTTTGACTCCACTTTTAAGTATAAGTATTATACTTGGCCTGTGATACCGACATTTTGTTTTCATATTTACTGCACTCCGCTTTTTGAAGCTATCATCTGACACTTTGCACAGAACTCCAGTGACACTTTGCCATGGCTCACATGGAGGCAGACACCACCAGGGTTGGTAGAATTACGGGTTCTCTTGCTGGGTGTCACTTCCACCACCTCGCTAGCATGCCGTTTCCTGCTTCTGGTGCTGTACTTTTTCCCTTCACAAGTCTTGCTTGCTGTTCCCTCTTCTTCACTCTGAGATGACTGCATAAGTGACGATGTCAAGGAAATTCCAGGTGTGGCTGCAACGCTCTTTATCAAGAGTGAAATCGTACTCTCATTGGCCAGCACACTGCGAAGATATTTCACCTCATCTGAAAGCTTTCTGATCATGGTGGTCATTCTTTCGTTTCGAGTTTTCAATGTCCTGTTATCCTCTTGTAACTTTTTAACATCATTCTCAAGTCCTTCTACGTATTTTTTCTTCTTCTGTCGGTTCTCCCTTGCTGCAATGGCATTCTTCTTGTTTTTTTCGATGACGGCTTGCTCCTCTTCAGACGGCAACAGTTTCTTGCCTTTTGGCAAAGCCGTTTGTACATTCGCTTTTGTGGTAGGATTAAGCACCGAGAGAGTCCCATAGCTCGCATTTATTGTTTCTTTTCCAGCTGGAGGTTCCATTGCGGGGATGTTCTCCCTTAAAAGAGCTTCCAAATCAAGGAGGTCTTCGTCGTTTAAACTGAAATCCTCCAGCTCGTCCTTCCAAGTGGAAGGAAAATCCGCCAAGAAATCTTCCATACCAGCATCCACCCCACTGTCCAGACTGTGGGCAGGAGACAACGAAGTCGATATTTCATCACTGTAGGCTGGTTCACCACAAACGTCTATTTCCTCGTCGATCGGCAACTCTTTCTCGGGCGCCATTTTAGCTTCGTCTTCATCTACCGGCTTAGGCGGAAAATCACCGTGGAAGTCTTCCTCAAAAGGCATAACTTTGCAGTAATCGTGGTCCAAAGCAAAAGACATGTACTCTGTGCAACGTTGACTGCCTTTTCGAGTTCAGTTAAAGCGATAATTCTCTTCAAGAAAGCGCTCAACCTCAACTCAACAAAAATTCCTCTGAAAACGTATTGAAGACGTTTTGACCACGAGGAAAAAAAGCAATGACGTTAATGACGTCATATAAAAAGTGCGCAGACTCAATTGTCATGTGATTTCACATGTGACCAATGGTGGTTAACCGCTGTTCAGTAGATAGCGTGGACGCTTAAAAAGATGGCGGACGATTTATTTTGACGGAGACAAAAGATTACCATGATTACTAACTAGTAGTGAATACCTCGTGAATGTTTTGAAATCTATGCTACAGTAGCAGCGATATGGGAAAATGAACCGTCTATTATTTCACTCTTTTCCGACACTTCCATGTAAATATTGGGCTCTTGCTTTTACAAGATTTCCGTCAAGATTGTTGCATAACCCTGCAAGTTCTGTAAAATGTTTTACTGCACAGGCAACTTCAGGGACATACAATCTTAATATCAGAAAACTTCTGTCAAATCCTGATGCACAAAAATGTCTC
The DNA here is from genome assembly GCA_964035525.1 of Porites cylindrica. Taxonomy (NCBI): domain Eukaryota; kingdom Metazoa; phylum Cnidaria; class Anthozoa; order Scleractinia; family Poritidae; genus Porites; species Porites cylindrica. The sequence continues at coordinate 10,648,264 of OZ037776.1, read as the reverse complement.
AACTACAATCTGAGAAGATATTTCACAGATTTAACAAGATACTCACAGGTTGGAACAGTTTAATACCTCTTACATTAAGTCTTAATTTTACAGATAAGCTTATTAAAGCTGAATAATTTTGATTATAGCTGTTTTTAAGATTGTCAAGTTACATTCACATAGAATATGGTACACTATGTGAAAATGACAGTTGTGCCTGGGAATAAGAAATATTAATCACTGTACATTAAATTATGGTAGTTTGTAAAAATATGTGACCTCTCATTCAAGAATCTTCCTAATGGTTTGGAAGCTGTTCAAACAGAATAGGTATCAGGTCGAATGGTACAAGCTATCAGTTGGAAAAAAAAAATGATCAGCTATCTCCCCATGAGAACACACTATCAGGAAGATTTTAGAGGATCAGGTTCTAGGTCGCTGAATATTTTTTACTCTGACTTGAGCCTAGTAGAACCTATTTTGCGTATTTGTTTTTTCCTCATTCATACACTGTACCTTCCGATCTCTAATCTACCTGGGTACTCCCCTCTCTTCATCGCTGAGGTCTTCTCTACCTTGTGACAGAATGGTAGAGGGAGGGTTTTTTGCATGTTCTGGTTCTGGGTCTCCAATATTAATTTTTAAAAATATTTTAAAATTTGAATGTTATCTTTAATTACCGGTAAGTTTCCCATTTTTTCAAAGGGTGAAGTTTCAGTGAAGAATGTTCATTATCCTTCATTGTATCAATTTTACCTGCTCCTGAAAAGAGATGCTTATAAAATCGGTAAGAGAACAGTTTGCTTATTTAATTTTTTATATTAATTTGTAACACATATTAGCAAGTCAAACTCCAAAAGCTTGTTGTCAAAAATGTGTCATTAAAAATGTCAAATACTCAAGAAGAAAATACAATATTGAATGGACAATATTATTTGTAAAATATTTTTCCTTACGTAAACTACCAGTAGGAAAATATTCTATCATCATTAGTGTACTATGGCCTTTTGTTGTGATTTGTTGCATTTTTCACAGGTGCTACGACTAGACTATTTTCAACAAGTCATCAGAGAAAGGATAACCAGGGAGAACAACGTCAACAAGGTGATCCCTTAACTGACTGTTCACACTCTTGCAAAGCAAAATAAAATTTGATGGCAACTTGTACATTGCAACGCAGTGTCCAAAGCTGGGAGCCCAAAAGCTCTTTAGATATCAAATGTGTAGAATTTGCAGCAGTTAAGATTTGAGTAGAAAACTGATGATACCGTGGAACTTCCATTAATGGCCACTCTTCTACAATGGCTACTTTTTTGGTGGAAAGCCCATTTATTGTTTAAACCTCTCTACAACAGTCACTTTCTACTGTCCTCAAGGTGACCATCAAGGAGTGATTCAACTGTGATTCCTTAAGTCTTTTACTCCTTGACCACGTTGTGGCACGAAAAATAAAAAATATTGTATGGAGTCCAAGACCTCTCATGCAACCTTTGATATCCAGGTGCCCAGTATTTGTACCAAATGTTACATTTCTCTTTTGTTCAAGTGTGAAAGTAAGTTGCCAAAGGCTGCTTGACTTTCTCTAGTGTCTATTGATGACTACTCACTGATGTTTTTTGTGTTTTTAAGGTAACACTCCAGGACCTTTTGATCCTGACCCAGGAAATCAAGGTGGATGGGTGTCCATTCTGCCCTGGCTGATGCTTGCAGTTTTCTACTTCTTGACGGCAGGGTCTGATCCCACCCCAGAGACCACATGGTCAACTTTTTACAGAGAAATGCTTTTTACAGGAGAGGTACTATGTTTAAGAAATATTAGAGTCCCTTTAGAGTCAAGGACAAGGGCAATATTAAAATGTAAGTTTTTTTGCCAGACGTTTGAGAACTTGCTTCCACCACTACCACATTCTTGCTTAAAATCTGTAGCAGTGGCGGATCCAGGGGAGGGGGAGGGGGAGGGGCCCTGGCCCCCACCCTTATTTTTAAACCAAACTGAGGCCTGAAGGGCCAGAAAAATTTTTTTGGAAACCACCCCCCCTATCTAAGGGTCTGAATGACCCCTCCCCCCCTTATCTCAAGGTCTGGATCTGGCACTGCATAGTAGAATGATGATGACAATTTCCCGCTAAAATGACGCTGGTTCTTTCACCCATTCCTCATCTTAGAAAGATAAGCATGCTCAATGCATTTTTGACATGTTACGAGCTAGGGCATAACATTTATGGAGTAGTAATAGACTTGTCCACAGTGTGAACATTGTTGACGATTTCAATGATAGTAATGACTATGGATTATATGTTAATGACAATGTTAACCTTCAAGGAGAGAGTACATTGTAGTCCAAAAGGGATGTCTGTTTCTACATTACTTCCAGGTTGAGCATTTGGAGGTGCCATCAAGCCAGGACAGAATTTATGTGTTTTTGCATAAAGGAGCAATGGTTGGGGGGAAAGAGGTAAATTTATGCAGATGTAAAATTAATTTAATTTACTCAGTTCACAAAAACTAAATTTCATCCAAAGAGTGAATGCCCTCTGGTAAACTGGTGCTTGAATTGCTTCATAGTCATGTAGCGGTTGGGTTTCAGTTGGACAAATCCCATCAGAGTCAAGGCAGACTCTGTTATAAATAGGAGCCTTGAAAAAATAATACTTAGATTATTTACAATGCAAACAAGAGTGAAAACAACCTAAAATTATTACAAAACAAACTTAACCTAACTGGTAAAAAAATATATAAAATAATTATAACAAACAGTAATATTTCTATAGACTCTGAAAATTAATAAGAATAAAAATATATGAATAAAAAGGCAGCTATGTGCTCATGGTAGTGTCAGTGTTGCTAAAAGTTGAAAATATCAAGAGCTTTGGTTTATAGATAAAAAGATTAACCTTTTTAAGATACACATGATTGTGTTATTTGTTATTTGCAGATAATGACCCATGGCCCACACTTTGTGTTTAGCATTGCAAGCCTTGACAGTTTTGAACAAAAGATGGCAGCAGCTCAATCTGACCTGCACATCCCATCCAGTGATTATATACCAATCAGATACAGGACAAAGAATGAACTGCTGTAAGCTCAATATCTGATTGAAGGGAATATATATTATGAGAAATCGTTTTTTTTACTTCAAGTTAGCAGGAGGTTTGAGTTATCAAGGGCTCGCTTTTCTGAGGGTAAAATTACAATAAAATTGTGAAGGAAATCCAGGGGAAATTGCTTTTTTTTGGGGGGGGGGGGGGGTAGCAAGGGGTCAGGTTATTGGGAGTCAACTGTATTAAATATATGCTTACAATATAATAGGTAATCTTTAAATTATAGAAATAAAGAACAGGGCAATATATTTGTTGTGGTTTCAGGATTCTTCCAAAACTGAATTTTAAGAATTGCACGACTAAAGGACTGTACAGTGACTGGCCTGTGTAGATAGGGATATCAGGAGGGCAGATGTGAATCATTTGTTGCTGCAGCTTATTGTGCAATAGTATATATTGAGGGTTTTGTGTCATAACAGATCTACTGCTCTGAATGCAGCTGTGTCTATTGCCATCCTGGGTATCATCTGGTACATGATTTATGGCAGAGGGAACAAAAGTGGAACCAAATCAGGGGGAATCCTTGGAGGAAATCCATTTGTAAGTTTGCTTGATTTAAACAAAAAGTGAGAAATGAAAAGTTGATTGTGGTGTATTAACAAATCAGGTCAGACAACCCAAGGTTTAGTGATCTTCTCATCTTTCTCATGAATTTAATGACTTTGATCAGTAGCTATGTTCTAAAGAGAAAAAAGAAGTTGGTCAGAGTACTGCGAACTTTAATACAAGTATTATTGACATTATCGCCAACTTACAAATTATTTATAAGTTGGTGATAATGTCATTCTCCCTGGCAGCAATAACTGTGAGGATGCTAGCCAGGGGGCTTGCCATTTATTACCTGCAACAGAGAGCTGGCCATTTTGCTGGGGTGTCATTTTCAAAATCTTAATTGGTTTTGGTGGGTCACTTTTAGATAAGGGAGCATTGCCTGGGGTCATTTCAATAAATTTTATAAAAGTAATTTACAAAGCAATGACGAGCATGAATTGAAATTAAACCTAACAGCCATAACTAGTCAACATTTATCTTGTAAATATGACTGTATTCGTGGTGAACTTCAGTGTGATTTGTAGCTTCAATATTTGTAGTTTCCTCAGAATTGTGTGGGAGTCACTTTCACAATGTAAAATTTATGGCGGTTCATTTCTGAAAAGCAAAGGTAAATTGGAGGGTCAGTTTGAAAATCTTCAAACCTCTCTTAAAATGGTCAGCCTGCCCTCAAAGACAAAGGTAATAAATGACCAGCCCCCATATACATGTCCCAAGACCAAGATCTGTTCATATTCATATTCATATTCATATTCATACACTATTTACAGGTTGCCACATGCATTACAACACCTGAAGGTTATCCCTATATTAAGATCTCCACTTACAGATAACCCACCCGGCCCAGGAAAGGTTGACCTCACCACTGGGGTCTACGTCCCCTACTCTTTTTCAACAGTAGTGTAGGTTCTTTTACGTCCCACAAGAACCAGATAAGTGTAAGTGCTGTGAGACGGGACCTATGGTTTTTCATCCTTATCTGAGAAAACTAGAAAGTCTAACCATTTGCAGATGTCATCACAAATGCAGCACTTTCTTCTCAGTTATGTAAAGACCCTGAGTTTTGGTCTGGCCGGGATTTAAACCCGCGAACTCCCTCTCAGCAAATCGGTGCTCTCCCAATAATTGAACAACAATTAGTTGTTCTATACAATCTCACCACAGTCTGTTTTAGGAGTGAATTCCATGTCTAACACATACTGGCCATCATTGCCAAAGAAGGGTCAATATATTTTTGTTCTTAATTTCAACAGTCCAACTACATTAAAGCCAAACCAACAGTGATCATGCCTGAAAGTGGACAAGGAATAAGGTGTTTTATGGTTCTCAGCATTTGAAAGTTATTTTAGATAAAGCATTTTAATTTTTAACTCTTTAGATTTCATTGTCATAAATGGATTGTGATTGCTTGTATGGATATTATGTACCAAAAGCACAACTGTTGTGCATGGCATGGTGGCATGGAAGGATTTCAAAGCACCAACAACCAACAAAATGCATCAACTACTTTGCTGCCAGAAATTGAGTACTTTTTTCCCCTAAAGAAACAGCAACTAGTTTTAATGTGCGTTTTTGTATTCGGTGTGGTCCCCAGAGTGCTAAATATGGCATCCTACAGCTTTAGGGTACCACGCCCCCAGACCTCACTAGAAGAAGGGGATTAACGACCCTCTGTTTATACAGTCAGTTGTTCTATTCAAACCTGCTGGCTACTTCAATTCGTAGGGACATACTTGCTGTTTGGGGAAGCACCTCATATTAAATGTACCCTCCTCCTCTTTTGGGGGAAGAATTCCTCTTCCCTTCAGAAATGTAAAAATTATTTTACCTTTTTCTTGAGTAGTTTTAAAGATGTAGCTGGAATGGAGGAGGCCAAGCTTGAGGTGATGGAATTTGTGGATTATCTAAAGTCACCTCAGAGGTATTCAGAACTGGGAGCTAAAATACCCAAGGTATTTTAATAATTCTTGTTTAATTTTCTTTGTTTGTTTGTTTGTTGTTGTTTTTTTTTCAAATACCATTTTAACCCATTCCCTCCTAGACTGACGGTGGGTACAAGTTAAGGGCTGGGCATCAGGGATTTCCTCCGGCTACTCTACTCTCTGTGTGTGACTGCCGGCTACTTTCATAGAAAACAGAAGGAAACAGAACCAAAAGATGACTTCCTAGTTGTTCAATTTGCTGCACGCTAGTTGCGTGTATTTGGTAACTTCAAATGTTAGTGACAGTCGTGTTGCAAGAACTTATTTTGTCCCTAGTTTACATAATTCTAAACAACAAGTCCATTCTACAGTTTTATAATTGTGTCTTTGGAAAAGATTTTTTTATACTGTCCAATGGTGCATTGTCTTGTTTCTGGCCTATGTATATCACTAACAAATAGCATCGTGTAAAATCGCCTTTAAATTTTAGACTTATAATGTGCTTACAAGTTTTTGTCATTTCTTAAGGGGGCTCTCCTTGTAGGCCCACCAGGAACTGGGAAGACACTGCTCGCGAAAGCAGTAGCAACTGAAGCAGATGTGCCTTTCCTGACTATGGCTGGCTCAGATTTTGTGGAAGTCTTCTCAGGTGTTGGCTCAGCTAGAGTCAGGGACTTGTTCAACCGAGCAAGGAAGCTTGCGCCGTGTATTCTGTACATTGATGAAGTCGATGCCATTGGACGGTCAAGAAGAGGAAAGTGAGTTTACTTCCTAAATTGCGGTTGTTTCGCGGTCGTTAGAAACATGGATGATGATCCCCTTCCCCACACCCTTTACACACATTTCTTTTTTAACTTTTCGACATGGGTTCATCACTACCTAACTGCAGTAAAGTTTTGAAAAGGTGGGAAGATTTTGTCCACAAAGTCCCATATAGAATAGTGCAAAGGGTTATCACTGCCTTGTTATCACTCAGGCAATTGTTTTTTCTTTTAGTTCTATAGGTGGGCACAATGAACAGGAAAATACTTTAAACCAACTGCTGGTCGAAATGGACGGTAAGTTGAATAGATATCAATATTTTCTTGTCCTTGCAGAATGCAGGACATTTTGTAAATGTAAATGTAAATGTAAATATCATATCATATCAACTCCCCTCAAAGCTTTTCAGGGAACACTGGTTGGGGGACTTTGCCAGACTGCTTAAGGTGCAGTTTACAAGTAATGAAGGAATGAGTGATGATGCCCCCATACATGAGTGTGAAAGTGAGATAAACCACTACACTGAGCACTACGTGCTTTACTCTTTACGAAGAGTGTGTGGGTTCTTTAACGTCCGACAGATGTTTTATTACATGTGCAAGGGCTTGTGAGACGGAGCCTACGATTTATCGTCCTGGAAAGTCAAACCGTTTGCAGATGTCATTACAAAGGCAGCACTTTCTCCTCATTTATTTAAAGACCCTGAGTGCTGGTCCGGCCGGGATTTGAACCTACAGCCTCCCACTCAGCAGACCGGCGCTTATGCCATTGAGCTAACCGGGCAGCGGTTTGTTACGTGAACCTTCTGAAATGTCCTTAGCTCCCACAAGTCTGCTGTAGTTCTGAGTGGTAGAGCATGTGGACTGATAGTGATCAGCAGGTCATGCGTTCCACTTCGTTTGGGAGAACTTTACAATTTTTTTTCTGATTTGTCTCAGCGTCACTAGTGAGCTTAAGGAGTAGGGAGGTTAAACAACCGCAACGACAGCGACACCAACGAGAACGTAAAAAAAACAGGGTTGAATACCATTTTCACAAACCAACCCGTTGGAAATCTTGCGCATATAACATAAAACTATAAATTTTGATGTGATGGGAAAACGAACCGCTACAAAGTATATCGCGAAGCGCGAGACGAGGGGAGAAGAAAAAATAAAGCGCCTTCAACCAGTCGATCAAAAACCACCATGTTGGAAATCTTGTGCATAAACATAAAACTATAAATTTGATTTGATGGGGAAACGACCCGCTACATAGTATATCGCGAAGCGCGAGACGAGGGGAGAAGAAAAAATAAAGCGTCTATAACCAGTCCATCAAAAACCACCCGTTGGAAATCTTGTGCATAAACATAAAACTATAAATTCTGACATGGTGGGAAAACGACCCGCTACAAAGTATATCCAAATCAGCTAAATAGTGGAAAAACTGCATCGCCGCTAAACCAGCCCAGATTGACGACGGTGAGGGCGGCGAAAACGTCACTTGTAAAGTGAATTCGCGCTGTTTCAAACTGCATTATTTTTACTCCGCCTCGTTCAATTTGTCTAATTTTTGCTAATTTCTTTTGTAGTTAAATTCTAAAAGGCTGTATCTGAGTTTAGGCAAAGTAAAAGAAAGCCGTTGTGAAATTAAGAACTTTCACGTCGTAGTAGTGCAGCGACGACGAAGAAATGTTCGAATAAGCGTGGTGCACGTGCAAAGATGTTGTTTATTTGCTGACTCTTGACTAAGGGCCTGTTTACACAGAGGTGGGTACCCCATGTTGACCAGGGGTAGGTGAGGTAACCCACCAAAGGTAACCCGCCTGTCCATATAATCTCCCTTTTTAATTTGTTTACGTTTACATGATAGGTGGGGTGACCCGCCGCAGGTTACCTCATGTAAACTGGTCCTTTTGTTGTATTCGTTTAGGTATGAACACAATGGAGGGTGTGGTGATGCTGGCTTCTACCAACAGACATGATATCCTAGATCAGGTAGGTGACTTCTGATTTAGCTGTCTGACCTGTTTGACTTTGACTGTTTGACCGGCTGAAAGATTTGACCGGCTGCTTGGTTCACACGGAACCGATCGATATTTTCGCTCTGATCAGTCCGACCTTTGAATAGTCTGCTACCCAGCATTGCGTGACGACACTAAAAACGGCTGTGTAGCAGACTAACCTTTGAACGGCTATATGTCTAAATTATCGAAGGGGTAAGGTGGTCCCAGTGTGAACGCCGCTCATCAATATGTACCTCACCTCGGAGAAAAACGTCTGTAGAAATGTGACGTCAGGAATGTGGCGCTTTCTCGAAGCGTGTTGGAAACGGAAAACACGTGCTTTTGCTTTAAACCAAGTTATGTAACCAATCTGTTGTTTAGCGATGAGTTGTCATATATTTTTTCTGATAAATTCATGAAATAAGCACCACAGCAGTAAAGTTACGTCACATTGACTCCATCAACCCCTAAAATTAAAGTCCCCCAAGATCAGAGTGACCAACATCAATTATCTCCCAACAACATTAAATTCTTCGTCAAGAGGAAAGGTATTGAAAATGATTTAAATGATCACCAAAGGGAAAATGCTTTGATCTTTCATCAAATTCTCTCCACCGTTTCCTAAGGAAATGTATAGAGATACCTGTGGAGAAGTTGTGTGTGAATATTGGGGCTTAAAGTGTTAGTAATAGTTAAACGTTTTTTGCAGGCCCTCTTGAGACCAGGAAGATTTGATCGGCACATCGCCATTGACCTTCCAACTCTGATAGAACGCAAGGCTATTTTTGAAGTCCACCTGAAGAAACTTACTCTTAAGATGCCAGTAGACCAATACTCTAAGCGACTGGCCGAACTCACCCCCGGCAACAGCGGTGAGTGGTCGTAAAATGTATACTAAGAGGAGAGGGGCTGCTCTCCTATTTTGTTTCTAAGGGGTGGAGTGGGGTTGGGGCGATCAATCAATTTAGGTTTCTGGGAAACTCCCCACCTACCCCTTTCCTAAGCCAACATTTTCCCTTAAGTGAGAAGTTAGTGTTTATGTTGGCTTAAGGGAGGGGTAGGTGGGCAGTTTCCCAGAAACCTAAAATATAAGATTGGACTACAGAGGCTGGAGCATACTTTTCGTTCGACGGACTCAGAAATACGCGAGACTGCCCGTTGACTAACTGATGAAGTGCAGTTTATGTTTTCTTTTCTTCCAGGTGCTGATATAGCTAATATTTGTAACGAGGCAGCCTTACATGCTGCTCGCTTAAATGAGAAAACTGTCGATCAGCGAAATTTTGAATATGCAGTGGAAAGAGTTATCGCTGGTAAGTTTAAACACCTACTGTGAACGTAAATCCAGCTTGATCTGGGTTTATGTGCTGCCCTGAATAATCTGGATGAGACTTTTTCCGGTCCGTGGTAAGACATTTAAATACTGCCCCTCGATGAGTCACAAATGTCGCAATTGACCACCTTCCATAAGGAATACGTTTACGTATATGAATTGTAATTTACTTGCTAGAGAGGCGACTGTAATTATCGTTGCTCTCACATTGGACTGACATTTATTATGTCTGAATTTCAGGAATGGAGAAGAAAACCCATACCATGTCACCAGAAGAAAGAAAAATAGTCGCTATCCACGAGGCTGGGCATGCTGTTGTTGGATGGATGTTGGAACATACTGATCCACTACTCAAGGTGACATTTAACAATTAGTTCATGCGTATGTCAAGATATTGAGCACGCGGGAAGTTTGTAGAGCACGAATGAGCCGTAAGAGTTGTTCAAGGCGCGGCCGAGAGCAACTCTAGCCTCTAGCCTCTTGCCAAGTCATTTGCTTTTCTCCCAACGTAGGTATCCATCGTTCCACGTACCAATGCAACCCTGGGATTTGCTCAGTATCTTCCATCAGATAACAAACTCTACAGCACTGAACAGGTAAGCCGGAATAAGAGAGTATTAGGTATTCGTTTGATGGTATAGTAAATACATTGGCACTTTTTTCATGCAGCTCTTTGATCGAATGTGTATGGCTCTTGGTGGACGAGCTGCGGAGGCCAAGATTTTCAAGAGAGTTACTACAGGTATAAGGAGTTATTTCATGATCACTGCGTTTTGGCGATTTGTATTTGTTTGTGTGGCTCAAAATCTTCCTCTTTGTAGGAGCTGAAGATGATCTTCGCAAAGTAACTGACATGGCTTACAAACAGGTGAGAAATTCTCCGAATTCTTTAATTTAATGACCTTTTTACATTTTGCTTCCAGCCAACTTAATTTACGGCATCTCTACGTGTTACCTTCTTAAGCTCATTTGTCAGTCGGAAAACTACC
>OZ037776.1:10607639-10630139 GCA_964035525.1 Porites cylindrica | reverse complement strand
ACCCATTGTAACCCTCTATAACCCCTTGTAACCCTCTGTAACCCTTTGTAACCCCTTGTAACTCCTTGTAACCCTCTGTAACCCTTTGTAACCCCTTGTAACCCTTTGTAACCTCTTGTAACCCTTTGTAACCATTTGTAACCCCTTGTAACCCTTCGTAACTCTTTGTAACCCCTTGTAACCCTTTTCAACCGTTTGTAAGCCCTTGTAACTCTGTCTAACCGTTTGTAACCCTTTGTAACCCTTTTAAACCTCTGTAACCCCTTGTAACGCTTTGTAACCCTTCGTAACCCTTTGTAAGCCCTTGTAACTCTTTGTAAGTCCTTGTAACCCTCTGTAACCCCTTTGTAACACGTTGTATCCCTTTGTAACCGTTTGTAACCCCTCGTAACCACTTGTAACCCTTTCTAACCGTCTGTAACCCCTCGTAACCCTATGTATATTTTATATTGTTTAGAAAGGCTTGTTTTCTAAAGAGAACGTCACCTAATACTTTCTCTGGGTGTATTTTGCATAGAACGAAACGTTAAGAAAATTTCCAATTTTTTCATCAAAACCATAGACTAACCCCTTTGGAAAAATGCCAATTTTGTAAGTTTTTCAAACCGATGTTTTCGTTCTTCAGAAAGGCTTGTTTGCTATATAAAACGTCGAAAATCGTTTTTTGACGATTTATTTTCGCGATCTATGACATGGGAATACAGGGGGTTACAAGGGGTTACAGGGGGTTCCAAGGGGTGACAAGGGGTGACAGGGGGTGACAAAGGGGTTACAAAGGATTATAGGAACTTTGTTCTAAGTAGAACGTTCCCAGATACTTTTTCTTGCTCTATTTTGCATAAAAATCAAAGTTGAAGAAATCTCAAATTTTTGACCAAAACGATGGACTAACCCCTTTGGAAAAATTCTAATTTTGCGTTTTTCATAAACAGTTGTTTTTATAGTCTTCAAAGGTTTCTTTTTTATGTAGAACCTCAGCAAACAGTTTTCCTTCATCTATTTTTGATAAAGACAAAAGATAAAAAAACTTCAACTTTTTGACCAAAACCACGGACTATCCCCTTTGCAAAAAGGTCAATTTGCCTTCTTTTTAAATCCATGTTTACATTGTCTAAAAAGGCTTGTTTTCTAACGAGAACGTCACCAAATACTTTTCTCTGGGCGTATTTTGCATAAAACGAAACCTTAACAAAATTTCCAATTTTTTGATCAAATCCATGGACTAACCCCTTTGAAAAAATGCCAATTTTGTGGGTTTTTGAAACCGATGTTTTCGTTGTTCAGAAAGGCTTGTTTGCTATATAAAACGTCGAAAATCGTTCTTTGACGATATATTTTCGCAATCTATGACATGGAAATACAAGCGGTTACAAGAGGTTACTGGGGGTTACAAGGGGTTACAAGGGGTTACAGGGGGTTAAAAGGGGTTACAGGGGGTTACAAGGGGTGACAGGGGCTGACAAGGGGTTACAAAGGACTAGAGAAACTTTCTCCTAACTAGAACGTTCCCAGATACTTTTTCTTCGTCTATTTTGCATGAAAATCAAAGTTGAAGAAATCTCAAATTTTTGACAAAAACGATGGACCAAAACCTTTGGAAAAATTCTAATTTTGCGTTTTTCATAAACAGTTGTTTTTATAGTCTTTAAAAGCTTCTTTTTTATCTAGCACCTCAGCTAACACTTTTTCTCGATATGTTTTTGATAAACACAAAACATGAAAAAACTTCAACTTTTTGACCAAAATCATAGACTATCCGCTTTGCAAAAAGATCAATTTTGCCTTGTTTTTTTTTTCCATATTTTATATTGTCTAGAAAGGCTTGTTTTGTAGCGAGAACTTCAGCAAATACTTTTCTCTGGGTGTATTTTGCATAAAACGAATTGTTATCAAAATTTCCAATTTTTTGATCAAATCCATGGACTAACCCCTTTGAAAAAATGCCAATTTTGTGGGTTTTTGAAACCGATGTTTTCGTTGTTCAGACAGGCTTGTTCGCTATATAAAACGTCGAAAATCGTTTTTTGACGATTTATTTTCGCGATCTATGACATGGGAATACAGGGGGTTACAAGAGGTAACTGGGGGTTACAGGGGCTTGCAAGTGGTTACAAGCGGTTACAAGGGGTTACAGGGGGTTACAACGGGTGACAGGGGGTGACAAGAAGTTACAAAGGATTATAGAGACTTTTTCGTAACTAGAACTTTCCCAGATACTTTTTCTTGGTCTATTTTGTATAAAAATTAAAGTTGAAGAAATCTCAAATTTTTTACAAAAACGATAGACCAAAACCTTTGGAAAAATTCTAATCTTGCATTTTTCATAAACAGTTGTTTTTATAGTCTTTAAAGGCTTCTTTTTTATCTAGAACCTCAGCAAACACTTTTTCTCGATCTATTTTTGATAAACACAAAACATGAAAAAACTTAAACTTTTCGACCAACATCATGGACTATCCGCTTTGCAAAAAGGTCAATTTTGCCTTCTTTTTAAACCCGTGTTTATATTGTCTAGAAAGGCTTGTTTTCTAACGAGAACTTCAGCAAATACTTTTCTCTGGGTGTATTTTGAATAAAACGAATTGTTAACAAAATTTTTAAATTTTTGATCAAATCCATGGACTAACCCCTTTGGAAAAATGCCAATTTTGTGGGTTTTTAAAACCGATGTTTTCGTTGTTCAGAAAGGCTTGTTTGCTATATAAAACGTCGAAAATCATTCTTTGACGATTTATTTTCGCAATCTATGACATGGGAATACAGGGGGTTACAAGAGGTTACTAGGGGTTACAAGGGGTTACAGGGGGTTACAAGGGGTTACAAGGGCTTACAGGGGGTTACAAAGGGTTACAAGGGATTACAGGGGGTTACAAGGGGTGACAGGGGCTGACAAGGGGTTACAAAGGATTATAGAAACTTTCTCCTAACTAGAACGTTCCCAGATACTTTTTCTTTGTCTATTTTGCATAAAAATCAAAGTTGAAGAAATCTTAAATTTTTGACAAAAACGATGGACCAAAACCTTTGGAAAAATTCTAATTTTGCGTTTTTCATAAACAGTTGTTTTTATAGTCTTTAAAAGCTTCCTTTTTATCTAGAACCTCAGCAAACACTTTTTCTCGATCTATTTTTGATAAACACAAAACATGAAAAAACTTCAACTTTTTGACCAAAATCATGCACTATTCGCTTTGCAAAAAGATAAATTTTGCCTTCTTTTTAATTCCATATTTTATATTGTCTAGAAAGGCTTGTTTTCTAGCGAGAACTGCAGCAAATACTTTTCTCTGGGTGTATTTTGCACAAAACGAATTGTTATCAAAATTTCCAATTTTTTGATCAAATCCATGGACTAACCCCTTTGAAAAAATGCCAATTTTGTGGGTTTTTGAAACCGATGTTTTCGTTGTTCAGAAAGGCTTGTTTGCTATATAAAACGTCGAAAATCGTTTTTTGACGATTTATTTTCGCGATCTATGACATGGGAATACAGGGCGTTACCAGAGGTAACTGGGGGTTACAAGGGGTTACAGGGGGTTACAAGGGGTTACGAAAGGTTACAAGGGGTTACAAGGGGTTAAAACGGGTGACAGTGGGTAACAAGGAGTTACAAAGGATTATAGAAACTTTTTCCTAACTAGAACTTTCCCAGATACTTTTTCTTGGTCTATTTTGCATAACAATTAAAGTTGAAGAAATCTCAAATTTTTGACAAAAACGATAGACCAAAACCTTTGGAAAATTCTAATCTTGCGTTTTTCATAAACAGTTGTTTTTATAGTCTTTAAAGGCTTCTTTTTTATCTAGAACCTCAGCAAACACTTTTTCTCGATCTATGTTTGATAAACACAAAACATAAAAAAACTTCAACTTTTCGACCAAAATCATGGACTATCCGCTTTGCTAAAAGGTCAATTTTGCGTTCTTTTTAAACCTGTGTTTATATTGTCTAGAAAGGCTTGTTTTGTAGCGAGAACTTCAGCAAATACTTTTCTCTGGGTGTATTTTGCATAAAACGAATTGTTATCAAAATTTCCAATTTTTGATCAAATCCATGGACTAACCCCTTTGGAAAAATGCCAATTTTGTGGGTTTTTGAAACCGATGTTTTCGTTGTTCAGAAAGGCTTGTTTGCTATATAAAACGTCGAAAATCGTTCTTTGACGATTTATTTTCGCAATCTATGACATGGGAATACAGGGGGTTACAAGAGGTTACTAGGGGTTACAAGGGGTTACAGGGGGTTACAACGGGTTACAAGGGGTTACAGGGGGTTACAAAGGGTTACAAGGGATTACAGGGGGTTACAAGGGGTGACAGGGGCTGACAAGGGGTTACAAAGGATTATAAAAACTTTCTCCTAACTAGAACGTTCCCAGATACTTTTTCTTGGTGCATTTTGCATAAAAATCAAAGTTGAAGAAATCTTAAATTTTTGACAAAAACGATGGACCAAAACCTTTGGAAAAATTCTAATTTTGCGTTTTTCATAAACAGTTGTTTTTATAGTCTTTAAAAGCTTCCTTTTTATCTAGAACCTCACCAAACACTTTTTCTCGATCTATTTTTGATAAACACAAAACATGAAAAAACTTTAACTTTTTGACCAAAATCATGGACTATCCGCTTTGCAAAAAGGTCAATTTTGCCTTCTTTTTAAACCTGTGTTTATATTGTCTAGAAAGGCTTGTCTTCTAACGAGAACTTCAGCAAATACTTTTCTCTGGGTGTATTTTGCATAAAAGGAATTGTTAACAAAATTTCCAACTTTTTGATCAAATCCATGGACTAACCCCTTTGAAAAAATGCCAATTTTGTGGGTTTTTGAAACCGATGTTTTCGTTGTTCAGAAAGGGTTGTTTGCTATATAAAACGTCGAAAATCGCTCTTTGACGATTTATTTTCGCAATCCATGACATGGGAATACAGGGGGTTACAAGAGGTTACTGGGGGTTACAAGGGGTTACAGGGGGTTACAAGGGGTTACAGGGGGTTACAAAGGGTTACAAGGGGTTACAGGGGGTTACAAGGGGTGACAGGGGCTGACAAGGGGTTACAAAGGATTATAGAAACTTTTTCCTAACTAGAACGTTCCCAGATACTTTTTCTTGGTCTATTTTGCATAAAAGTCAAAGTTGAAGAAATCTCAAATTTTTGACAAAAACGATGGACCAAAACCTTTGCAAAAATTCTAATTTTGCGTTTTTCATAAACAGTTGTTTTTATAGTCTTTAAAAGCTCTCTTTTTATCTAGAACCTCACCAAATACTTTTTCTCGATCTATTTTTGATAAACACAAAACATGAAAAAACTTCAACTTTTTGACCAAAATCATAAACTATCCGCTTTGCAAAAAGATAAATTTTGCCTTCTTTTTAATTCCATATTTTATATTGTCTAGAAAGGCTTGTTTTCTAGCGAGAACTGCAGCAAATACTTTTCTCTGGGTGTATTTTGCATAAAACGAATTGTTATCAAAATTTCCAATTTTTTGATCAAATCCATGGACTAACCCCTTTGAAAAAATGCAAATTTTGTGGGTTTTTGAAACCGATGTTTTCGTTGTTCAGAAAGGCTTGTTTGCTATATAAAACGTCGAAAATCGTTTTTTGACGATTTATTTTCGCGATCTATGACATGGGAATACAGGGGGTTACCAGAGGTAACTGGGGGTTACAAGGGGTTACAGGGGGTTACAAGGGGTTACGAAAGGTTACAAGGGGTTACAGGGGGTTAAAACGGGTGACAGTGGGTAACAAGGAGTTACAAAGGATTATAGAAACTTTTTCCTAACTAGAACTTTCCCAGATACTTTTTCTTGGTCTATTTTGCATAACAATTAAAGTTGAAGAAATCTCAAATTTTTTACAAAAACGATAGACCAAAACCTTTGGAAAATTCTAATCTTGCGTTTTTCATAAACAGTTGTTTTTATAGTCTTTAAAGGCTTCTTTTTTATCTAGAACCTCAGCAAACACTTTTTCTCGATCTATGTTTGATGAACACAAAACATAAAAAAACTTCAACTTTTCGACCAAAATCATGGACTATCCGCTTTGCTAAAAGGTCAATTTTGCGTTCTTTTTAAACCTGTGTTTATATTGTCTAGAAAGGTTTGTTATGTAGCGAGAACTTCAGCAAATACTTTTCTCTGGGTGTATTTTGCATAAAACGAATTGTTATCAAAATTTCCAATTTTTGATCAAATCCATGGACTAACCCCTTTGGAAAAATGCCAATTTTGTGGGTTTTTGAAACCGATGTTTTCGTTGTTCAGAAAGGCTTGTTTGCTATATAAAACGTCGAAAATCGTTCTTTGACGATTTATTTTCGCAATCTATGACATGGGAATACAGGGGGTTACAAGAGGTTACTAGGGGTTACAAGGGGTTACAGGGGGTTACAAGGGGTTACAAGGGGTTACAGGGGGTTACAAAGGGTTACAAGGGGTTACAGGGGGTTACAACGGGTGACAGGGGCTGACAAGGGGTTACAAAGGATTATAAAAACTTTCTCCTAACTAGAACGTTCCCAGATACTTTTTCTTGGTGCATTTTGCATAAAAATCAAAGTTGAAGAAATCTTAAATTTTTGACAAAAACGATGGACCAAAACCTTTGGAAAAATTCTAATTTTGCGTTTTTCATAAACAGTTGTTTTTATAGTCTTTAAAAGCTTCCTTTTTATCTAGAACCTCACCAAACACTTTTTCTCGATCTATTTTTGATAAACACAAAACATGAAAAAACTTTAACTTTTTGACCAAAATCATGGACTATCTGCTTTGCAAAAAGGTCAATTTTGCCTTCTTTTTAAACCTGTGTTTATATTGTCTAGAAAGGCTTGTCTTCTAACGAGAACTTCAGCAAATACTTTTCTCTGGGTGTATTTTGCATAAAAGGAATTGTTAACAAAATTTCCAACTTTTTGATCAAATCAATGGACTAACCCCTTTGAAAAAATGCCAATTTTGTGGGTTTTTGAAACCGATGTTTTCGTTGTTCAGAAAGGGTTGTTTGCTATATAAAACGTCGAAAATCGCTCTTTGACGATTTATTTTCGCAATCCATGACATGGGAATACAGGGGGTTACAAGAGGTTACTGGGGGTTACAAGGGGTTACAGGGGGTTACGTTAAGAGGCTTGTTTGCTATATAAAACGTCGAAAATCGTTTTTTGACGATTCGTTTTCGCGATCTATGACATGGGAATACAGGGGGTTACAAGAGGTGACTGGGGGTTACAGGGGCTTACAAGGGGTTACAAGGGGTTACAAGGGGTTACAGGGGGTTACAACGGGTGACAGGGGGTGACAAGGAGTTACAAAGGATCATAGAAACTTTTTCCTAACAAGAACTTTACCAGATACTTTTTCTTGGTCTATTTTGTATAAAAATTAAAGTTGAAGAAATCTCAAATTTTTTAGAACAACGATAGACCAAAACCTTTGGAAAAATTCTAATCTTGCGTTTGTCATAAACAGTTGTTTTTATAGTCTTTAAAGGCTTCTTTTTTATCTAGAACCTCAGCAAACACTTTTTCTCGATCTATTTTTGATAAACACAAATCATGAAAAAACTTCAACTTTTCGACCAACATCATGGACTATCCGCTTTGCAAAAAGGTCAATTTTGCCTTTTTTTTTAAACCTGTGTTTATATTGTCTAGAAAGGCTTGTTTTCTATGCATTTTGCATAAAACGATTTGTTAACAAAATTTCCAATTTTTTGATTAAAACCATGGACTAACCCCTTTAGAAAAATGCCAATTTTGCGGGTTTTTAAAACCGATGTTTTCGTTCTTCAGAAAGGCTTGTTTCCTATATAAAGCGTCGAAAATCGTTTTGCGACGATTTATTTTCGCGGTCTATGACATGGGAATACAGGGGTTTACCAGAGGTTACTAGGGGTTACAAGGGGTTACAAGAGGTTACAGGGGGTTACAAGGGGTTACAAGGGGTGACAGGGGGTTACAAGGGGTGACGGGGCTGACAAGGGGTAACAAAGGATTATAGAAACTTTTTCCTAACTAGAACGTTCCCAGATACTTTTTCTTGGTCTATTTTGCATAAAAATCAAAGTTGAAGAAATCTTAAATTTTTGACAAAAACGATGGACCAAACCTTTTGGAAAAATTCTAATTTTGCGTTTTTCATAAACAGTTGTTTTTATAGTCTTTAAAGGCTTTTTTTTCATGTAGAAGCTCAGCAAACACTTTTTCTCGATCTATTTTTGATAAACACAAAACATGAAAAAACTGTAACTTTTGGACCAAAATCATGGACTATCCCCTTTGCAAAAAGGTCAATTTTGCCTTCTTTATAAATCCATGTTTTTATTGTCTAGAAAGGCTTGATTTCTAACGAGAACTTCAGGAAATACTTTTCTCTGGGTGTATTTTGCATAAAACGAATTGTTAACAAAATTTCCAACTTTTTGATCAAATCCATGGACTAACCCCTTTGGAAAAATGCCAATTTTGTGGGTTTTTGAAACCGATGTTTTCGTTGTTCAGAAAGGCTTGTTTGCTATATAAAACGTCGAAAATCGCTCTTTGACGATTTATTTTCGCAATCCATGACATGGGAATACAGGGGGTTACAAGAGGTTACTGGGGGTTACAAGGGGTTACAAGGGGTTACAAGGGGTTACAGTGGGTTACAAAGGGTTAGGAGGGGTTACAGGGGGTTACAAGGGGTGAGAGGAGCTGACAAGGGGTTACAAAGGATGATAGAAACTTTTTCCTAACTAGAACGTTCCCAGATACTTTTTATTGGTCTATTTTGCATAAAAGTCAAAGTTGAAGAAATCTCAAATTTTTGACAAAAACAATGGACCAAAACCTTTGCAAAAATTCTAATTTTGCGTTTTTCATAAACAGTTGTTTTTATAGTCTTTAAACACTTTTTTTTTATCTAGAACCTCAGCAAACACTTTTTCTCGATCTATTTTTGATATACACAAAACATGAAAAAACTTCTACTTTTTGACCAAAATCATGGACTATCGCCTTTGCAAAAAGGTCAATTTTGAATTCTTTTTAAATCCATGTTTGTATTGTCTAGAAAGGCTTGTTTTCTAACGAGAACTTCAGCAAATACTTTTCTCTGGGTGTATTTTGCATAAAACGAATTGTTAACAAAATTTCCAACTTTTTGATCAAATCCATGGACTAACCCCTTTGGAAAAATGTTAATTTTGTGGGTTTTTGAAACCGATGTTTTCGTTGTTCAGAAAGGCTTGTTTGCTATATAAAACGTCGAAAATCGCTCTTTGACGATTTATTTTCGCAATCCATGACATGGGAATACAGGGGGTTACAAGAGGTTACTAGGGGTTACAAGGGGTTACAGGGGGTTACAAGGGGTTACAAGGGGTTACAGGGGGTTACAAAGGGTTACAAGGGGTTACAGGGGGTTACAAGGGGTGACAGGGGCTGACAAGGGGTTACAAAGGATTATAGAAACTTTTTCCTAACTAGAACGTTTCCAGATACTTTTTCTTTGTCTATTTTGCATAAAAGTCAAAGTTGAAGAAATCTCAAATTTTTGACAAAAACGATGGACCAAAACCTTTGCAAAAATTCTAATTTTGAGTTTTTCATAAACAGTTGTTTTTATTGTCCTTGAACACTTTTTTTTTATCTAGAATCTCACCAAACACTTTTTTTCGATCTATTTTTGATAAACACAAAACATAAAAAAACTTCTACTTTTTGACCAAAATCATGGACTATCCACTTTGCAAAAAGGTCAATTTTGCCTTCTTTTTAAATCCATTTTTATATTGTCTAGAAAGGCTTGTTTTCTAACCAGAACTTCAGCAAATACTTTTCTCTGGGCGTATTTTGGATAAAACGAATTGTTAACAAAATTTCCAATTTTTTGATCAAATCCATGGACTAACCCCTTTGGAAAAATGCCAATTTTGTGGGCTTTTGAAACCGATGTTTTCGTCGTTCAGAATGGCTTGTTTGTTACAAAAAACATCGAAAATCGTCTTTTAACTATTTATTTTCGCGATCTATGACATGGGAATACCGGGGGTTACAAGAGGTTACTGGGGGTTACAAGGGATTACAGGAGGTTACAAGGGGTTACAAGGGGTTACAGGGGGTTACAAGGGGTTACAAGAAGTTACAAGGGGTAAGACGGGGTTACAAGGGGTGACAGGGGCTGGCAATGGGTTACAAAGGATTATAGAAACTTTTTCCTAACTAAAACGTTCGCAGATACTTTTTCTTGGTCTATATTGCATAAAAATCAAAGTTAAAGAAATCTCAAATTTTTAACAAAAACGATTTACCAAAACCTTTGAAAAAATTCTTATTTTGGGTTTTTCATAAACAGTTGTTTTTGTAGTCTTTAAAAGCTTCTTTTTTATCTAGAACCTCAGAAAACACTTTTTCTCGATCTATTTTTGATAAACACAAAACATGAAAAAACTTCTACTTTTTGACCAAAATCATGGACTATCCGCTTTGCAAAATGGTCAATTTTACCTTTTTTTTAAATCCATGTTTATATTTTCTAGAAAGGCTTGTTTTCTAAGGAGAACTTCAGCAAAAACTTTTCTCTGGGCGTATTTTGGATAAAACGAATTGTTAACAAAATTTCCAATTTTTTGATCAAATCCATGGACTAACCCCTTTGGAAAAATGCCAATTTTGTGAGTTTTTGAAACCGAGGTTTTCGTTGTTCAGAAATGCTTGTTTGCTATATAAAACGTCCAAAATCGTTCTTTGACGATTTATTTTCGCAATCTATGACATGGGAATACAGGGGGTTACAAGAAGTTACTGGGGGTTACAAGGGGTTACAGGGGGTTACAAAGGGTTACAAGGGGTTACAGGGGGTTACAAAGGGTTACAAGGGGTTATAGGGGGTTACAAAGGGTGACAGGGGCTGACAAGGGGTTACAAAGGATTATAGAAACCTTTTTCCTAACTAGAACTTTCCCAGATACTTTTTCTTTGTCTATTTTGCATAAAAATTAAAGTTGAAGAAATCTCAAATTTTTGACAAAAACGATAGACCAAAACCTTTGGAAAATTCTAATCTTGCGCTTTTCATAAACAGTTGTTTTTATAGTCTTTAAAGGCTTCTTTTTTATCTAGAACCTCAGCAAACACTTTTTTTCGATCTATGTTTGATAAACACAAAACATGAAAAAACTTCAACTTTTCGACCAAAATCATGGACTATCCGCTTTGCAAAAAGGTCAATTTTGCCTTCTTTTTAAACCTTTGTTTATATTGTCTAGAAAGGCTTGTTTTCTAACGAGAACTTCAGGAAATACTTTTCTCTGGGTGTATTTTGCATAAAACGAATTGTTAACAAAATTTCCAACTTTTTGATCAAATCCATGGACTAACCCCTTTGGAAAAATGCCAATTTTGTGGGTTTTTGAAACCGATGTTTTCGTTGTTCAGAAAGGCTTGTTTGCTATATAAAACGTTGAAAATGGCTCTTTGACGATTTATTTTCGCAATCCATGACATGGGAATACAGGGGGTTAAAAGAGGTTACTGGGGGTTACAAGGGGTTACAGGGGGTTACAAGGGGTTACAAGGGGTTACAAAGGGTTACAAGGGGTTACAGGGGGTTACAAGGGGTAAGAGGGGCTGACAAGAGGTTACAAAGGATTATAGAAACTTTTTTCCTAACTAGAACGTTCCCAGATACTTTTTCTTGGTCTATTTTGCATAAAAGTCAAAGTTAAAGAAATCTCAAATTTTTGACAAATACAATGGACAAAAACCTTTGCAAAAATTCTAATTTTGCGTTTTTCATAAACAGTTGTTTTTATAGTCTTTAAACACTTTTTTTTTCTCTAGAACCTCACCAAACACTTTTTCTCGATCTATTTTTGATAAACACAAAACATGAAAAAACTTCTACTTTTTGACCAAAATCATGGACTATCCCCTTTGCAAAAAGGTCAATTTTGAATTCTTTTTAAATCCATGTTTGTATTGTCTAGAAAGGCTTGTTTTCTAACCAGAACTTCAGCAAATACTTTTCTCTGAGTGTATTTTGAATAAAACGAATTGTTAACAAAATTTTTAACTTTTTGATAAAATCCATGGACTAACCCCTTTGGAAAAATGCCAATTTTGTGGGTTTTTGAAACCGATGTTTTCGTTGTTCAGACAGGCTTGTTTGCTATATAAAACGTCGAAAATCGTTCTTTGACGATTTATTTTCGCAATCTATGACATGGGAATACAGGGGGTTACAAGAGGTTACTAGGGGTTACAAGGAGTTACAGGGGGTTACAAGGGGTTACAAGGGGTTACAGGGGGTTACAAAGGGTTACAAGGGATTACAGGGGGTTACAAGGGGTGACAGGGGCTGACAAGGGGTTACAAAGAATTATAAAAACTTTCTCCTAACTAGAACGTTCCCAGATACTTTTTCTTGGTCTATTTTGCATAAAAATAAAAGTTGAAGAAATCTTAAATTTTTGACAAAAACGATGGACCAAAACGTTTGGAAAAATTCTAATTTTGCGTTTTTCATAAACAGTTGTTTTTATAGTCTTTAGAAGCTTCCTTTTATCTAGAACCTTACCAAACACATTTTCTCGATCTATTTTTGATAAACACAAAACATGAAAAAACTTCAACTTTTTGACCAAAATCATGCACTATCCGCTTTGCAAAAAGATAAATTTTGCCTTCTTTTTAATTCCATATTTTATATTGTCTAGAAAGGCTTGTTTTCTAGCGAGAACTGCAGCAAATACTTTTCTCTGGGTGTATTTTGCATAAAACGAATTGTTATCAAAATTTCCAATTTTTTGATCAAATCCATGGACTAACCCCTTTGAAAAAATGCCAATTTTGTGGGTTTTTGAAACCGATGTTTTCGTTGTTCAGAAAGGCTTGTTTGCTATATAAAACGTCGAAAATCGTTTTTTGACGATTTATTTTCGCGATCTATGACATGGGAATACAGGGGGTTACCAGAGGTAACTGGGGGTTACAAGGGGTTACAGGGGGTTACAAGGGGTTACAAAAGGTTACAAGGGGTTACAGGGGGTTACAACGGGTGACAGGGGGTAACAAGGAGTTACAAAGGATTATAGAAGCTTTTTCCTAACTAGAACTTTCCCAGATACTTTTTCTTGGTCTATTTTGAATAAAAATTAAAGTTGAAGAAATCTCAAATTTTTGACAAAAACGATAGACCAAAACCTTTGGAAAATTCTAATCTTGCGTTTTTCATAAACAGTTGTTTTTATAGTCTTTAAAGGCTTCTTTTTTATCTAGAACCTCAGCAAACACTTTTTCTCGATCTATGTTTGATAAACACAAAACATGAAAAAACTTCAACTTTTCGACCAAAATCATGGACTATCCGCTTTGCAAAAAGGTCAATTTTGCGTTCTTTTTAAACCTGTGTTTATATTGTCTAGAAAGGCTTGTTTTGTAGCGAGAACTTCAGGAAATACTTTTCTCTGGGTGTATTTTGAATAAAACGAATTGTTATCAAAATTTCCAATTTTTTGATCAAATCCATGGACTAACCCCTTTGAAAAAATGCCAATTTTGTGGGTTTTTGAAACCGATGTTTTCGTTGTTCAGAGGCTTGTTTGCTATATAAAACGTCGAAAATCGTTTTTTGACGATTCATTTTCGCGATCTATGATATGGGAATACAGGGGGTTACAAGAGGTGACTGGGGGTTACAGGGGCTTACAAGGGGTTACAAGGGGTTACAAGGGGTTACAGGGGGTTACAACGGGTGACAGGGGGTGACAAGGAGTTACAAAGGATCATAGAAACTTTTTCCTAACTAGAACTTTTCCAGATACTTTTTCTTTGTCTATTTTGTATAAAAATTAAAGTTGAAGAAATCTCAAATTTTTGACAACAACCATAGACCAAAACCTTTGGAAAAATTCTAATCTTGCGTTTCTCATAAACAGATGTTTTTATAGTCTTTAAAGGCTTCTTTTTTATCTAGAACCTCAGCAAACACTTTTTCTCGATCTATTTTTGATAAACACAAATCATGAAAAAACTTCAACTTTTCGACCAACATCATGGACTATCCGCTTTGCAAAAAGGTCAATTTTGCCTTCTTTTTAAACCTGTGTTTATATTGTCTAGAAAGGCTTGTTTTCTATGCATTTTGCATAAAACGATTTGTTAACAAAATTTCCAATTTTTTGATTAAATCCATGGACTAACCCCTTTAGAAAAATGCCAATTTTGTGGGTTTTTAAAACCGATGTTTTCGTTCTTCAGAAAGGCTTGTTTCCTATATAAAGCGTCGAAAATCGTTTTTCGAGGATTTATTTTCGCGATCTATGACATGGGAATACCGGGGTTTAAAGGAGGTTACTAGGGGTTACAAGGGGTTACAAGAGGTTACAGGGGGTTACAAGGGGTTACAAGGGGTGACAGGGGGTTACAAGGGGTGACGGGGCTGACAAGGGGTAACAAAGGATTATAGAAACTTTTTCCTAACTAGAACGTTCCCAGATACTTTTTCTTGGTCTATTTTGAATAAAAATCAAAGTTGAAGAAATCTTAAATTTTTGACAAAAACGATGGACCAAACCTTTTGGAAAAATTCTAATTTTGCGTTTTTCATAAACAGTTGTTTTTATAGTCTTTAAAGGGTTTTTTTTCATGTAGAAGCTCAGCAAACACTTTTTCTCGATCTATTTTTGATAAACACAAAACATGAAAAAACTGTAACTTTTGGACCAAAAAACATGGACTATCCCCTTTCCAAAAAGGTCAATTTTGCCTTCTTTTTAAATCCATGTTTTTATTGTCTAGAAAGGCTTGATTTCTAACGAGAACTTACGCAAATACTTTTCTCTGGGTGTATTTTGCATAAAACGAATTGTTAACAAAATTTCCAACTTTTTGATCAAATCCATGGACTAACCCCTTTGGAAAAATGCCAATTTTGTGGGTTTTTGAAACCGATGTTTTCGTTGTTCAGAAAGGCTTGTTTGCTATATAAAACGTCGAAAATGGCTCTTTGACGATTTATTTTCGCAATCCATGACATGGGAATACAGGGGGTTACAAGAGGTTACTGGGGGTTACAAGGGGTTACATGGGGTTACAAGGGGTTACAAGGGGTTACAGGGGGTTACAAAGGGTTACAAGGGGTTACAGGGGGTTACAAGGGGTGAGAGGAGCTGACAAGGGGTTAAAAAGGATGATAGAAACTTTTTCCTAACTAGAACGTTCCCAGATATTTTTTCTTGGTCTATTTTGCATAAAAGTCAAAGTTGAAGAAATCTCAAATTTTTGACAAAAACAATGGACCAAAACCTTTGCAAAAATTCTAATTTTGCGTTTTTCATAAACAGTTGTTTTTATAGTCTTTAAACACTTTTTTTTTTATCTAGAACCTCACCAAACACTTTTCTCGATCTATTTTTGATAAACACAAAACATGAAAAAACTTCTACTTTTTGACCAAAATCATGGACTATCCACTTTGCAAAAAGGTCAATTTTGCCTTCTTTTTAAATCCATTTTTATATTGTCTAGAAAGGCTTGTTTTCTAACCAGAACTTCAGCAAATACTTTTCTCTTGGCGTATTTTGGATAAAACGAATTGTTAACAAAATTTCCAATTTTTTGATCAAATCCATGGACTAACCCCTTTGGAAAAATGCCAATTTTGTGGGTTTTTGAAACCGATGTTTTCGTCGTTCAGAATGGCTTGTTTGTTATAAAAAACATCGAAATTCGTCTTTTAACTATTTGTTTTCGCGATCTATGACATGGGAATACCGGGGGTTACAAGAGGTTACTGGGGGTTACAAGGGATTACAGGAGGTTACAAGGGGTTACAAGGGGTTACAGGGGGTTACAAGGGGTTACAAGAAGTTACAAGGGGTAAGACGGGGTTACAAGGGGTGACAGGGGCTGACAATGGGTTACAAAGGATTATAGAAACTTTTTCCTAACTAGAACGTTCGCAGATACTTTTTCTTGGTCTATATTGCATAAAAATCAAAGTTAAAGAAATCTCAAATTTTTAACAAAAACGATTTACCAAAACCTTTGGAAAAATTCTTATTTTGGGTTTTTCATAAACAGTTGTTTTTGTAGTCTTTAAAAGCTTCTTTTTTATCTAGAACCTCAGGAAACACTTTTTCTCGATCTATTTTTGATAAACACAAAACATGAAAAAACTTCTACTTTTTGACCAAAATCATGGACTATCCGCTTTGCAAAAAGGTCAATTTTACCTTTTTTTTTAAATCCATGTTTATTTTTTCTAGAAAGGCTTGTTTTCTAAGGAGAACTTCAGCAAATACTTTTTTCTGGGCGTATTTTGGATAAAACGGATTGTTAACAAAATTTCCAATTTTTTGATCAAATCCAATGGACTAACCCCTTTGGAAAAATGCCAATTTTGTGAGTTTTTGAAACCGAGGTTTTCGTTGTTCAGAAATGCTTGTTTGCTATATAAAACGTCCAAAATCGTTCTTTGACGAATTATTTTCGCAATCTATGACATGGGAATACAGGGGGTTACAAGAAGTTACTGGGGGTTACAAGGGGTTACATGGGGTTACAAAGGGTTACAAGGGGTTACAGGGGGTTACAAAGGGTTACAAGGGGTTATAGGGGGTTACAAAGGGTGACAGGGGCTGACAAGGGGTTACAAAGGATTATAGAAACCTTTTTCCTAACTAGAACTTTCCCAGATACTTTTTCTTTGTCTATTTTGCATAAAAATTAAAGTTGAAGAAATCTCAAATTTTTGACAAAAACGATAGACCAAAACCTTTGGAAAATTCTAATCTTGCGTTTTTCATAAACAGTTGTTTTTATAGTCTTTAAAGGCTTCTTTTTTATCAAGAACCTCAGCAAACACTTTTTTTCGATCTATGTTTGATAAACACAAAACATGAAAAAACTTCAACTTTTCGACCAAAATCATGGACTATCCGCTTTGCAAAAAGGTCAATTTTGAATTCTTTTTAAATCCATGTTTGTATTGTCTAGAAAGGCTTGTTTTCTAACCAGAACTTCAGCAAATACTTTTCCTGGGTGTATTTTAAATAAAACGAATTGGTAACAAAATTTTTAACTTTTTGAACAAATCCATGGACTAACCCCTTTGGAAAAATGCCAATATTGTGGGTTTTTGAAACCGATGTTTTCGTTGTTCAGAAAGGCTTGTTTGCTATATAAAACGTCGAAAATCGTTCTTTGACGATTTATTTTCGCAATCTATGACATGGGAATAGAGGGGGTTACAAGAGGTTACTAGGGGTTACAAGGGGTTACAGGGGGTTACAAGGGGTTACAACGGGTTACAGGGGGTTACAAAGGGTTACAAGGGATTACAGGGGGTTACAAGGGGTGAGAGGGGCTGACAAGGGGTTACAAAGAATTATAAAAACTTTCTCCTAACTAGAACGTTCCCAGATACTTTTTCTTGGTCTATTTTGCATAAAAATCAAAGTTGAAGAAATCTTAAATTTTTGACAAAAACGATGGACCAAAACCTTTGGAAAAATTCTAATTTTGCGTTTTTCATAAACAGTTGTTTTTATAGTCTTTAAAAGCTTCCTTTTATCTAGAACCTTACTAAACACATTTTCTCGATCTATTTTTGATAAACACAAAACATGAAAAAATGTCAACTTTTTGACCAAAATCATGCACTAACCGCTTTGCAAAAAGGTCAATTTTACCTTTTTTTTTAATCCATGTTTATATTGTCAAGAAAGGCTTGTTTTCTAAGGAGAACTTCAGCAAATACTTTTCTCTGGGCGTATTTTGGATAAAACGGATTGTTAACAAAATTTCCAATTTTTTCATCAAATCCAAGGACTAACCCCTTTGGAAAAATGCCAATTTTGTGAGTTTTTGAAACCGAGGTTTTCGTTGTTCAGAAATGCTTGTTTGCTATATAAAACGTCGAAAATCGTTCTTTGACGATTTATTTTTGGAATCTATGACATGGGAATACAGGGGGTTACAAGAGGTTACTGGGGGTTACAAGGGGTTACATGGGGTTACAAGGGGTTACAAGGGGTTACAGGGGGTTACAAAGGGTTACAAGGGGTTACAGGGGGTTACAAGGGGTGAGAGGAGCTGACAAGGGTTAAAAAGGATGATAGAAACTTTTTCCTAACTAGAACGTTCCCAGATATTTTTTCTTGGTCTATTTTGCATAAAAGTCAAAGTTGAAGAAATCTCAAATTTTTGACAAAAACAATGGACCAAAACCTTTGCAAAAATTCTAATTTTGCGTTTTTCATAAACAGTTGTTTTTATAGTCTTTAAACACTTTTTTTTTATCTAGAACCTCACCAAACACTTTTTCTCGATCTATTTTTGATAAACACAAAACATGAAAAAACTTCTACTTTTTGACCAAAATCATGGACTATCCACTTTGCAAAAAGGTCAATTTTGCCTTCTTTTTAAATCCATTTTTATATTGTCTAGAAAGGCTTGTTTTCTAACCAGAACTTCAGCAAATACTTTTCTCTTGGCGTATTTTGGATAAAACGAATTGTTAACAAAATTTCCAATTTTTTGATCAAATCCATGGACTAACCCCTTTGGAAAAATGCCAATTTTGTGGGTTTTTGAAACCGATGTTTTCGTCGTTCAGAATGGCTTGTTTGTTATAAAAAACATCGAAATTCGTCTTTTAACTATTTATTTTCGCGATCTATGACATGGGAATACCGGGGGTTACAAGAGGTTACTGGGGGTTACAAGGGATTACAGGAGGTTACAAGGGGTTACAAGGGGTTACAGGGGGTTACAAGGGGTTACAAGAAGTTACAAGGGGTAAGACGGGGTTACAAGGGGTGACAGGGGCTGACAATGGGTTACAAAGGATTATAGAAACTTTTTTCCTAACTAGAACGTTCCCAGATACTTTTTCTTGGTCTATATTGCATAAAAATCAAAGTTGAAGAAATCTCAAATTTTTGACAAAAACAATGGACCAAACCCTTTGCAAATATTCTAATTTTGCGTTTTTCATAAACAGTTGTTTTTATAGTCTTTAAACACTTTTTTTTTATCTAGAACCTCAGCAAACACTGTTTTTCTATCTATTTTTGATAAACACAAAACATGAAAAAACTTCTACTTTTTGACCAAAATCATGGACTATCCCCTTTGCAAAAAGGGCAATTTTGAATTCTTTTTAAATCCATGTTTGTATTGTCTAGAAAGGCTTGTTTTCTAACCAGAACTTCAGCAAATACTTTTCTCTGGGTGTATTTTGCATAAAACGAATTGTTAGCAAAATTTCCAACTTTTTGATCAAATCCATGGACTAACCCCTTTGGAAAAATGCCAATTTTGTGGGTTTTTAAAACCGATGGTTTCGTTGTTCAGAAAGGCTTGTTTGCTATATAAAACGTTGAAAATCTCTCTGTGACGATTTATGTTCGCAATCCAAGACATGGGAATAGAGGGGGTTACAAGAGGTTACTGGGGGGGTTACAAGGGGTTACAGGGGGTTAGAAAGGGTTACAAGGGGTTACAGGGGGTTACAAGGGGTTACAAGGGTTACAAGGGGTTACAAAGGGTTACAAGGGGTTACAGGGGGTTACCTGGGGTGAGAGAGGCTGACAAGGGGTTACAAAGGCTTATAGAAACTTTTTCCTAACTAGAACGTTCCCAGATACTTTTTCTTGGTCTATTTTGCATAAAAGTCAAAGTTGAAGAAATCTCAAATTTTTGACAAAAACGATGGACCAAAACCTTTGCAAAAATTCTAATTTTGCGTTTTTATAAACAGTTGTTTTTATAGTCCTTGAACACTTTTTTTTATCTAGAACCTCACCAAACACTTTTTCTCGATCTATTTTTGATAAACACAAAACATGAAAAAACTTCTACTTTTTGACCAAAATCATGAACTATCCCCTTTGCAAAAAGGTCAATTTTGCCTTCTTTTTAAATCCATGTTTATATTGTCTAGGCTTGTTTTCTAACCAGAAGTTCAGCAAATACTTTTCTCTGGGTGTATTTTGCATAAAACGAATTGTTAACAAAATTTCCATTTTTTTGATGAAATCCATGGACTAACCCCTTTGGAAAAATGCCAATTTTGTGGGTTTTTGAAACCGATGTTTTCGTCGTTCAGAATGGCTTGTTTGTTATAAAGAACATCGAAAATCGTCTTTTAACTATTTATTTTCGCGATCTATGACATGGGAATACCGGGGGTTACAAGAGGTTACTGGGGGTTACAAGGGATTACAGGAGGTTAGAAGGGGTTAAAAGGGGTGACAGGGGGTTACAAGGGGTTACGAGATGTTACAAGGGGTAAGACGGGGTTACAAGGGGTGACAGGGGCTGACAAGGGGTTACAAAGGATTATGGAAACTTTTTCCTAACTAGAACGTTCGCAGATACTTTTTCTGGGTCTATATTGCATAAAAATCAAAGTTGAAGAAATCTCAAATTTTTGACAAAAACGATTTACCAAAACCTTTGGAAAAATTCTTATTTTGGGTTTTTCATAAACAGTTGTTGTTATAGTCTTTAAAAGCTTCTTTTTTATCTAGAACCTCAGCAAACACTTTTTCTCGATCTATTTTTGATAAACACAAAACATGAAAAAACTTCAACTTTTTGACCAAAATCATGGACTATCCGCTTTGCAAAAAGGTCAATTTTACC
The DNA here is from genome assembly GCA_964035525.1 of Porites cylindrica. Taxonomy (NCBI): domain Eukaryota; kingdom Metazoa; phylum Cnidaria; class Anthozoa; order Scleractinia; family Poritidae; genus Porites; species Porites cylindrica. Next base: position 10,609,490 of record OZ037776.1, on the reverse strand, counting down.
TTTTTTTTTTAATCCATGTTTATATTGTCTAGAAAGGCTTGTTTTCTAAGGAGAAGTTCAGCAAATACTTTTCTCTGGGCGTATTTTGGATAAAACGGATTGTTAACAAAATTTCCAATTTTTTCATCAAATCCATGGACTAACCCCTTTGGAAAAATGCCAATTTTGTGAGTTTTTGAAACCGAGGTTTTCGTTGTTCAGAAATGCTTGTTTGCTATATAAAACGTCGAAAATCGTTCTTTGACGATTTATTTTCGCAATCTATGACATGGGAATAGAGGGGGTTACAAGAGGTTACTGGGGGTTACAAGGGGTTACATGGGGTTACAAAGGGTTACAAGGGGTTACAGGGGGTTACAAAGGGTTACAAGGGGTTATAGGGGGTTACAAAGGGTGACAGGGGCTGACAAGGGGTTACAAAGGATTATAGAAACCTTTTTCCTAACTAGAACTTTCCCAGATACTTTTTCTTTGTCTATTTTGCATAAAAATTAAAGTTGAAGAAATCTCAAATTTTTGACAAAAACGATAGACCAAAACCTTTGGAAAATTCTAATCTTGCGTTATTCATAAACAGTTGTTTTTATAGTCTTTAAAGGCTTCTTTTTTATCTAGAACCTCAGCAAACACTTTTTCTCGATCTATTTTTGATAAACACAAAACATGAAAAAACTTCTACTTTTTGACCAAAATCATGGACTATCCGCTTTGTAAAAAGGTCAATTTTGCGTTCTTTTTAAACCTGTGTTTATATTGTCTAGAAAGGCTTGTTTTCTAACGAGAACTTCAGCAAATACTTTTCTCTGGGTGTATTTTGCATAAAACGAATTGTTAACAAAATTTCCAACTTTTTGATCAAATCCATGGACTAACCCCTTTGGAAAAATGCCAATTTTGTGGGTTTTTGAAACCGATGTTTTCGTTGTTCAGAAAGGCTTGTTTGCTATATAAAACGTTGAAAATCGCTCTTTGACGATTTATTTTCGCAATCCATGACATGGGAATACAGGGGGTTAAAAGAGGTTACTTGGGGTTACAAGGGGTTACAGGGGGTTACAAAGGGTTACAAGGGGTTACAGGGGGTTACAAGGGGTAAGAGGGGCTGACAAGGGGTTACAAAGGATTAAAGAAACTTTTTTCCTAACTAGAACGTTCCCAGATACTTTTTCTTGGTCTATTTTGCATAAAAGTCAAAGTTGAAGAATTCTCAAATTTTTGACAAAAACAATGGACCAAACCCTTTGCAAAAATTCTAATTTTGCGTTTTATATAAACAGTTGTTTTTATAGTCTTTAAACACTTTTTTTTTATCTAGAACCTCAGCAAACACTTTTTCTCGATCTATTTTTGATAAACACAAAACATGAAAAAACTTCTACTTTTTGACCAAAATCATGGACTATCCCCTTTGCAAAAAGGTCAATTTTGAATTCTTTTTAAATCCATGTTTGTATTGCCTAGAAAGGCTTGTTTTCTAACCAGAACTTCAGCAAATACTTTTCTCTGGGTGTATTTTGCATAAAACCAATTGTTAACAAAATTTCCAACTTTTTGATTAAATCCATGGACTAACCCCTTTGGAAAAATGCCAATTTTGTGGGTTTTTGAAACCGATGTTTCCGTTGTTCAGAAAGGCTTGTTTGCTATATAAAACGTTGAAAATCGCTCTTTGACGATTTATTTTCGCAATCCATGACATGGGAATAGAGGGGGTTACAAGAGGTTACTGGGGGTTACAGTGGGTTACAGGGGGTTACAAGGGGTTACAGGGGGTTACAAAGGGTTACAAGGGGTTACAGGGGGGTTACAAGGAGTAAGAGGGGCTGACAAGGGGTTACAAAGGATTATAGA
>OZ037776.1:10551502-10607439 GCA_964035525.1 Porites cylindrica | reverse complement strand
GGGGTTACAAGGGGTAAGAGGGGCTGACAAGGGGTTACAAAGGATTTATAGAAACTTTTTTCCTAACTAGAACGTTCCCAGATACTTTTTCTTGGTCTATTTTGCATAAAAGTTAAAGTTGAAGAAATCTCAAATTTTTGACAAAAACAATGGACCAAACCCCTTTGCGAAAAATTCTAATTTTGCGTTTTTCATAAACAGTTGTTTTTATAGTCTTTAAACACTTTTTTTTTCTATCTAGAACCTCAGCAAACACTTTTTCTCGATCTATTTTTGATAAAACACAAAACATGAAAAAACTTTTACTTTTTGACCAAAATCATGGACTATCCCCTTTGCAAAAAGGTCAATTTTGAGTTCGTTTTAAATCCATGTTTGTATTGTCTAGAAAGGCTTGTTTTCTAAGGAGAATCTTCAGCAAATACTTTTCTCTGGGTGTATTTTGCATACAACGAATTGTTAACAAAATTTCCAACTTTTTGATCAAATCCATGGACTAACCCCTTTGGAAAAATGCCAATTTTGTGGGTTTTTGAAACCGATGTTTTCGTTGTTCAGAAAGGCTTGTTTGCTATATAAAACGTTGAAAATCGCTCTTTGACGATTTATTTTCGCAATCCATGACATGGGAATAGAGGGGGTTACAAAAGGTTACTGGGGGTTAGAAGGGGTTACAGGGGGTTACAAGGGGTTACAGGGGGTTACAAAGGGGTTACAAGGGGTTACAGGGGGTTACAAGGGGTAAGAGGGGCTGACAAGGGGTTACAAAGGATTATAGAAACTTTTTTTCCTAACTAGAACGTTCCCAGATACTTTTTCTTGGTCTATTTTGCATAAAAGTCAAAGTTGAAGAAATCTCAAATTTTTGACAAAAACAATGGACCAAAACCTTTGCAAAAATTCTAATCTTGCGTTTTTCATAAACAGTTTGTTTTTATAGTCTTTAAACACTTTTTTTTTATATCTAGAACCTCAGCAAACACTTTTTCTCGATCTAATTTTTGATAAACACAAAACATGAAAAAACTTGTACTTTTTGACCAAAATAATGGACTATCCCCTTTGCAAAAAGGTCAATTTTGAATTCTTTTTATATCCATGTTTGTATTGTCTAGAAAGGGCTTGTTTTCTAACCAGAACTTCAGCAAATGCTTTTCTCTGGGTGTATTTTGCATGAAACGAATTGTTAACAAAATTTCCAACTTTTTGATCAAATCCATGGACTAACCCCTTTGGAAAAATGCCAATTTTGTGGGTTTTGAAACCGATGTTTTCCTTGTTCAGAAAGGCTTGTTTGCTATATAAAACGTCGAAAATCGCTGTTTGACGATTTATTTTCGCAATCCATGACATGGGAATACAGGGGGTTACAAGAGGTTACTAGGGGTTACAAGGGGTTACAGGGCTTACAAGGGGTTACAACGGGTTACAGGGGGTTACAAAGGGTTACAAGGGGTTACAGGGGGTTACAAGGGGTGAGAGGGGCTGACAAGGGGTTACAAAGGATTATAGAAACTTTTTCCTAACTAGAACGTTCCCAGATAGTTTTTCTTGGTCTATTTTGCATAAAAGTCAAAGTTGAAGAAATCTCAAATTTTTGACAAAAACGATGGACCAAAACCTTTGCAAAAATTCTAATTTTGCGTTTTTCATAAACAGTTGTTTTTATAGTACTTGAACACTTTTTTTTATGTAGAACCTCACCAAACACTTTTTCTCGATCTATTTTTGATAAACACAAAACATGAAAAAACTTCTACTTTTTGACCAAAATCATGAACTATCCACTTTGCAAAAAGGTCAATTTTGCCTTCTTTTTAAATCCATGTTTATATTGTCTAGAAAGGCTTGTTTTCTAACCAGAACTTCAGCAAATACTTTACTCTGGGTGTATTTTGCAGAAAACGAATTGTTAACAAAATTTCCAATTTTTTGATTAAATCCATGGACTAACCCCTTTGGAAAAATGCCAATTTTGTGGGGTTTTGAAACCGATGTTTTCGTCGTTCAGAATGGCTTGTTTGTTATAAAGAACATCGAAAATCGTCTTTTAACTATTTATTTTCGCGATCTATGACATGGGAATACAGGGGGTTAGAAGAGGTTACTGGGGGTTACAAGGGATTACAGGAGGTTACAAGGGGTTACAAGGGGTTACAGGGGGTTACAAGGGGTTACAAGAAGTTACAAGGGGTAAGACGGGGTTACAAGGGGTGACAGGGGCTGACAATGGGTTACAAAAGATTATAGAAACTTTTTCCTAACTAGAACGTTCGCAGATACTTTTTCTTGGTCTATATTGCATAAAAATCAAAGTTGAAGAAATCTCAAATTTTTGACAAAAACGATTTACCAAAACCCTTGGAAAAATTCTTATTTTGGGTTTTTCATAAACAGTTGTTTTTATAGTCTTTAAAAGCTTCTTTTTTATCTAGAACCTCAGCAAACACTTTTTCTCGATCTATTTTTGATAAACACAAAACATGAAAAAACTTCTACTTTTTGACCAAAATCATGGACTATCCGCTTTGCAAAAAGGTCTATTTTTCCCTTTTTATAATCCATGTTTATATTGTCTAGAAAGGCTTGTTTTCTAAGGAGAACTTCAGCAAATACTTTTCTCTGGGCGTATTTTGGATAAAACGAATTCTTAACAAAATTTTCAATTATTTGATCAAATCCATGGACTAACCTCTTTGGAAAAATGCCAATTTTGTGAGTTTTTGAAACCGAGGTTTTCGTTGTTCAGAAATGCTTGTTTGCTATATAAAACGTCGAAAATCGTTCTTTGACGATTTATTTTCGCAATCTATGACATGGGAATAGAGGGAGTTACAAGAGGTTACTGGGGGTTACAAGGGGTTACATGGGGTTACAAAGGGTTACAAGGGGTTACAGGGGGTTAAAAAGGGTTACAAGGGGTTATGGGGGGTTACAAGGGGTGACAGGGGCTGACAAGGGGTTACAAAGGATTATAGCAACCTTTTTCCTAACTAGAACTTTCCCAGATACTTTTTCTTTGTCTATTTTGCATAAAAATTAAAGTTGAAGAAATCTCAAATTTTTGACAAAAACGATAGACCAAAACCTTTGGAAAATTCTAATCTTGCGTTTTTCATAAACAGTTGTTTTTATAGTCTTTAAAGGCTTTTTTTTTATCTAGAACCTCAGCAAACACTTTTTCTCGATCTATGTTTGATAAACACAAAACATGAAAAAACTTCAACTTTTCGACCAAAATCATGGACTATCCGCTTTACAAAAAGGTCAATTTTGCGTTCTTTTTAAACCTGTGTTTTTATTGTCTAGAAAGGCTTGTTTTCTAACGAGAACTTCAGCAAATACTTTTCTCTGGGTGTATTTTGTATAAAACGAATTGTTAACAAAATTTCCAACTTTTTGATCAAATCCATGGAGTAACCCCTTTGGAAAAATGCCAATTTTGTGGGTTTTTGAAACCGATGTTTTCGTTGTTCAGAAAGGCTTGTTTGCTATATAAAACGTTGAAAATCGCTCTTTGACGATTTATTTTCGCAATCCATAACATGGGAATACAGGGGGTTACAAGAGGTTACTGGGGGTAACAAGGGGTTACAGATGGTTACAAGGGGTTACAGGGGGTTACAAAGGGTTACAAGGGGTTACAGGGGGTTACAAGGGGTAAGAGGGGCTGACAAGGGGTTACAAAGGATTATAGAAACTTTTTTCCTAACTAGAACGTTCCCAGATACTTTTTCTTGGTCTATTTTGAATAAAAGTCAAAGTTGAAGAAACTCAAATTTGTGACAAAAACGATGGACCAAAACCTTTGGAAAAATTCTAATTTTGCGTTTTTCATAAACAGTTGTTTTTATAGTCTTCAAAGGCTTCCTTTTTATCTACAACCTCAGCAAACACTTTTTCTCGATCTATTTTTGATAAACACAAAAAATGAAAAAACTTCAACTTTTAGACCAAAATCATGGACTATCCGCTTTGCAAAAAGGTCAATTTTGCCTGCTTTTTAAATCCATGTTTATGTTGTCTAGAAAGGCTTATTTTCTATGCATTTTGCATAAAACGATTTGTTAAAAAAATTTTCAATTTTTTGATTAAATCCATGGACTAACCCCTTTAAAAAAATGCCAATTTTGTGGGTTTTTAAAACCGATGTTTTCGTTCTTCAGAAAGGCTTGTTTGCTATATAAAGAGTCGAAAATCGTTTTTCGACGATTTATTTTCGCGATCTATGACATGGGAATACAGGGGTTTACAAGAGGTTACTAGGGGTTACAAGGGGTTACAAGAGGTTACATGGGGTTACAAGGGGTTATAAGGGGTTACAAGGGGTGACAGGGGGTTACAAAGGGTGACAGGGGCTGACAAGGGGTCACAAAGGATTATAGAAACCTTTTTCCTAACTAGAACTTTCCCAGATATTTTTTCTTTGTCTATTTTGCATAAAAATCAAAGTTGAAGAAATCTTAAACTTTGGACAAAAACGATGGACCAAAACTTTTGGAAAAATTCTAATTTTGCGTTTTTCATAAACAGTTGTTTTTACAGTCTTCAAAGGCTTCTTTTTTATCTAGAACCTCAGCAAACACTTTTTCTCGATCTGTTTTTGATAAACACAAAACATGAAAAAACTTCAACTTTTAGACCAAAATCATGGACTATCCGCTTTGCAAAAAGATCAATTTTGCCTTCTTTTTAAATCCATGTTTATATTGTCTAGAAAGGCTTGTTTTCTATGCATTTTGCAAAAAACGATGTGTTAAAAAAATTTCCAATTTTTTGATTAAATCCATGGACTAACCCCTTTAGAAAAATGCCAATTTTGTGGGTTTTTAAAACCGATTTTTTCGTTCTTCAGAAAGGCTTGTTTACTATATAAAGCGTCGAAAATCGTTCTTTGACGATTTATTTTCGCAATCTATGACATGGGAATACAGGGGGTTACAAGAGGTTACTGGGGGTTACAAGGGGTTACATGGGGTTACAAAGGGTTACAAGGGGTTATAGAGGGTTACAAGGGGTGACAGGGGCTGACAAGGGGTTATAAAGGATTATAGAAACCTTTTTCCTAACAAGAACTTTCCCAGATACTTTTTCTTTGTCTATTTTGCATAAAAATTAAAGTTGAAGAAATCTCAAATTTTTGACAAAAACGATAGACCAAAACCTTTGGAAAATTCTAATCTTGCGTTTTTCATAAACAGTTGTTTTTATAGTCTTTAAACGCTTCTTTTTTATCTAGAACCTCAGCAAACACTTTTTCTCGATCTATGTTTGATAAACACAAAACATGAAAAAACTTCAACTTTTCGACCAAAATCATGGACTATCCGCTTTGCAAAAAGGTCAATTTTGCGTTCTTTTTAAACCTGTGTTTTTATTGTCTAGAAAGGCTTGTTTTCTAACGAGAACTTCAGTAAATACTTTTCTCTGGGTGTATTTTGCATAAAACGAATTGTTAACAAAATTTCCAACCTTTTGGATCAAATCCATGGACTAACCCCTTTGGAAAAATGCCAATATTGTGGGTTTTTGAAACCGATGTTTTCGTTGTTCAGAAAGGCTTGTTTGCTATATAAAACGTTGAAAATCGCTCTTTGACGATTTATTTTCGCAATCCATAACATGGCAATACAGGGGTTTACAAGAGGTTACTAGGGGTTACAAGGGGTTACAAGAGGTTAAAGGGGGTTACAAGGGGTTATAAGGGGTTACATGGGGTGACAGGGGGTTACAAAGGGTGGCAGGGGCTGACAAGGGGTTACAAAGGATTATAGAAACCTTTTTCCTAACTAGAACTTTCCCAGATACTTTTTCTTGGTCTATTTTGCATAAAAAAGAAAGTTGACGAAATCTTAAATTTTTGACAAAAACGATGGACCAAAACTTTTGGAAAAATTCTAATTTTGCGTTTTTCATAAACAGTTGTTTTTATAGTTTTCAAAGGCTTCTTTTTTATCTAGAACCTCAGCAAACACTTTTTCTCGATCTGTTTTTGATAAACACAAAAGATGAAAAAACTTCAACTGTTAGACCAAAATCATGGACTATCCGCTTTGCAAAAAGGTCAATTTTGCCTTCTTTTTAAATCCATGTTTATATTGTCTAGAAAGGCTTGTTTTCTATGCATTTTGCATAAAACGATTTGTTAAAAAAATTTCCAATTTTTTGATTAAATCCATGGACTAACCCCTTTAGAAAAATGCCAATTTTGTGGGTTTTTAAAACCGATGTTTTCGTTCTTCAGAAAGGCTTGTTTGCTATATAAAGCGTCGAAAATCGTTTTTCGACGATTTATTTTCGCGATCTATGACATGGGAATACAGGGGTTTACAAGAGGTTACTAGGGGTTACAAGGGATTACAAGGGGTTACAAAGGGTTACAAGGGGTAACAGGGGGTTACAAGGGGTGACAGGGGCTGAAAAGGGGTTACAAAGGATTATAGAAACTTTTTCCTAACTAGAACGTTCCCAGATACTTTTTCTTGGTCTATTTTGCATAAAAATCAAAGTTGAAGAAATCTTAAATTTTTGACGAAAACGATGGACCAAAACTTTTTGAAAAATTCTAATTTTGCGTTTTTCATAAACAGTTGTTTTTACAGTCTTTAAAGTCTTTTTTTTCATGTAGAAGCTCAGCAAACACTTTTTTCGATCTATTTTTGATAAACACAAAACATGAAAAAACTGTAACTTTTGGATGAAAATCATGGACTATCCCCTTTGCAAAAAGGTCAGTTTTGCCTTCTTTTTAAATCCATGTTTGTATTGTCTAGAAAGGCTTGTTTTCTAACCAGAACTTCCGCAAATACTTTTCTCTGGGTGTATTTTGCATAAAACGAATTGTTAACAAAATTTCCAATTTTTTGATCAAATCCATGGACTAACCCCTTTGGAAAAATGTTAATTTTGTGGGTTTTTAAAAACCGATGTTTTCGTTGTTCAGAAAGGCTTGTTTGCTATATAAAACGTTGAAAATCGCTCTTTGACGATTTATTTTCGCAATCCATGACATGGGAATACCTGGAGTTACAAGAGGTTACTTGGGGTTACAAGGGGTTACAGGGGGTTACAAGGGGTTACAAGGGGTTACAGGGGGTTACAAAGGGTTACAAGGGGTTACAGGGGGTTACAAGGGGTGAGAGAGGCTGACAAGGGGTTACAAAGGATTATAGAAACTTTTTCCGAACTAGAACGTTCCCAGATACTTTTTCTTGGTCTATTTTGCATAAAAGTCAAAGTTGAAGAAATCTCAAATTTTTGACAAAAACGATGGACCAAAATCTTTGGAAAAATTCTAATTTTGCGTTTTTCATAAACAGTTGTTTTTATAGTCTTTTAAAGGCTTCTTTTTTTTCTAGAACCTCAGGAAACACTTTTTCTCGATCTATTTTTGATAAACACAAAAGATGAAAAAACTTCAACTTTTCGACCAAAATCATGGACTATCCGCTTTGCAAAAAGATCAATTTTGCCTTCTTTTTAATTCCATACTTTATATTGTCTAGAAAGGCTTGTTTTCTAGCGAGAACTGCAGCAAATACTTTACTCTGGGTGTATTTTGCAAAAAACGAATTGTTAACAAAATTTCCAATTTTTTGATCAAATCCATGGACTAACCCCTTTGAAAAAAATGCCAGTTTTGTGGGTTTTTGAAACCGATGTTTTCGTTGTTGAGACAGGCTTTTTTGCTATAAAAAACGTCGAAAATCGTTTTTTGACGATTTATTTTCGCGATCTGTGACATGGGAATACAGGGGGTTACCAGAGGTAACTGGGGGTTACAAGGGGTTACAGGGGGTTACAAGGGGTTTAAAAAGGTTACAAGGGGTTACAGGAGGCTACAACGGGTGACAGGGGGTAACAAGGAGTTACAAAGGATTATAGAAACTTTTTGCTAACTAGAACTTTCCCAGACACTTTTTCTTGGTCTATTTTGCATAAAAATTAAAGTTGAAGAAATCTCAAATTTTTGACAAAAACGATAGACCACAACCTTTGGAAAATTCTAATCTTCCATTTTTCATAAACAGTTGTTTTTATAGTCTTTAAAGGCTTCTTTTTTATCTAGAACCTCAGCAAACACTTTTTCTCGATCTATTTTTGATAAACACAAAACATGAAAAAACTTCAACTTTTCGACCAAAATCATGGACTATCCGCTTTGCAAAAAGGTCAATTTTGCGTTCTTTTTAAACCTGTGTTTTTATTGTCTAGAAAGGCTTGTTTTCTAACGAGAACTTCAGCAAATACTTTTCTCTGGGTGTATTTTGCATAAAACGAATTGTTAACAAAATTTCCAACTTTTTGATCAAATCCATGGACTAACCCCTTTGGAAAAATGCCAATTTTGTGGGTTTTTGAAACCCATGTTTTCGTTGTTCAGAAAGGCTTGTTTGCTAAATAAAACGTCGAAAATTGCTCTTTGACGATTTATTTTCGCAATTCATGACATGGGAATACCGGGGGTTACAAGAGGTTACTGGGGGTTACAAGGGGTTACAGGGGGTTACAAGGGGTTACAGGGGGTTACAAAGGGTTACAAGGGGTTACAGGGGGTTACAAGGGGTGAGAGGGGCTGACAAGGGGTTACAAACGAGTATAGAAACTTTCTCCTAACTAGAACGTTCCCAGATACTTTTTCTTGGTCTATTTTGCATAAAAGTCAAAGTTGAAGAAATTTCAAATTTTTGACAAAAACAATAGACCAAAACCTTTGGAAAAGTTCTAATTATGCGTTTTTCATATACAGTTGTTTTTATAGTCTGCAAAGGCTTCTTTTTTATCTAGTACCTCAGCAAACACTTTTTCACGATCTATTTTTGATAAACACAAAAGATGAAAAAAACTTCAACTTTTAGACCAAAATCATGGACTATCCGCTTTGCAAAAAGGTCAATTTTGTCTTCATTTTAAATCCATGATTATATTGTCTAGAAAGGCTTGTTTTCTATGCATTTTGCATAAAACGATTTGTTAACAAAATTTCCAATTTTTTGATTAAATCCATGGACTAACCCCTTTAGAAAAATGCCAATTTTGTGGGTTTTTAAAACCGATGTTTTCGTTCTTCAGCAAGGCTTGTTTGCTATATAAAGCGTCGAAAATCGTTTTTCGACGATTTATTTTCGCGATCTATGACATGGGAATACAGGGCTTTACAAGAGGTTACTAGGGGTTACAAGGGGTTACAAGAGGTTACAGGGGGTTACAAGGGGTTACAAGGGGTGTCAGGGGGTTACAAGGGGTGACAGGGGCTGACAAGGGGTTACAAAGGATTATAGAAACTTTTTCCTAACTAGAACGTTCCCAGATACTTTTTCTTGGTTTATTTTGCATAAAAATTAAAGTTGAAGAAATCTTAAATTTTTGACAAAAACGATGGACCAATACTTTTGGAAAAATTCTAATTTTGCGTTTTTTTTAAGCCGTTGTTTTTATAGTCTTTAAAGGCTCTTTTTTCTTGTAGAAGCTCAGCAAACACTTTTTCTCGAACTATTTTTGATAAACACAAAACATGAAAAAACTTCTACTTTTTGACCAAAATCATGGACTATCCGCTTTGCAAAAAGGTCAATTTTGCCTTCATTTTAAATCCATGTTTATATTGTCTAGAAAGGCTTGTTTTCTAACGAGAACTTTAGCAAATACTTTTCTCTGGGTGTATTTTGGATAAAACGAATTGTTAACAAAATTTCCAATTTTTTCATCAAATCCATGGACTAACCCCTTTGGAAAAATGCCAATTTTGTGAGTTTTTGAAAGCGAGGTTTTCGTTGTTCAGAAAGGCTTGTTTGCTATATAAAACGTTGAAAATCTTGTTTTGACGATTTATTTTCGCGATCTATGATATGGGAATACCGGGGGTTACAAGAGGTTACTGGGGGTTACAAGGGGTTACAGGGGGTTACAAGGGGTTACAAGGGGTTACAGGGGGCTACAAGGGGTTATAAGGGGTTACAGGGGGTTGCAAGGGGTGACAGGGGCTGACAAGGGGTTACAAAGGATTATAGAAACTTTTTCCTAACTAGAACGTTCCCAGATACTTTTTCTTGGTCTATTTTGCATAAAAATCAAACTTGAAGAAATCTCAAATTTTTGACAAAAACGATGGACCAAAACCTTTGGAAAAATTCTAATTTTGCGTTTTTCATAAACAGTTGTTTTTATAGTCTTTAAAGGCTTCTTTGTTATCTAGAACCTCAGCAAACACTTTTTCTCGATCTATTTTTGATAAACACAAAACATGAAAAAACTTCTACTTTTTGACCAAAATCATGGACTATCCGCTTTGCAAAAAGGTCAATTTTGCCTTCTTTTTAAATCCATGTTTATATTGTCTAGAAAGGCTTGTTTTCTAGCAAGAACTTTAGCAAATACTTTTCTCTGGGTGTATTTTGCATAAAACGAATTGTTAACAAAATTTCCAATTTTTTGATCAAATCCATGGACTAACCCCTTTGGAAAAATGCCAATTTTGTGGGTTTTTGAAACCGATGTTTTCGTTGTTGAGAAAGGCTTTTTTGCTATAAAGAACATCGAAAATCGTTTTTTGACGATTTATTTTCGCGATCTATGATATGAGAATACAGGGGGTTACAAGAGGTTACTGGGGGTTACAGTGGGTTACAGGAGGTTACAAGGGGTTACAAGGGGTTACAGGGGGTTACAAGGGGTTACAAGAAGTTACAAGGGGTAAGACGGGGTTACAAGGGGTGACAGGGGCTGACAATGGGTTACAAAGGATTATAGAAACTTTTTCCTAACTAGAACGTTCGCAGATACTTTTTCTTGGTCTATATTGCATAAAAATCAAAGTTGAAGAAATCTCAAATTTTTGACAAAAACGATTTACCAAAACCTTTGGAAAAATTCTTATTTTGGGTTTTTCATAAACAGTTGTTTTTATAGTCTTTAAAAGCTTCTTTTTTATCTAGAACCTCAGCAAACACTTTTTCTCGATCTATTTTTGATAAACACAAAACATGAAAAAACTTCTACTTTTTGACCAAAATCATGGACTATCCGCTTTGCAAAAAGGTCAATTTTACCTTTTTTTTAAATCCATGTTTATATTGTCTAGAAAGGCTTGTTTTCTAAGGAGAACTTCAGCAAATACTTTTCTCTGGGCGTATTTTGGATAAAACGAATTGTTAACAAAATTTCCAATTTTTTGATCAAATCCATGGACTAACCCCTTTGGAAAAATGCCAATTTTGTGAGTTTTTGAAACCGAGGTTTTCGTTGTTCAGAAATGCTTGTTTGCTATATAAAACGTCGAAAATCGTTCTTTGACGATTTTTTTTCGCAATCTATGACATGGGAATACAGGGGGTTACAAGAAGTTACTGGGGGTTACAAGGGGTTACATGGGGTTACAAAGGGTTAGAAGGGGTTACAGGGGGTTACAAAGGGTTACAAGGGGTTATAGGGGGTTACAAAGGGTGAGAGGGGCTGACAAGGGGTTACAAAGGATTATAGAAACCTTTTTCCTAACTAGAACTTTCCCAGATACTTTTTCTTTGTCTATTTTGCATAAAAATTAAAGTTGAAGAAATCTCAAATTTTTGACAAAAACGATAGACCAAAACCTTTGGAAAATTCTAATCTTGCGTTTTTCATAAACAGTTGCTTTTATAGTCCTTAAAGGCTTCTTTTTTATCTAGAACCTCAGCAAACACTTTTTCTCGATCTATTTTTGATAAACACAAAACATGAAAAAACTTCAACTTTTCGACGAAAATCATGGACTATCCGCTTTGCAAAAAGGTCAATTTTGCGTTCTTTTTAAACCTGTGTTTATATTGTCTAGAAAGGCTTGTTTTCTAAGGAGAACTTCAGCAAATAGTTTTCTCTGGGTGTATTTTGCATAAAACGAATTGTTAACAAAATATCCAACTTTTTGATCAAATCCATGGACTAACCCCTTTGGAAAAATGCCAATTTTGTGGGTTTTTGAAACCGATGTTTTCGTTGTTCAGAAAGGCTTGTTTGCTATATAAAATTTTGAAAATCGCTCTTTGACGATTTATTTTCGTAATCCATGACATGGGAATAGAGGGGGTTACAAGAGGTTACTGGGGGTTACAAGGGGTTACAGGGGGTTACAAGGGGTTACAGGGGGTTACAAAGGGTTACAAGGGGTTACAGGGGGTTACAAGGGGTAAGAGGGGCTGATAAGGGGTTACAAAGGATTATAGAAACTTTTTTCCTAACTAGAACGTTCCCAGATACTTTTTCTTGGTCTATTTTGCATAAAAGTCAAAGTTGAAGAAATCTCAAATTTTTGACAAAAACAATGGACCAAAACCTTTGCAAAAATTCTAATTTTGCGTTTTTCATAAACAGTTGTTTTTATAGTCTTTAAACACTTTTTTTTTTATCTAGAACCTCAGCAAACACTTTTTCTCGATCTATTTTTGATAAACACAAAACATGAAAAAACTTCTACTTTTTGACCAAAATCATGGACTATCCCCTTTGCAAAAAGGTCAATTTTGAATTCTTTTTAAATCCATGTTTATATTGTCTAGAAAGGCTTGTTTTCTAAGGAGAACTTCAGCAAATACTTTTCTCTGGGTGTATTTTGGATAAAACGAATTGTTAACAAAATTTCCAACTTTTTGATCAAATGCATGGACTAACCCCTTTGGAAAAATGCCAATTTTGTGGGTTTTTGAAACCGATGTTTTCGTTGTTCAGAAAGGCTTGTTTGCTATATAAAACGTCAAAAATCGCTCTTTGACGATTTATTTTCGCGATCCATGACATGGGAATACAGAGGGTTACAAGAGGTTACTAGGGGTTACAAGGGGTTACAGGGGGTTACAAGGGGTTACAAGGGGTTACAGGGGGTTACAAAGGGTTACAAGGGGTTACAGGGGGTTACAAGGGGTGAGAGGGGCTGACAAGGGGTTACAAAGGATTATAGAAACTTTTTCCTAACTAGAACGTTCCCAGATACTTTTTCTTGGTCTATTTTGCATAAAAGTCAAAGTTGAAGAAATCTCAAATTTTTGACAAAAACGATGGACCAAAACCTTTTCAAAAATTCTAATTTTGCGTTTTTCATAAACAGTTGTTTTTATAGTCCTTGAACACTTTTTTTTTAATCTAGAACCTCACCAAACTGTTTTTCTCGATCTATTTTTGATAAACACAAAACATGAAAAAACTTCTACTTTTTGACCAAAATCATGGACTATCCACTTTGCAAAAAGGTCAATTTTGCCTTCTTTTTAAATCCATTTTTATATTGTCAAGAAAGGCTTGTTTTCTAACCAGAACTTCAGCAAATACTTTACTCTGGGTTTATTTTGCATAAAACGAATTGTTAAGAAAATTTCCAATTTTTTGATCAAATCCATGGACTAACCCCTTTGGAAAAATGCCAATTTTGTGGGTTTTTGAAACCGATGTTTTCGTCGTTCAGAATGGCTTGTTTGTTATAAAGAACATCGAAAATCGTCTTTTAACTATTTATTTTCGCGATCTATGACATGGGAATACAGGGGGTTACAAGAGGTTACTGGGGGTTACAAGGGATTACAGGAGGTTACAAGGGGTTACAAGGGGTTACAGGGGGTTACAAGGGGTTACAAGAAGTTACAAGGGGTAGGACGGGGTTACAAGAGGTGACAGGGGCTGACAATGGGTTACAAAGGATTATAGAAACTATTTCCTAACTAGAATGTTCGCAGATACTTTTTCTTGGTCTACATTGCATAAAAATCAAAGTTGAAGAATTCTCAAATTTTTGACAAAAACGATTTACCAAACTCTTTGGAAAAATTCTTATTTTGGGTTTTTCATAAACAGTTGTTTTTATAGTCTTTAAAAGCTCCCTTTTTATCTAGAACCTCAGCAAACACTTTTTCTCGATCTATTTTTGATAAACACAAAACATGAAAAAACTTCTACTTTTTGACCAAAATCATGGACTATCCACTTTGCAAAAAGGTCTATTTTGCCTTCTTTTTAAACCTGTGTTTATATTGTCTAGAAAGGCTTGTTTTCTTTGCATTTTGCATAAAACGATTTGTTAACAAAATTTCCAATTTTTTGATTAAATCCATGGACTAACCCCTTTGAAAAAATGCCAATTTTGTGGGTTTTTGAAACCGATGTTTTCGTTGTTCAGAGAGGCTTGTTTGCTATATAACACGTCGAAAATCGTTTTTTGACGATTCATTTTCGCGATCTATGACATGGGAATACAGGGGGTTACAAGAGGTGACTGGGGGTTAGAGGGGCTTACAAGGGGTTACAAGGGGTTAGAAGGGGTTACAGGGGGTTACAACGGGTGACCGGGGGTGACAAGGAGTTACAAAGGATTATAGAAACTTTTTCCTAACTAGAACTTTCCCAGATACTTTTTCTTGGTCTATTTTGTATAAAAATTAAAGTTGAAGAAATCTCAAATTTTTGACAACAACGATAGACCAAAACCTTTGGAAAAATTCTAAGGTTGCGTTTTTCATAAACAGTTGTTTTTATAGTCTTTAAAGGCTTCTTTTTTATCTAGAACCTCAGCAAACACTTTTTCTCGATCTATTTTTGATAAACACAAATCATGAAAAAACTTCAACTTTTCGACCAACATCATGGACTATCCCCTTTGCAAAAAGGTCTATTTTGCCTTCGTTTTAAACGTGTGTTTATATTGTCTAGAAAGGCTTGTTTTCTTTGCATTTTGCATAAAACGATTTGTTAAAAAAATTTCCAATTTTTTGATTAAATCCATGGACTAACCCGTTTAGAAAAATGCCAATTTTGTGGGTTTTTAAAACCAATGTTTTCGTTCTTCAGAAAGGGTTGTTTGCTATATAAAGCGTCGAAAATCGTTTTTCGACGATTTATTTTCGCGATCTATGACATGGGAATACAGGGGTTTACAAGAGGTTACTAGGGGTTACAAGGGGTTACAAGAGGTTACAGTGGGTTACAAGGGGTTACAAGGGGTTACAAGGGGTGACAGGGGGTTACAAGGGGTGACAGGGGCTGACAAGGGGTAACAAAGGATTATAGAAACTTTTTCCTAACTAGAACGTTCGCAGATACTTTTTCTTGGTCTATATTGCATAAAAATCAAAGTTGAAGAAATCTCAAATTTTTGACAAAAACGATTTACCAAAACCTTTGGAAAAATTCTTATTTTGGGTTTTTCATAAACAGTTGTTTTTTTAGTCTTTAAAAGCTCCTTTTTTATCTAGAACCTCAGCAAACACTTTTTCTCGATCTATTTTTGATAAACACAAAACATGAAAAAACTTCTACTTTTTGACCAAAATCATGGACTATCCGCTTTGCAAAAAGGTCAATTTTACCTTTTTTTTAATCCATGTTTATATTGTCTAGAAAGGCTTGTTTTCTAAGGGGAACTTCAGCAAATACTTTTCTCTGGGCGTATTTTGGATAAAACGGATTGTTAACAAAATTTCCAATTTTTTCATCAAATCCATGGACTAACCCCTTTGGAAAAATGCCAATTTTGTGAGTTTTTGAAACCGAGGTTTTCGTTGTTCAGAAATGCTTGTTTGCTATATAAAACGTCGAAAATCGTTCTTTGACGATTTATTTTCGCAATCTATGACATGGGAATACAGGGGGTTACAAGAGGTTACTGGGGGTTACAAGGGGTTACATGGGGTTACAAAGGGTTACAAGGGGTTACAGGGGTTACAAAGGGTTACAATGGGTTATAGGGGGTTACAAAGGGTGACAGGGGCTGACAAGGGGTTACAGAGGATTATAGAAACCTTTTTCCTAACTAGAACTTTCCCAGATACTTTTTCTTTGTCTATTTTGCTTAAAAATTAAAGTTGAAGAAATCTCAAATTTTTGACAAAAACGATAGACCAAAACCTTTGGAAAATTCTAATCTTGCGTTTTTCATAAACAGTTGTTTTTATAGTCTTTAAAGGCTTCTTTTTTATCTAGAACCTCAGCAAACACTTTTTCTCGATCTATGTTTGATAGACACAAAACATGAAAAAACTTCAACTTTTCGACCAAAATCATGCACTATCCGCTTTGCAAAAAGGTCAATTTTGCGTTCTTTTTAAACCTGTGTTTATATTGTCAAGAAAGGCTTGTTTTCTAAGGAGAACTTCAGCAAATACTTTTCTCTGGGTGTATTTTGCATAAAACGAATTGTTAACAAAATTTCCAACTTTTTGATCAAATCCATGGACTAACCCCTTTGGAAAAATGCCAATTTTGTGGGTTTTTGAAACCGATGTTTTCGTTGTTCAGAAAGGCTTGTTTGCTATATAAAACGTTGAAAATCGCTCTTTGACGATTTATTTTCGCAATCCATGACATGGGAATAGAGGGGGTTACAAGAGGTTACTGGGGGTTACAAGGGGTTACAGGGGGTTACAAGGGGTTACAGGGGGTTACAAAGGGTTACAAGGGGTTACAGGGGGTTACAAGGGGTAAGAAGGGCTGACAAGGGGTTACAAAGGATTATAGAAACTTTTTTCCTAACTAGAACGTTCCCAGATACTTTTTCTTGGTCTATTTTGCATAAAAGTCAAAGTTGAAGAAATCTCAAATTTTTGACAAAAACAATGGACCAAAACCTTTGCAAAAATTCTAATTTTGCGTTTTTCATAAACAGCTGTTTTTATAGTCTTTAAACACTTTTTTTTTTATCTAGAACCTCAGCAGACAGTTTTTCTCGATCTATTTTTGATAAACACAAAACATGAAAAAACTTCTACTTTTTGACCAAAATCATGGACTATCCCCTTTGCAAAAAGGTCAATTTTGAATTCTTTTTAAATCCATGTTTGTATTGTCTAGAAAGGCTTGTTTTCTAAGGAGAACTTCAGCAAATTCTTTTCTCTGGGTGTATTTTGCATAAAACGAATTGTTAACAAAATTTCCAACTTTCTGATCAAATCCATGGACTAACCCCTTTGGAAAAATGCCAATTTTGTGGGTTTTTGAAACCGATGTTTTCGTTGTTCAGAAAGGCTTGTTTGCTATATAAAACGTTGAAAATCGCTCTTTGACGAATTATTTTCGCAATCCATGACATGGGAATAGAGGGGGTTACAAGAGGTTACTGGGGGTTACAAGGGGTTACAGGGGGTTACAAGGGGTTACAGGGGGTTACAAAGGGTTACAAGGGGTTACAGGGGGTTAAAAGGGGTAAGAGGGGCTGAAAAGGGGTTACAAAGGATTATAGAAACTTTTTTCCTAACTAGAACGTTCCCAGATACTTTTTCTTGGTCTATTTTGCATAAAAGTCAAAGTTGAAGAAATCTCAAATTTTTGACAAAAACAATGGTCGAAACCCTCTCCAAAAATTCTAATTCCGCGTTTTTCATAAACAGTTGTTTTTATAGTCTTTAAACACTTTTTTTTTATCTAGAACCTCAGCAAACAGTTTTTCTCGATCTATTTTTGATAAACACAAAACATGAAAAAACTTCTACTTTTTGACCAAAATCATGGACTATCCCCTTTGCAAAAAGGTCAATTTTGAATTCTTTTTAAATCCATGTTTGTATTGTCTAGAAAGGCTTGTTTTCTAAGGAGAACTTCAGCAAATACTTTTCTCTGGGTGTATTTTGCATAAAACGAATTGTTAACAAAATTTCCAACTTTTTGATCAAATCCATGGACTAACCCCTTTGGAAAAATGCCAATTTTGTGGGTTTTTGAAACCGATGTTTTCGTTGTTCAGAAAGGCTTGTTTGCTATATAAAACGTTGAAAATCGCTCTTTGACGATTTATTTTCGCAATCCATGACATGGGAATAGAGGGGGTTACAAGAGGTTACTGGGGGTTACAAGGGGTTACAGGGGGTTACAAGGGGTTACAGGGGGTTACAAAGGGTTACAAGGGGTTACAGGGGGTTAAAAGGGGTAAGAGGGGCTGAAAAGGGGTTACAAAGGATTATAGAAACTTTTTTCCTAACTAGAACGTTCCCAGATACTTTTTCTTGGTCTATTTTGCATAAAAGTCAAAGTTGAAGAAATCTCAAATTTTTGACAAAAACAATGGTCGAAACCCTTTCCAAAAATTCTAATTCCGCGTTTTTCATAAACAGTTGTTTTTATAGTCTTTAAACACTTTTTTTTTATCTAGAACCTCAGCAAACAGTTTTTCTCGATCTATTTTTGATAAACACAAAACATGAAAAAACTTCTACTTTTTGACCAAAATCATGGACTATCCCCTTTGCAAAAAGGTCAATTTTGAATTCTTTTTAAATCCATGTTTGTATTGTCTAGAAAGGCTTGTTTTCTAAGGAGAACTTCAGCAAATACTTTTCTCTGGGTGTATTTTGCATAAAACGAATTGTTAACAAAATTTCCAACTTTTTGATCAAATCCATGGACTAACCCCTTTGGAAAAATGCCAATTTTGTGGGTTTTTGAAACCGATGTTTTCGTTGTTCAGAAAGACTTGTTTGCTATATAAAACGTTAAAAATCGCTCTTTGACGATTTATTTTCGCAATCCATGACATGGGAATAGAGGGGGTTACAAGAGGTTACTGGGGGTTACAAGTGGTTACAGGGGGTTACAAGGGGTTACAGGGGGTTACAAAGGGTTACAAGGGGTTACAGGGGGTTACAAGGGGTAAGAGGGGCTGACAAGGGGTTACAAAGGATTATAGAAACTTTTTTCCTAACTAGAACGTTCCCAGATACTTTTTCTTGGTCTGTTTTGCATAAAAGTCAAAGTTGAAGAAATCTCAAATTTTTGACAAAAACGATGGACCAAAACCTTTGGAAAAATTCTAATTTTGCGTTTTTCATAAACAGTTGTTTTTATAGTCTTCAAAGGCTTCTTTTTTATCTAGAACCTCAGCAAACACTTTTTCTCGATCTATTTTTGATAAACACAAAAAATGAAAAAACTTCTACTTTTTGACCAAAATCATGGACTATCCGCTTTGCAGAAAGGTGAATTTTGCCTTCTTTTTAAATCCATGTTTATATTGTCTAGAAAGGCTTGTTTCCTAACCAGAACTTCAGCAAATACTTTTCTCTGGGTGTATTTTGCATAAAACGAATTGTTAACAAAATTTCCAATTTTTTGATCAAATCCTTGGACTAACCCCTTCGGAAAAATGCCAATTTTGTGGGTTTTTGAAACCGATGTTTTCGTCGTTCAGAATGGCTTGTTTGTTATAAAGAACGTCGAAAATCGTCTATTGACTGTTTATTTTCGCGATCTATGACATGGGAATACAGGGGGTTACAAGAGGTTACTGGGGGTTACAAGGGGTTACAGGAGGTTACAAGGGGTTACAAGGGGTTACAATGGGTTACAAGGGGTTACAAGAAGTTACAAGGGGTAAGACGGGGTTAAAAGGGGTGACAGGGGCTGACAATGGGTTACAAAGGATTATAGAAACTTTTTCCTGACTAGAACGTTCGCAGATACTTTTTCTTGGTCTATATTGCATAAAAGTCAAAGTTGAAGAAATCTCAAATTTTTGACAAAAACGATTTACCAAAACCTTTGCAAAAACTCTTATTTTGGGTTTTTCATAAACAGTTGTTTTTATAGTCTTTAAAAGCTTCTTTTTTATCTAGAACCTCAGCAAACACTTTTTCTCGATCTATTTTTGATAAACACAAAACATGAAAAAACTACAACTTTTTGACCAAAATCATGGACTATCCGCTTTGCAAAAAGGTCAATTTTATCTTTTTTTTTAATCCATGTTTATATTGTCTAGAAAGGCTTGTTTTCTAAGGAGAACTTTAGCAAATACTTTTCTCTGGGCGTATTTTGGATAAAACGAATTGTTAACAAAATTTCCAATTTTTTCATCAAATCCATGGACTAACCCCTTTGGAAAAATGCCAATTTTGTGAGTTTTTGAAACCGAGGTTTTCGTTGTTCAGAAATGCTTGTTTGCTATATAAAACGTCGAAAATCTTTTTTTGACGATTTATTTTCGCAATCTATGATATGGGAATACCTGGGGTTACAAGAGGTTACTGGGGGTTACAAGGGGTTACAGGGGGTTACAAGGGGTTACAAGGGGTTACAGGGCGGTACAAGGGGTTACAAGGGGTTACAGGGGGTTGCAAGTGGTGACAGGGGCTGACAAGGGGTTACAAAGGATTAAAGAAACTTTTTCCTAACTAGAAAGTTCCCAGATACTTTTTCTTTGTCTGTTTTGCATAAAAATCAAACTTGAAGAAATCTCAAATTTTTGAAAAAAACGATGGACCAAAACCTTTGGAAAAATTCTAATTTTGCGTTTTTCATAAACAGTTGTTTTTATAGTCTTTAAATGCTTCTTTGTTATCTAGAACCTCAGCAAACAGTTTTTCTTGATCTATTTTTGATAAACACAAAAGATGAAAAAACTTCTACTTTTTGACCAAAATCATGGACTATCCGCTTTGCAAAAAGGTCAATTTTGCCTTCTTTTTAAATCCATGTTTATATTGTCTAGAAAGGATTATTTTCTAACAAGAACTTCAGCAAATACTTTTCTCTGGGTGTATTTTGCATAAAACGAATTGTTAACAAAATTTCCAATTTTTTGATCAAATCCATGGACTAACCCCTTTGGAAAAATGCCAATATTGTGGGTTTTTGAAACCGACGTTTTCGTTGTTGACAAAGGCTTTTTTGCTATATAAAACGTCGAAAATCGTTTTTTGACGATCTATTTTCGCAATCTATGATATGGGAATACAGGGGGTTACAAGAGGTTACTGGGGGTTACAGGGGCTTACAAGGGGTTACAAGGGGTTACAAGGGGTTACAGGGGGTTACAACGGGTGACAGGGGGTGACAAGGAGTTACAATGGATTATAGAAACTTTTTCCTAACTAGAACTTTCCCAGATACTTTTTCTTGGTCTATTTTGTATAAAAATTAAAGTTGAAGAAATCTCAAATTTTTGACAAAAACGATAAACCAAAACCTTTGGAAAAATTCTAATCTTTCGTTTTTCATAAACAGTTGATTTTATAGTCTTTAAAAGCTTCTTTTGTATCTAGAACCTCAGCAAACACTTTTTCTCGATCTATTTTTGATAAACACAAAACATGAAAAAACTTCAACTTTTCGCCAAAATCATGGACTATCCGCTTTGCAAAAAGATCAATTTTGCCTTCTTTTTAATTCCATACTTTATATTGTATAGAAAGGCTTGTTTTCTAGCGAGAACTGCAGGAAATACTTTTTTGTCTGGGTGTATTTTGCAAAAAACGAATTGTTATCAAAATTTCCAATTTTTTGATCAAATCCATGGACTAACCCCTCTGAAAAAATGCCAGTTTTGTGGGTTTTTGAAACCGATGTTTTCGTTGTTGAGACAGGCTTTTTTGCTATAAAAAACGTCGAAAATCGTTTTTTGACGATTTATTTTCGCGATCTATGATATGGGAATACAGGGGGTTACCAGAGGTAACTGCGGGTTACAAGGGGTTACAGCGGGTTACAAGGGGTTAAAAAAGGTTACAAGGGGTTACAGGGGGCTACAACGGGTGACAGGGGGTAACAAGGAGTTACAAAGGATTATAGAAACTTTTTGCTAACTAGAACTTTCCCAGACACTTTTTCTTGGTCTATTTTGCATAAAAATTAAAGTTGAAGAAATCTCAAATTTTTGACAAAAACGATAGACCAAAACCTTTGGAAAATTCTAATCTTGCATTTTTCATAAACAGTTGTTTTTATAGTCTTTAAAGGCTTCTTTTTTATCTAGAACCACAGCAAACACTTTTTCTCGATCTATTTTTGATAAACACAAAACATGAAAAAACTTCAACTTTTCGACCAAAATCATGGACTATCCGCTTTGCAAAAAGGTCAATTTTGCGTTCTTTTTAAACCTGTGTTTATATTGTCTAGAAAGGCTTGTTTTCTAACGAGAACTTCAGCAAATACTTTTCTCTGGGTGTATTTTGCATAAAACGAATTGTTAACAAAATTTCCAACTTTTTGATCAAATCCATGGACTAACCCGTTTGGAAAAATGCCAATTTTGTGGGTTTTTGAAACCCATGTTTTCGTTGTTCAGAAAGGCTTGTTTGCTAAATAAAACGTCGAAAATCGCTCTTTGACGATTTATTTTCGCAATTCATGACATGGGAATACCGGGGGTTACAAGAGGTTACTGGGGGTTACAAGGGGTTACAGGGGGTTACAAGGGGTTACAGGGGGTTACAAAGGGTTACAAGGGGTTAATGGGGGTTACAAGGGGTGAGAGGGGCTGACAAGGGGTTACAAACGATTATAGAAACTTTCTCCTAACTAGAACGTTCCCAAATACTTTTTCTTGGTCTATTTTGCATAAAAGTCAAAGTTGAAGAAATCTCAAATTTTTGACAAAAACGATGGACCAAAACCTTTGGAAAAATTCTAATTATGCGTTTTTCATATACAGTTGTTTTTATAGTCTGCAAAGGCTTCTTTTTTATCTAGTACCTCAGCAAACACTTTTTCTCGATCTATTTTTGATAAACACAAAAGATGAAAAAAACTTCAACTTTTAGACCAAAATCATGGACTATCCGCTTTGCAAAAAGGTCAATTTTGCCTTCATTTTAAATCCATGATTATATTGTCTAGAAAGGCTTGTTTTCTATGCATTTTGCATAAAACGATTTGTTAACAAAATTTCCAATTTTTTGATTAAATCCATGGACTAACCCCTTTAGAAAAATGCCAATTTTGTGGGTTTTTAAAACCGATGTTTTCGTTCTTCAGCAAGGCTTGTTTGCTATATAAAGCGTCGAAAATCGTTTTTCGACGATTTATTTTCGCGATCTATGACATGGGAATACAGGGGTTTACAAGAGGTTACTAGGGGTTACAAGAGGTTACAAGAGGTTACAGGGGGTTACAAGGGGTTACAAGGGGTTAAAAGGGGTGACAGGGGGTTACAAGGGGTGACAGGGGCTGACAATGGGTTACAAAGGATTATAGAAACTTTTTCCTAACTACAACGTTCCCAGATACTTTTTCTTGGTTTATTTTGCATAAAAATCAAAGTTGAAGAAATCTTAAATTTTTGACAAAAACGATGGACCAAAACTTTTGGAAAAATTCTAATTCTGCGTGTTTCATAAACAGTTGTTTTTATAGTCTTAAAACGCTTTTTTTTTCATGTAGAAGCTCAGCAAACACTTTTTCTCGAACTTTTTTTGATAAAGACAAAACATGAAAAAACTTCTAGTTTTTGACCAAAATCATGGACTATCCGCTTTGCAAAAAGGTCAATTTTGCCTTCATTTTAAATCCATGTTTATATTGTCTAGAAAGGCTTGTTTTCTAACCAGAACTTTAGCAAATACTTTTCTCTGGGTGTATTTTGGATAAAACGAATTGTTAACAAAATTTCCAATTTTTTCATCAAATCCATGGACTAACCCCTTTGGAAAAATGCCAATTTTGTGAGTTTTTGAAACCGAGATTTTCGTTGTTCAGAAATGCTTGTTTGCTATATAAAACGTCGAAAATCTTTTTTTGACGATTTGTTTTCGCGATCTATGATATGGGAATACCGGGGGTTACAAGAGGTTACTGGGGGTTACAAGGGGTTACAGGGGGTTACAAGGGGTTACAAGGGGTTACAGGGGGCTACAAGGGGTTATAAGGGGTTACAGGGGGTTGCAAGGGGTGACAGGGGCTGACAAGGGGTTACAAAGGATTATAGAAACCTTTTTCCTAACTAGAACGTTCGCAGATACTTTTTCTTGGTCTATTTTGCATAAAAATCAAACTTGAAGAAATCTCAAATTTTTGACAAAAACGATGGACCAAAACCTTTGGAAAAATTCTAATTTTGCGTTTTTCATAAACAGTTGTTTTTATAGTCTTTAAAGGCTTCTTTGTTATCTAGAACCTCAGCAAACACTTTTTCTCGATCTATTTTTGATGAACACATAACATGAAAAAACTTCTACTTTTTGACCAAAATCATGGACTATCCGCTTTGCAAAAAGGTCAATTTTGCCTTGTTTTTAAAAGCATGTTTATATTGTCTAGAAAGGCTTGTTTTCTAACGAGAATTTCAGCAAATACTTTTCTCTGGGTGTATTTTGCATAAAACGAATTGTTAACAAAATTTCCAATTTTTTGATCAAATCCATGGACTAACCCCTTTGGAAAAATGCCAATTTTGTGGGTTTTTGAAACCGATGTTTTCGTTGTTGAGAAAGGCTTTTTTGCTATATAAAACGTCGAAAATCGTTTTTTGACGATTTATTTTCGTAATCTATGATATCAGAATACAGGGGGTTACAAGAGGTTACTGGGGGTTACAGTGGGTTACAGGGGGTTACAAGGGGTTGCAATGGGTTAAAAGGGGTTACGGGGGGTTAAAAGGGGTTACAAGGGGTCACAATGGGTTACAAGGGGTGACAGGGGCTGACAAGGGGTTACAAAGGATTATAGAAACCTTTTCCTAACTAAAACGTTCCCAGATACTTTTTCTTGGTCTATTTTGCATAAAAATCAAAGTTGAAGAAATCTCAAATTTTTGACAAACACGATGGACCAAAACCTTTGGAAAAATTCTAATTTTGCGTTTTTCATAAACAGTTGTTTTTATAGTCCTTAAAGACTTCTTTTTTATCTAGAACCTCAGCAAACACTTTTTCTCGATCTATTTTTGATAAACACAAAAGATGAAAAAACTTCAACTTTTTGACCAAAATCATGGACTATCCGCTTTGCAAAAAGGTCAATTTTGCCTTCTTTTTAAATCCATGTTTATATTGTCTAGAAAGGCTTGTTTTCTATGCATTTTTCATAAAACGAATTGTTAACAAAATTTCCAATTTTTTGATCAAATCCATGGACTAACCCCTTTGGAAAAATGCCAATTTTGTGGGGTTTTGAAACAGATGTTTTCGTCGTTCAGAAAGGTTTGTTTCGTATATGAAACGTGGAAAATCGTTTTTTCACAATTGATTTTCGCGACCTATGACATGGGAATACAGGGGGTTACAAGTGGTTTCAAGGGGTTACAGTGGGTTACAAGACGTTACAAAGAGTTACAGGGGGCGAAAAGGGGTGACAATGGGTGAAAAGGGGTTACAAAGGATAATAGAAACTTTTTCGTAACTAGAACGTTCCAGAATACTTTTTCTTGGTCCATTTTGCATAAAAATCAAAGTTAAAGAAATCTCAAATTTTTGACCAAAACGGTGGACCAAAACCTTTGAAAAATTCTAATTTTGCGTTTTTCATAAACGGTTGTTTTTATTGTCTTTAAAGGCTACTTTTTCATCTAGAACCTCAGCAAATACTTTTTCTCGATCTATTTTTGATAAACACAAAACATGAAAAAACTTCAAGTTTTTGACCAAAATCATGGACTATCCGCTTTGCAAAAAGGTCGATTTTGCTTTCTTTTTAAATCCATGTTTATATTGTCTAGAAAGGCTTGTTTTCTAACGAGAACGTCACCAAATACTTTTCTCTGGGTGTATTTTGCATAAAGCAAATTGTAAACAAAATTTCTATTTTTTCGATCAAATCCATGGACTAACCCCTTTGAAAAAATGCCAATTTTGTCGGTTTTTGAAACCGATGTTTTCGTTGTTCACAAAGGCTTGTTTGCTATATAAAACGTCGAAAATCGTCTTTAGACTATTTATTTTCGCAATTTATGACATGGGAATAGAGGGGGTTACGCGAGGTTACTGGGGGTTACCAGGGGTTACAGGGGGTTACAATGGGTTACAGGGGGTTACAAGGGGTTACAAGGGGTTATAGGGGGTTTCAAGGGGTGACAGGGGGTGACAAGGGGTTACAAAGGATTATAGAAACTTTTTCGTAACTAAAACGACCCAGATACTTTTTTTTGGTCTATTGTGTATAAAAATCAAAGGTGAAGAAATCTCAAATTTTTGACATAAACGATGGACCAAAAATTCTAATTCTGTGTTTTTCATAAAGAGTTGTTTTTATAGTCTTTAAAGGCTTCTTTTTTATCTAGAACCTCAGCAAACACTTTTTCTCGATCTATTTTTGTCAAACACAAAACATGGAAAAACTTCAACATTTTGACCAAACTCATGGACTATCCGCTTTGCAAAAAGGTCAATTTTGCCTTCGTTTTAAATCCATGTTTATATTGTCTAGAAAGGCTTCTTTTCTAACAAGAACTTCAGCAAATACTTTTCTCTGGGTGTATTTTGCATAAAACGAAATGTGAACAAAATTTCCAATTTTTTGATCAAATCCATTGACTAACCCCTTTGGAAAAATTCCACTTTTGTGGGTTTTTTGTTTTCGTTGTTCAGAAAGGCTTGTTTGATATATAAAACGTCAAAAATCGTTTTTTCACGATTTATTTTCGCGATCTATGACATGGGAATACAGGGGGTTACACGGGGTTTCAAGGGGTTACAGGTGGTTACAAGGGGTTATAAGGCGTTAAAGGTGGTTACAAGGGGTGACAATGGGTGATAAGGGGTTACAGGGGGTTACAAGGGGTGACAATTGGTGACAAGGGGTTAGAAAGGATTATAAAATCTTTTTCCTCTTTAGAACGTTCCCATATACTTTTTTTTGGTCTATTTTGCATAAAAATCAAAGTTGAAGAAATCTTAAATTTTTGAGAAAAACGATAGACATAAACCTTTGGAAAATTTCTAATTTTGCGTTTCTCATAAACAGTTGTTTTTATAGTCTTTAAAGGCTTTTTTTTTCATGTAGAAGCTCAGCAAACACTTTTTCTCGATCTATTTTTGATAAACAAAAAATGAAAAAACTGTAACTTTTGGACCAAAATCAGGGACTATCCTCTTTGCAAAAAGATCAATTTTGCCTTCTTTTTAAATCCATGTTTGTAATGTCTAGAAAGGCTTGTTTTCTAACCAGTACTTCACCAAACACTTTTCTCTGGGTGTATTTTGCATAAAACGAATTGTTAACAAAATTTCCAATTTTTTGATCAAATCCATAGACTAACCCCTTTGGAAAAATGCCAATTTTGTGGGTTTTTGAAACCGATGTTTTCGTTGTTTACAAAGGCTTGTTTCCTATATAGAACGTCGAAAATCGTCTTTTGACTATTTATTTTCGCGATCTATGACATGGGAAAACAGGGGGTTACAAGAGGGTACTGGGGGTTACAATGGGTTACAGGGGGTTACAAGGGGTTACAAGGGGTTACAGGGAGTTACAAGGGGTTACAAGGGGTTACAGGGGGTTACAAGGGGTGACAGGGGCTGACAAGGGGTTACAAAGGATTATAGAAACTTTTTTCCTAACTAGAACATTCCCAGATACTTTTTCTTGGTCTATTTTGCATAAAAATCAAAGTTGAGGAAATCTTAAATTTTTGACAAAAAAAAATTTGCAAAAATTTGGAAAAATTCTAATTTTGCGTTTTTCATAAACAGTTGTTTTTATAGTCTTTAAAGGCTTTTTTTTCATGTAGAAGCTCAGCAAACACTTTTTCTCGATCTATTTTTGATAAACACAAAACATGAAAAAACTGTAACTTTTGGACCAAAATCATGGACTATCCTCTTTGCAAAAAGATCAATTTTGCCTTCTTTTTAAATCCATGTTTGTAATGTCTAGAAAGGCGTGTTTACAGACGAGAACCTTGGCAAATACTTTTCTCGCAGTGTATTTTTCATAAAACGAATTGTTAACAAAATTTCAAATGTTTTTATTAAATCCATGGACTAACCCCTTTGGAAAAATGCCAATTTTGTGGGTTTTTAAAACCGATGTTTTCGTTGTTGAGAAAGGCTTGTTTGCTAGATAAAACGTCAAAAATGGTTTTTTGACGATTTATTTTCGGGATCTATGACATGGGAATACCGGGGGTTAGATGAGGTTTTTGGCGGTTACAAGGGGTTACAGGGGGTTACAAGGGGTTACAGGGGGTTACAAGGGGTGACAGGGAGTGACAAGGGGTTACAAAGGATTATAGAAACTTTTTCCCAACTAGAACGTTCCCAGATACTTTTTCTTGGTCTATTTTGCAAAAAAATCAAAGTTGAAGAAATCTCAAATTTTTGACCAAAACGATGGACTAAAACCTTTGGAAAAATTCTAATTTTGCGTCTTTCATAAAAAGTTGTTTTTATAGTCTTTAAAGGCTTCTTTTTTATCTAGAACCTTAGCAAACAGTTTTTCTCGATCTATTTTTGATAAACACAAAACATGAAAAAACCTCAACTTTTTGACCAAAATCATGGACTATCCGCTTTGCAAAAAGGTCAATTTTGCCTTCGTTTGAAATCCATGTTTATATTGTGTAGAAAGGCGTGTTTTCTGACGAGAACTTGAGCAGATACTTTTCTCGGAGTGTATTTTTCATAAAACGAATTGTTAAAAAAATTTCAAATGTTTTGATTAAATCCATGGACTAACCCCTATGGAAAAATGCCAATTTTGTGGGTTTTTAAAACCGATGTTTTCGTTGTTGAGAAAGGCTTGTTTGCTAGATAAAACGTCAAAAATGGTTTTTTGACGATTTATTTTCGGGATCTATGACATGGGAATACCGGGGGTTAGAAGAGGTTACTAAGGGTTACAAGGGGTTACAGGGAGTTACAAGGGGTTACAGGGGGTTACAAGGGGTGACAGGGGGTGACAAGGGGTTACAAAGGATTATAGAAACTTTTTCCCAACTAGAACGTTCGAAGATACTTTTTCTTGGTCTCTTTTGCATAAAAATCAAAGTTGAAGAAATCTCAAATTTTTGACAAAAACGATGGACCAAAACATTTGGAAAAATTATAATTTTGCGTTTTTCATAAACAGTTGTTTTTATAGTCTTTAAAGGCTTCTTTGTTATCTAGAACCTCAGCAAACACTTTTTTCGATCTATTTTTGATAAACACAAAAAATGAAAAAACTTCAACCTTTTGACCAAAATCACGGACTATCCGCTTTGCAAAAAGGTCAATTTTACCTTCTTTTAAAAACCATGTTTATATTGTCTAGACAGGCTTGTTTTCTAACGAGAACTTACGCAAATACTTTTCTCTGGGTGTATTTTGCATAAAACGAATTGTTAACAAAATTTCCAATGTTTTGATCAAATCCATGGACTAACCCCCTTGGAAAAATGCCAATTTGGTGGGTTTTTGAAACCGATGTTTTCGTTGTTCAGAAACGCTTGTTTGCTATATAGAACGTCGAAAATCGTTTTTCGACGATTTCTTTTCGCGATCTATGACATGGGAATACAGGGGTTTACAAGAGGTTACTAGGGGTTACAAGGGGTTACAAGAGGTTACCTGGGGTTTCAAGGGGTTACAAGGGGTTACATGGGGTTACAAGGGTAAAAAGGGGGTTACAAGGGGTGAGAGGGGCTGACAAGGGGTTACAAAGGATTTTGGAAACTTTCTCCTAACTAGAACGTTCCCAGATACTTTTTCTTGGTCTATTTTGCAAAAAAATCAAAGTTGAAGAAATCTCAAATTTTTGACCAAAACGATGGACCAAAACCTTTGGAAAAATTCTAATTTTTCGTTTTTCAGAAACAGTTGTTTTTATAGTCTTTAAAGACTTCTTTTTTATCTAGAACCTCAGCAAACACTTTTTCTTGATCTATTTTTGATAAAAACAAAACATGAAAAAACTTCTACTTTTTGACGAAAATCATGGACTATCCGCTGTGCAAACAATCAATTTTGCCTTCTTTTTAAATCCACGTTTATATTGTCTAGAAAGGGTTGCTTTCTAACAAGAACTTTAGCAAATACTTTTCTCTGGGTGTATTTTGCATAAAACGCATTGTTAACAAAATTTCCAATTTTTTGATCAAATCCATGGACTAACCCCTTTGGAAAAATACCAATTTTGTGGGGTTTTGAAACAGATGTTTTCGTCGTTTAGAAAGGCTTGTATCGTATATAAAACGTCGAAAATCGTTTTTTCACAATTTATTTTCGCGATCTATGACATGGGAATACAGGGGGTTACAAGTGGTTTCTAGGGGTTACAGGGGGTTACAAGAAGTTACAAAGGGTTACAAGGGGTGACGAGGGGTGACAATGGGTGACAACGGGTTACAAAGGATAATAGAAACTTTTTCCTTTCTAGAACGTTCCAGAATACTTTTTCTTGGTCTATTTTGCATAAAAATCAAAGTTAAAGAAATCTCAAATTTTTGACCAAAACGACGAACCAAAACCTTTGGAAGAATTCTAATTTTCCGTTTTTCATAAACGATTGTTTTTATAGTCTTTAAAGGCTTCTTTTTCATCTAGGACCTCAGCAAACACTTTTTCTCGATCTATTTTTGAGAAACACAAAACATGAAAAAATTTCAACTTTTGAAACAAAATCATGGACTATCCGCTTTGCAAAAAGGTCAATTTTGCCTTCTTTTTAAATCCATGTTTATATTGTCTAGAAAGGCTTGTTTTCTAACGAGAACTTCAGCAAATACTTTTCTCTGGGTGTATTTTGCATAAAACGATTTGTTAACAAAATTTCTAATTTTTCGATCAAATCCATGGACTAACCCCTTTGGAAAAATGCCAATTTTGTGGGTTTTTGAAACCGATGTTTTCGTTGTTCAGAAAGGCTTGTTTGCTATATAAAACGTCAAAAATCGTCGTTAGACTATTTATTTTCGCAATCTATGACATGGGAATACAAGGGGGTTACGCGAGGTTACTGGGGGTTACCAGGGGTTACAGCGGGTTAGAAGGGGTTACAAGGGGTTACAGGGGGTGAGAACGGGTTACAAAGGATTATAGAAACTTTTTCCTAACTAGAACGTTCCCAGATACTTTTTCTTGGTCTATTTTGCATAAAAATCAAAGTTGAAGAAATCTCAAATTTTTGACAAAAACGATGGACCAAATCCACTGGAAAAATTCTAATTTTGCGTTTTTCACAAACAGTTGTTTTTATAGTCTTTAAAGGCTTCCTTTTTACCTAGAACCTCAGCAAACACTTTTTCTCGATCTATTTTTGATAAACACAACACATGAAAGAACTTCAACTTTTTGACCAAAATCATGGACTATCCGCTTTGCAAAAAGGTCAATTTTGCCTTCTTTTTAAATCCATGTTTATATTGTCTAGAAAGGCTTGTTTTCTAACGAGAACTTCAGCAAATACTTTTCCCTGGGTGTATTTTGGATAAAACGCTTTGTTAACAAAATTTCCAATGTTTTGATCAAATCCATGGACTAACCCCTTTGGAAAAATGCCAGTTTTGTGGGTTTTTGAAACCGATGTTTTCTTTGTTGAGAAAGGCTTCTTTGCTATATAAAACGTCAAAAATGGCTTCTTGACGATT
Organism: Porites cylindrica; assembly: GCA_964035525.1. Taxonomy (NCBI): domain Eukaryota; kingdom Metazoa; phylum Cnidaria; class Anthozoa; order Scleractinia; family Poritidae; genus Porites; species Porites cylindrica. Next base: position 10,576,217 of record OZ037776.1, on the reverse strand, counting down.
TATTTTCGGGATCTATGACATGGGAATACAAGGGGTTAGAAGAGGTTACTGGGGGTTACAAGGGGTTACAGGGGGTTACAAGGGGTTACAAGGGGTTAGAGGAGGTTACAAGGGGTTAGAAGGGGTTATAGGGGATTACCAGGGGTGACAGGGGTGACAAGGGGTTACAAAGGATTATAGAAACTTTTTCCTAACTAGAACGTTTCACAGATACTTTTTCTTGGTCTATTTTTCATAAAAATCAAAGTTGAAGAAATCTCAAATTTTTGACAAAAACGATGGACGGAAACATTTGGAAAAATTCTAATTTTGCGTTTTTCATAAACAGTTGTTTTTATAGTCTTTAAAGGCTTCTTTTTTACCTAGAACCTCAGCAAACACGTTTTCTTGATCTATCTTTGATAAACACAAAAGATGAAAAAACTTCAACTTTTTGACCAAAATCATGGACTATCCGCTTTGCAAAAAGGTCCATTATGCCTTCTTTTTAAATCCATGTTTATATTGTCTAGAAAGGCTTCTTTTCTAACCAGAACTTTAGCAAATACTTTTCTCTGAGTGTACTTTGCATAAAACGAATTGTTAACAAAATTTCCAATTTTTTTATCAAATCCATGGACTAACCCCTTTGAAAAAATGCCAATTTTGTGGGTTTTGAAACCGATGTTTTCGTTGTTGAGAAAGGCTTGTTTGCTATATAAAACGTCGAAAATCGTCTTTTGACGATTTATTTTCGCGTTCTATGACATGGGAATACAGGGGGTTACAAGAGGTTACTAGGGGTTACAAGGGGTTACAGGTGGTTACAAGGGGTTACAGGGGGTTACAAGGGGTTACAGGGGATTATAGGGGGTTGAAGGGGGTGATAGGGGGTGACAAGGGGATAAAAAGGATTATAGAATCTTTTTCCTAACTAGAACGTTCCCAGGTACTTTGTCTTGGTCTATTTTGCATAAAAATCAAAGTTGAAGAAATCTCAGATTTAAAAAAAAAAAAACGGTGGACCACAACCTTTTGGAAAAATTGTAATTGTGCGTTTTTCATAAGCAGTTGTTTTTATAGTCTTTAAAGGCTTTTTTTTTATCTAGAACCTCGGCAAACACTTTTTCTCGATCTATTTTTGATAAACACAAAACACCAAAAAACTTCTACTTTTTGACCAAAATCATGGACTATCCGCTTTGCAAAAAGGTCAATTTTGCCTTCTCTTTAAATTCATGTTAATATTGTCTAGAAAGGCTTGTTTTGTAATGAGAACTTCAGGAAATACTTATCTCTGGGTGTATTTTGCATAAAACGAATTGTTAACAAAATTTCCAATTTTTTGATCAAATCCATGGACTAACTCCTTTGGAAAAATGCCAATTTTGTGGGTTTTTGAAACCGATGTTTTCGTTGTTGAGAAAGGCTTGTTTGCTATATAAAACGTCGAAAATCGTCTTTTGACGATTTATTTTCGCGATCTATGACATGGGAATATAGGCGCTTACAAGAGGTTAGTGGGTGTTACAAGGGGTTACGGGGGGTTACAAGGGGTGACAGGGGGTGACTAGGGGTTACAAAGGATTACAAAAACTTTTCCCTAACTAGAACGTTCCCAGATACTTTTTCTTGGTCTATTTTGCAAAAAATTAAAAAATGAAGAAATCTCAAATTTTTGACAAAAACGATGGACCAAAACCTTTGGAAAAAATCTAATTTTGCGTTTTTCATAAAGAGTTGTTTTTATAGTCTTTAAACACTTCTTTTTTTTCTAGAACCTCAGCAAACACTTTTTCTCGATCTATTTTTGATAAACACAAAACACGAAAAAACTTCTACTTTTTGACCAAAATCATGGACTATAAGCTTTCCAAAAAGGTCAATTTCGCTTTGTCTTTAAATCCATGTTAATATTGTCTAGAAAGGCTTGTTTTGTAATGAGAACTTCAGGAAATACTTATCTCTGGGTGTATTTTGCATCAAACGAATAGTTAAAAAAATTTCAAATTTTTTTGATCAAATCCATGGACTAACCCCTTTTGAAAAATGCCAATTTTGTGGATTTTTTAAACCGATGTTTTCGTTGCTCAGAAAGGCTTGTTTGCTATATAAAACGTCGAAAATAGTTTTTTGACGATTTATTTTCGCGATCTATGACATGGGAATACAGGCGCTTACAAGAGCTTACTGGGTGTTACAAGGGGTTACAGGGGGTTACAAGGGGTTACAGGGGGTTACAAGGGGTTACAAGCGGTTACAGGGGGTTACAAAGGGTGACAGGGAGTGACAAGGGGTTACAAAGGATTATAGAAACTTTTTCCTAACTAGAACGTTCCCACATCCTTTTTCTTGACACTTTTGCATAAAAATCAAAATTTTTGACAAAAACGATGGACCAAAATCTTTGGAAAAATTATAATTTTGCGTTTTTCATAAATAGTTGTTTTTATAGTCTTTAAAGGCTTCTTTTTTATCTAGAAGCTCAGCAAACACTTTTTCTCGATCTATTTTTGATAAACACAAAACATGAAAAAACTGTAACTTTTTGACCAAAATCATGGACTATCTGCTTTGCCAAAAGGTCAATTTTGCCTTCTTTTTAAGTCCTTGTTTATATTGTCTAGAAAGGCGTGTTTTCTGACGAGAACTTCAGCAAATACTTTTCTCTGAGTGTATTTTTCATAAAACGAATTGTTATCAAAATTTCCAATGTTTTGGTTAAATCCATGGACTAACCCCTATGGAAAAATGCCAATTTTGTGGGTTTTTAAAACCGATGTTTTCGTTGTTGACAAAGGCTTGTTTGCTATATAAAACGTCAAAAATGGTATTTTGACGATTTATTTTTGGGATCTATGACATGGGAATACCGGGGGTTAGAAAAGGTTACTGGGATTTACAAGGGGTTACAGGGGATTACAAGGGGTTACAGGGGGTTACAAGGGGTTACAAGCGGTTACAGGGGGTTACAAAGGGTGACAGGGGGTGACAAGGGGTTACAAAGGATTATAGAAACTTTTTCCTAACTAGAACGTTCCCACATCCTTTTTCTTGTCACGTTTGCATAAAAATCAAAATTTTTGACAAAAACGATGGACCAAAATCTTTGGAAAAATTCTAATTTTGCGTTTTTCATAAATAGTTGTTTTTATAGTCTTTAAAGGCTTCTTTTTTATCTAGAACCTCAGCAAACACTTTTTCTCGATCTATTTTTGATAAACACAAAACACGAAAAAATTTCAACTTTTTGACCAAAATCATGGACTATCCGCTTTGCAAAAAGATCAATTTTACATTTTTTTTAAATCCATGTTTATATTGTCTAGACAGGCTTGTTTTCTAACGAGAATTTCAGCAAATACTTTTCTCTGGGTGTATTTTGCATAAAACGAATTGTTAACAAAATTTCCAATTTTTTGATCAAATCCATGGACTAACCCCTTTTAAAAAATGCCAATTTTGTGGGTGTTTGAAACCGATGTTTTCGTTGTTGAGAAAGGCTTGTTTGCTTTATAAAACGTCGAAAATCGTTTTTTGAGCATTTATTTTTGCGATCTATGACATGGGAATACAGGGGGTTAGAAGAGGTTACTGGGGGTTACAAGGGGTTACAGGGGGTTACAAGTGGTTACAAGGGGTTACAGGGGGTTACAAGGGGTTACAAGGGGTCACAGGGGGTTATAAGAGGTGACAGGGGCTGACAAGGGGTTACAAAGGATTATAGAAACTTTTTCGTAACTAAAACGTTCCCAGATACTTTTTCTTGGTCTATTTTGCATAAAAATCCAAGTTGAAGAAATCTCAAATTTTTGACAAAAACGATGGACCAAAACCTTTGGAAAAATTCTAATTTTTCGTTTTTCAGAAACAGTTGTTTTTATAATCCTTAAAGACTTCTTTTTTATCTAGAACCTCAGCAAACACTTTTTCTCGATCTATTTTTGATAAACACAAAAGATGAAAAAACTTCAACTTTTTGACCAAAATCATGGACTATCCGCTTTGCAAAAAGGTCAATTTTACCTTTTTTTTTAAATCCATGTTTATATTGTCTAGACAGGCTTGTTTTCTAACGAGAATTTCAGCAAATACTTTTCTCTGGGTGTATTATGCATAAAACGAATTGTTAACAAAATTTCCAATTTTTTGATCAAATCCATGGACTAACCCCTTTTAAAAAATGCCAATTTTGTGGGTGTTTGAAACCGATGTTTTCGTTGTTGAGAAAGGCTTGTTTGCTATATAAAACGTCGAAAATCGTTTTTTGAGCATTTATTTTCGCGATCTATGACATGGGAATACAGGGGGTTAGAAGAGGTTGCTGGGGGTTACAAGGGGTTACAGGGGGTTACAAGTGGTTACAAGGGGTTACAAGGGGTTACAGGGGGTTACAAGGGGTTACAAGGGGTCACGGGGGGTTATAAGGGGTGACAGGGGCTGCCAAGGGGTTACAAAGGATTATAGAAACTTTTTCGTAACTAAAACCTTCCCAGATACTTTTTCTTGGTCTATTTTGCATAAAAATCCAAGTTGAAGAAATCTCAAATTTTTGACAAAAACGATGGACCAAAACCTTTGGAAAAATTCTAATTTTTCGTTTTTCAGAAACAGTTGTTTTTATAATCCTTAAAGAGTTCTTTTTTATCTAGAACCTCAGCAAGCACTTTTTCTCGATCTATTTTTGATAAACACAAAATATGAAAAAACTTCTACTTTTTGACCAAAATCATGGACTGTCCGCTTTGCAAAAAGGTCAATTTTGCCTTCTTTTTTAATCCATGTTTATACTGTGTAGACAGGCTTGTTTTCTAACGAGAATTTCAGCAAATACTTTTCTCTGGGTGTATTTTGCATAAAACGAATTGTTAACAAAATTTCCAATTTTTTGATCAAATCCATGGACTAACCCCTTTGGAAAAATGCCAATTTTGTGGGTTTTTGAAACCGATATTTTGGTTGTTCAGATAGGCTTGTTGGCGATATAAAACGTCCAAAATCACTCTTTGACGATTTATTTTCGCAATCTATGACATGGGAATACAGGGGGTTACAAGAGGTTACTGGGGATTACAAGGGGTTACAGGGGGTTACAGGGGGTTACAAGGGGTTACAAGGGTTACAGGGGGTTACAAGGGGTTACAAGGGGTTTACAGGGGGTTACAAGGGGTGACAGGGGCTGACAAGGGGTTACAAAGGATTATAGAAACTTTTTCCTAACTAGAACGTTCCCAGATACTTTTTTCTGGTCTATTTTCATAAAAATCAAAGTTGAAGAAATCTCAATTTTTTGGCAAAAACGATGGACCAAAACCTTTGGAAAAATTCTGATTTTGCATTTTTCATAAAGAGTTGTTTTTATAGTCTTTAAAGGCTTCTTTTTTATCTAGAACCCCAGCAAACAGTTTTTCTCGATCTATTTTTGATAAACACAAAACATGAAAAAACTTCAACTTTTGGACCAAAATCAGGGACTCTCCGGTTTGCAAAACGATCAATTTTGCCTTCTTTTTAAATCCACGTTTATATTGTCTAGAAAGGGTTGCTTTCTAACAAGAACTTTAGCAAATACTTTTCTCTGGGTGTATTTTGCATAAAACGCATTGTTAACAAAATTTCCAATTTTTTGATCAAATCCATGGACTAACCCCTTTGGAAAAATGCCAATTTTGTGGGGTTTTGAAACAGATGTTTTCGTCGTTTAGAAAGGCTTGTATCGTATATAAAACGTCGAAAATCGATTTTTGACGATTTATTTTCGCCATCTATGATATGGGAATACAGGGGGTTACAAGAGGTTACTGGGGGTTACAAGGGATTACAGGGGGTTACAAGGGGTTACAAGGGGTTACAGGGGGTTACAAGGGGTGACAGGGGCTGACAAGGGGTTAGAAAGGATTATAGAAACTTTTTCCTAACTATAACGTTCCCACATACTTTTTCTTGGTCTATTTTGCATAAAAATAAAAGTTGAAGAAATCTTAAGTTTTTGACAAAAACGATGGACCAAAACCTTTGGAAAACTTGTAATTTTGCGTTTTTCATAAAGAGTTGTTTTTATAGTCTTTAAAGGCTGATTTTTTACCTAGAACCTCAGCAAACACTTTTTCTCGATCTATTTTTGATAAACACAACACATGAAAAAACTTCAACTTTTTGACCAAAATCGTGGACTATCCGCTTTGCAAAAGGTCAATTTTGCCTTCTTTTTAAATCCATGTTTATATTGTCTAGAAAGGCTTGTTTTCTAACCAGAACTTCAGCAAATACTTTTTTCTGTGTGTTTTTTTTCATAAAACGAATTGTTAACAAAATTTCCAATTTTTTGATCAAATCCATGGACCAACCCCTTTGCAAAAATGCCAATTTTGTGGGTTTTTGAAACCGATGTTTTCGTTGTTTAGAAAGGCTTGTTTGCTATATAAAACGTCGAAAATCCTTTTTTGACGATTTATTTTCGCAATCTATGACATGGGAATAGAGGGGGTTACAAGAGGTCACTGGGGGTTACAAGGGTTTACAGGGGGTTACAAGGGGTTACAGGGGGTTACAAGGGGTTACAGGGGGTTACAGGGTGTTGAACGGGGTGACAGGGGCTGACAAGGGGTTACAAAGGATTATAGAAACTTTTTCCTAACTAGAACGTTCCCAGATACTTTTTCTTGGTCTAGTTTGCATAAAAATCAAAGTTAAAGAAATGTCAAATTTTTGACAAAAACGATGGACCAAAACCTTTGGAAAAATTCTAATTCTGTGTTTTTCATAAAGAGTTGTTTTTATAGTCCTTAAAGGCTTCGTTTTCATCTAGAACCTTAGCAAACACTTTTTCTCGATCTATTTTTGATCAACACAAAACATGAAAAAACTTCAACTTTTTGACCAAAATCATGGACTATCCGCTTTGCAAAAAGGTCAATTTTGCCTTCTTTTTAAATGCATGTTTATATTGTCTTGAAAGGCTTGTTTTCTAACGAGAACTTCAGCAAATACTTTTCTCTGGGTGCATTTTGCATAAAACGAATTGTTAACAAAATTTCCAATGTTTTGATCAAATCCATGGACTAACCCCTTTGGAAAAATGCCAATTTTGTTGGTTTTTGTTTTCGTTGTTCAGAAAGGCATGTTTGCTATATGGAACATCGAAAATAGTTTTTTCACGATTTATTTTCGCGAACTATGACATGGGAATTCAGGGGGTTACAAGGGGTTACAAGGGGTTACAAGGGGTTACAGGGGGTGACAAGTGGTTACAAAGGATTATAGAAACTTTTTCCTAACTAGAACGTTCCCAGATACTTTTTCTTCTTCTATTTTGCATAAAAATCAAAGTTGAAGAAATCTCAAATTTTTGAGAAAAACGATGGACCAAAACCTTTGCAAAAATTCTAATTCTGTGTTTTTCACAAAGAGTTATTTTTATAGTCTTTAAAGGCTTCTTTTTTATCTAGAACCTCAGCAAACACTTTTTCTCGATCTATTTTTGATAAACACAAAACATGAACAAACTTCAACTTTTGGACCGAAATCATGGACTATCCGCTTTGCAAAAAAGTCCATTTTGCTCTCTTTTCAAATCCATGTTTATATTGTCTAGAAGGGCTTGTTTTCTAACGAGAACTTCAGCAAATACTTTTCTCTGGGTGCATTTTGCATAAAACGAATTGTTAACAAAATTTCCAATTTTTTGATCAAATCCATAGACTAACCCCTTTGGAAAAATGCCAATTTTGTGGGTTTTTGAAACCCATGTTTTCGTTGTTAAGAAAGGCTTTTTTGCTATATAACACGTCGAAAATCGTTTTTTGGCGGTTTATTTTCGCGATCTATGAGATGGGAATACAGGGGGCTACAAGAGGTTACTGGGGGTTACAAGGGGTTACAGGGGGTTACAGGGGGTTACAAGGGGTTACAGGGGGTCAGAAGTAGTGACAGGGGGTGACAAGGGGTTACAAAGGATTATAGAAACTTTTTCCTAACTAGAACGTTCCCAGATACTTTTTCTTGGTCTATTTTGCATAAAAATCAAACTTGAACAAATCTCAAATTTTTGAAAAAAACGATGGACCACAACTTTTCGAAAAATTCTAATTTTGCGTTTTTCATAAACAGTTGCTTTTATAGTCTTTAAAGGCATCTTTTTTTAACTAGAACCTCAGCAAACACTTTTTTTCGATCTATTTTTGATAAACACAAAACATGAAAAATCTTCAACTTTTGGACCAAAATCATGGACTATCCGCTTTCCAAAAAGTCCATTTTGCTTTCTTTTCAAATCCATGTTTATATTGTCTAGAAAGGCTTGTTTTCTAACGAGAACTTCAGCAAATACTTTTCTCTGGGTGTATTTTGCATAAAACGAATTGTTAACAAAATTTCCAATTTTCTGATCAAATCCATGGACTAACCCCTTTGGAAAAATGCCAATTTTGTGGGTTTTTGAAACCCATGTTTTCGTTGTTGAGACAGGCTTTTTTGCTATATAAAACGTCGAAAATCGTTTTTTGGCGGTTTATTTTCGCGATCTATGAGATGGGAATACAGTGGGTTACAAGAGGTTACTAGGGGTTACAAGGGGTTACAGGGGGTTACAGGGGGTTACAAGGGGTTACAGGGGGTCAGAAGTAGTGACAGGGGGTGACAAGGGGTTACAAATGGATTATAGAAACTTTTTCCTAACTAGAACGTTCCCAGATACTTTTTCTTGTTCTATTTTGCATAAAAATCAAACTTGAACACATCTGAAATTTTGGAAAAAAACGATGGACCACAACCTTTCGAAAAATTCTAATTTTGCGTTTTTCATAAACAGTTGCTTTTATAGTTTTTAAAGGCATCTTTTTTTAACTAGAACCTCAGCAAACACTTTTTTTCGATCTATTTTTGATAAACACAAAACATGAAAAAACTTCAACTTTTGGACCAAAATCATGGACTATCCGCTTTCCAAAAAAGTCCATTTTGCTTTCTTTTCAAATCCATGTTTATATTGTCTAGAAAGGCTTGTTCTCTAACGAGAACTTCAGCAAATACTTTTCTCTGGGTGTATTTTGCATTAAACGAATTGTTAACAAAATTTCCAATTTTCTGATCAAATCCATGGACTAACCCCTTTGGAAAAATGCCAATTTTGTGGGTTTTTGAAACCCATGTTTTCGTTGTTGAGACAGGCTTTTTTGCTAAATAAAACGTCGAAAATCGTTTTTTGGCGGTTTATTTTCGCGATCTATGACATGGGAATGCAGGGGGCTACAAAAGGTTACTGGGGGTTACAAGGGGTTACAAGGGGTTACATGGGATTGCAAGGGGTTACAAGGGGTGACAAGGGGTGACAAGGGGTTACAAAAGGTTACAAAAGGTTACTGGGGGTTACAAGGGGTTACAGGGGGCTACTGGGGGTTACAAGGGGTTACAGGGGGTCAGAAGTAGTGACAGGGGGTGACAAGGGGTTACAGGAGGTTACAAAGGGTGACAGGGGGTGATTACGGGTTACAAAGGGTTATAGAAACTTTTTCCTAACTAGAACGTCCCCAGATACTTTTTTTTGGTCTTTTTTGCATAAAAATCAAAGGTGAAGAAATCTCAAATTTTTGACAAAAACGATGGACCAAAACCTTTGGAAAAATTCTAATTCTGTGTGTTTCATAAAGAGTTGTTTTTATAGTCTTTAAAGGCTTCTTTTTTATCTAGAACATCAGCAAACACTTTTTCTCGATCTATTTTTGATAAACACAAAACATGAACAAACTTCAACTTTTGGACCGAAATCATGGACTATCCCCTTTGCAAAATAGTCAATTTTGTCTTCTTTTCAAATCCATGTTTATATTGTCTAGAAAGGCTTGTTTTCTAACGAGAACTTCAGCAAATACGTTTCTCTGGGTGTATTTTGGAAAAAAGGAATTGTTAGCAAAATTTCCAATTTTTTGATCAAATCCATGGACTAACCCCTTTGGAAAAATGCCAATTTTTTTGGGTTTTTGAAACCGATGTTTTCGTTGTTGAGAAAGGCTTTTTTGCTATATAAAACGTCGAAAATGGTTTTTTGGCGATTTATTTTCGCGATCTATGACATGGGAATACAGGTGGTTACAAGAGGTTACTGGGGGTTACGAGGGGTTACACGGGGTTACAAGGGGTTACAAGGGGTTACAGGGGTTTACAAGGGGTGACAGGGGTTGACAAGGGTTTGCAAAGGATTATAGAAACTTTTTCCTAACTAGAACGTTCCCAGATTCTTTTTCTTGGTCTATTTTGCATAAAAATCAAAGTTGAAGAAATCTCAAATTTTTTAGCAAAAACGATGGACTAACCCCTTTGGAAAAATCCTAACTTTGCGTCTTACATAAAGAGTTGTTTTTATAGTCTTTAAATTCTTCGTTTTTATCTAGAACCTCAGCAAACACTTTTTATCGATCTATTTTTGATAATTACAAAACATAAAAAAAACTTCAACCTTTTGACCAAAATCATGGACTATCCCCTTTGCAAAAATGTTAATTTTGCCTTCTTTTTAAATCCATGTTTATATTGTCTAGAAAGGCTTGTTTTCTAACGAGAACGTCACCAAATACTTTTCTCTGGGTGTATTTTGCATAAAACGAATTGTTAACAAAATTTCCAATTTTTTGATCAAATCCATGGACTAACCCCTTTGGAAAAATGCCAGTTTTGGGGGTTTTTGAAACCGATGTTTTCGTTGTTGAGAAAGGCTTGTTTGCTATATAAAACGTCGAAAATTGGTTTTTCACGATTTATTTGCCTATGTTCTAGATCTATTAGAGGCCTTTAAAGACTATAAAAACAAGCGTTTATGAAAAAGCAAAATTAGAATTTTTTCAAAGGGGTTAGTCCATCGTTTTGGTCAAAAGTTTGAGATTTCTTTAACTTTGATTTTTATGCAAAATAGACCAAGAAAAAGTATCTTTTGAACGTTTTAGTTAGAAAAAGGTTTCTATAATCCTTTGTAACCCCTTGTCACCCCCTCTCACCCCTTGTAACCCCCTGTAACCCGTTGTAACCCCCAGTATTCCCATGTCATAGATCGCGAAAATAAATCGTGAAAAAATGATTTTCGACGTTTTATATTCCATTTTAACCCTTTGTAACCTTTTTTAACCCCTTGTAACCCTCTGTAACCCGATGTAACCCCTTGTAACGCCTTGTAACCCTCTGTAACCCATTGTAACCTCTTGTAACCGTCTCTAACCATTTGTAACCCCTTGTAACCCCTTGTAACACTTTGTAACTCTTTGTAACCCCTTGTAACCCTTTTCAACCGTTTGTAAGCCCTTGTAACCCATTGTATTACTTTGTAACCCTTTGTAACCATTTGTAATTCTTTGTAACCGTTTGTAACCCCTTGTAACCGTTTGTAACCCCTTGTAACCCTTTGTAACCCATTGTAACCCTTTTGTGCAACAACAACAACAACATAAGCTTTATTTGCATGACTATAATTATGTAGTTACAGTATAGCAAAAGCTTTAACATAAAAAACAAACAAACAAATCATAACAATGATAATGCAATGCAATGATTACTATAGTTAATCAAGTGTCATAAGCATGATTTGATAACAAATTATCACGTAAATCATTACATAATGAGACAAATTTCAACAAATGTGAATTTACGGAAAAATTATGTGAATTCATCAATTTAATTATTTATTCTGTGTAAGATAGCTGATTAAAGTCGACAAAATTTTGTTGGATTTGATTGTAGAATTTCTTCCTTGGGATTGAGTATTTTGGACAATGGAAGAGAAAATGAAATTCGTCTTAAATTATACCAGAGTTACAAATAGGACAGAATCTATCGTTGCGGAAAGTTTGATTGTATCTTCCAGTTTCAATCATAAGTTTGTGGTTACTTATACGAATTTTGACTAAATCTTTCCTATTAGCAGAATTTCTAATTAAGTCTAGATAACTTGAAATTTTATAATCATGTTTAAATAAGCTGTGAAATTGGAGTTTCTTAGAATGATGGATTGTATGTTGCCAATATGCAATATATTTTTGTTTTATTATATCTATATAGTGTTTGATCTTTGCTTCACTTAAATTATTAGGATCAAAATCAGGGAGGTCATAACATTCAGATATTTTCATAAGATTATGGTAAAAGCTATTTTTACCATTACAGTGAAGTTCTAGAGAAGTACGAAAGGCTTGTTTAACAATAGTATCCTCGTTTTTACGCAGAAGATACAATATGTAATAAAACACCCATTAAGCTAATGGCTTAATGACATTTTTGTGAAGGGCTAATTTCCTGGTTGTTTGTCTTATCTGCATCTGGAATGGAGATAGGGATTTAGGTAGAATTCCTTGCAGGCTCAAATCATGCAATCAATGCTTTGTGATTCGATTTCATTGTTGGTTCAGATAGCAACGCAGGAACATCGTCAGTCTTTGACTCAATTTTCCCTCCGCCTTCCCCGGTACTCCATCCCGGCTGTTTTTTGGGTCATTTCGTAATGATGTTTTGGCGGGTTTTTCCCCCACCTTTGATGTTTGAGATCTAACAAGTTACAGTTTCTGTATATTCAATGTTTAGCATTTATTAAACCGTCACGCTGGTGGCATATTTACTCCAAATCCTAGTAGTTGTCATCTCTCTGCGCATCAAACTAGGCGCCAACAAACAGATCACGCAATTAGCTTTGTACACGATGATTGGCCCTAAACAAAAACGATGTTTCTAAAAATATTAATAATTAATGGCAACCGTCCTAATTCACTTCTACTTGCAACATTTGAAGCTTTATTGCTTATTTCTAGGTAACGCTTGCAAAATTTCCAGTGGGTTTTTTCAATTGGGGTATTGTCCCAAGCTTTAAAATCATGTTTTACATATACACCCCAAATTTCGGTATTATATGATAATATTGGGGAAATCATCGTTTCAAATATTTTGCATGCAAGAGAAGGTTTTAATTTGCTAAAGTTTGTGTGTTTTCTTAAATTAAAAAGAGCATGAAGGGCCTTCTCTTTCAAGTGTTCGAGTGAGATATTAAGATTGCCGGCTGAGGAGATACGGGTTCCTAAATATGTATATTCATGGACAATATCAATGGTTTCTTTACCTATATGGAATTCGAGATTGGAGTTTTTCTTCACTCGTTTTGAAAGACCATAACTTTGCTCTTTTTGGAATTTGTATCTAACATCCAAGAGTTGCAAAAAGAGGATAATGTGTTGAGACAGTTCTGTAATCCTATTTTAGATCGTGATATAATAATTAAATCATCAGCATATAAAAGCGAATTTAATTTGGTACCATTTGGAAGGATGATAGGGTCTGATAAAGTATTTTGAAATGCGGACGGTAAGTCATTAACGTATAAATTGAAAAGTAAGGGGCTTAAAATACAGCCCTTGCGTACGCTTTGTGAATAGCTAAAAGATTTTGTTGCACTCGTACCTATTATCAATGCACACAAAGAGTTTGAGGATTAACTTATAGAAACATCCCCCTACACCAATTTGTAATAATTTATATAAAAGTCCGTCATGCCAGACTGAGTCAAAGGCTTTTCTAAAGTCAACAAAACAAGCGTATACTTTCTCACCGTGACAGTGTACGTACTTGTCTATAAGAGTTCGTAATGTTAGGAGGTGGTCTGATGTTCGATATTTAGGTAAGAAGCCGATTTGAGACTTGTGGAGTATGTTTGTAACCCCTTGTAACCCTCTGTAACCCCTTGTTAACCCTATTCAGACTGGGCTTTTTTGGTCAATCTGTGACTGGGGGGGGGGGGGGGGGGGGGCTCCTTGGACCCCCCTCTGTATCTCAGGAACCAATAATGCTATGGTCATGAAATTTACACACAATGATCATCTACCTACAAAGAAGCCCCACACTCAGTTTTGACTTGCCACGCCCAATGATGACGTCACAGTGACGTCATATTCCGATTTCTCAATGTTTCACTCCATTTTTCCACTTAAATACGTAAAATATCAATAATATTGGTAAACTCATCTCTTTAATATAATATACAACATATATGCACATAAAATACAAACTTGTACAGCGAGAAATATATGGCACAGAAATATATGGCACAGAATGTACTATTTGACGGTCTATGCCGTAACATGTCTTGAATAACCATGGATATTGACGTAAGCGTCCTACAGCGGGATCCGCTGTCTGTCAGGCTACCCCTGATGGGTTCTTCAGCATATATGACAGGGAAGTTTAAAGTTTTGTGTCCATTGGCCCTGTTTCATGTTCCTCGATATAGGTAATATTGATGTAAGTTCTCTGCCAAAAAATTAAATAAAAAATGTAAAAAAGAGGGAAAATTTTAAAGTCATACAGTCAGAATTAAACGTTAGCCGGTGCACCATTGAGCATGCAGTAGAAAATAGTTCCGCCCACTGGCGCCGATTCGAACCACCAAGAGTAAGTGATAATGTTTAATACACTCTCTCTTCTCTGTCGGTCCGGAATTAATGAAGAAGATTCATACGATTTTACCACTAAAAGCAGTTGCGAAATAACATGACGCGTTTGATTTGATTAGCCTGAAATTCATCCGATTGCCTCGAGTCGTTTTCTCCTCTCAACAACGTCTGAATCGACCGGCCGTTAATGCCGTCCAGTGACGTCACTCACTACCCGAAAACCGGGTAGTGATTTTAATTGGTTCATTGTCTAATCATTCGCATAATTATGTATAATTATGAAAAATTTAAGCGGGATTGTCGCTTGATATTCAGCGGATCGCATCCCTGGCATCCTTTCGTCTAGTTCAAACATTTCGATAAGCGCAATCTTTATAGTAAACAGCGAAATTGCCCTTGTCTTCGAAACTGAAATGCTAAATTGAACTGGGAATGAAGAATCATTGCGGAGAGTCGGTAGGTTTTTCATTTAGAGCCGCTTTGTCGTTTCGGCTGCCGGTGATTTTAATTACGCGAAGTTTTCTGAGATCAATGTTATAATTCGACCTTTTTGCTATTTTTACCGTCAAGTGTAATGATTCCGTTAGCTTTTCTTTCTTGTCTCCTCGTTTTTTTCTTCGTTAAGGACCAAATAGCTTCTTTTCAATTAAAGCAAATCATTGTGTTTAAGTGTTCCGTGTGTGTTTATTTCATTGCGTGATTGCGACCGAGTTTGATTATAGAATTTAGTGCAACCGGTTCAGAGTTGTACTGCATGCAGTTGATAGTTTGAACGTTAAACATGAATTATGATCGAAAAAAATAAAGCAGTTCTGTATCATGCAGACATTTACAAACGATATTTCTCGGTTTGCCACTTGAAAATCGTGCTTTACTTTTTGCACGAATTAAAGCAGAAGTCAAGCAGAAGTGACGTCACTGGACGGCATAAACGGCCGGTCGATTCAGACGTTACTGAGGGAGAAAAAACGACGCGAAGTAATCGGATGAAATTCAGGCTATTGATTTGATCAGTCTCCGCTATCCGGTTTTTGACCCTTATACGTTGGTTGTTTAATAAAGATTTCTGCCTTCTATTTTACAAGTTTCACTGACTTAGCTTTTTCCTTTCAGCTATTTCTCCTTTGTGTCTTTAAATCGATAAAAATCGTGCCTCTGACATTTTTGTTTCTGAGATCGAGTTTGCTTAATACGGACACGGACACTACGGCATCAGTCCGGCTGGTGTCCATATTAACAGGGTTTCACTGTATTTTGGAGCAATTTTTATCGGGGGCGTCTATAGCGCTGCGCACGGATGATGTCACAAAACGTAACCCCCACCGAGACTCAGAGAAACATTGGCCCTTTCTGCAAGAGGTCGCAAGGGCGCTGTATGGAAACGCACAGTTTGCGATCAGCTCTGCTCGCCCTTTTAGCGTTTTGAGGAACGTTCCAGTTTCGAAATTCGAGGAAGATCCAGGAGAATATAATGTAGAACAAATCAAAACATAGCTCAAGTGCAAAGGATTGATGCAGAGCAGAAAATGAGAGAACTTTTAAACGCTCTGTGTAGATACCTCGTTTGCAACCCAGCCGGTAAATGTTTTCAAAGAATTAGCTGATATTCAACTCCGAGTTTTAAGAATTCTCATCGAATTCTTTAAAGAAAATTTGATAATTGTTTAGACATTTTCTACCTCTGTGCCGAAGTAGAAAGAGTCGTAGCCGTACCAGATATTCGATAAGTTCAGTTTTTCGCGAAAAACAGAGAGACCTAGTCTAGACTGGCGGGCTGTTCAGTGCTATAGTATTTTGAAAACCGTGCCCGCGATTCTAGCCTCCCCCGCAGACATTCTTAGGGGTGCGTCATCCACCCCTAAGAATGTCTGCGGGGGAGGCTACCGCGATTCGAGATTCGAAAATGCTCAAGCTCGGAGAATTTGTGCAGTACAGTACCAACCCTTTTTAGAATATATTATTGCTTGGCATTTGCGAACGAACGTCCAATGCTTCAGGGAGGTTTCGATGATAATTTTTCTGGATATCCTGGATAACTGACTCAGTGAGTCACGCCGGTGAAGCGTTGAAAGCATCCCAGATTTCACAAAATGCCCAAGGTCGATGACTGAGTCTACTTCTAACCAAGGGCAATGCTTGAAATCGCTTGAGATTTTTAAAGAAACGTTTCACGTTTTTAGAGGAATTGAATCGAAGAATTCGTGAAAATGGAACAAATTTAAGACTGCCATGTATCTACCTCTTTCAAGTTTCCCCGCTACCTGATCAGTGATCACTGCCACAAAACATAGCGTACTTCGCTTTCTTTCTGGATTTCTCGCATTTATTTAGTGACTCAGACCACTTTTTCAGGGATCTTTGAGTCCCTCTTACATTTTTCCCAGCTGCAACGATTATTGTTTACCATATCCTGATAAAAATACGCGAAAAAATCAATGTTTTGACTCAACACTCAGTAAACGCACATACAAAGCCTTTGAGTGAGAAGCAAGTTTGTCTGAGCCATGCGGTGGGTCTCATCAGACGAAGACTATTTTTAGAATCTGTGTGCAGCGCTATTAGACAGGGGCAATCATTAGACAGGAGCATTTGAGATAGAGCAAATTTACGGCAGTGTTTCGTTTTTTCACCAGAGTTTTTTGGACGGAATAGGGCCGGTGGTTTCCTTAAGAGCAGGGACCTCGAACTTTCTTTGAAAGAGATACCTCTAACCTTCAAAGGCTATGGGTACCGTGGATGAGAAATGCACTGTCAGAACCCGCTAGCGTTCATATAAGGATTTTAACAGCATCCCTCCGGTTAAGTGGCGGCCAACCAAGTTCCATGCCTTTCCTTGTACCCGAATTTTTAATTTTATAGACTCCCCTTTAAATTTGGTTAATTAATTACGTTATTTTTTAGCTAAGAAAAAGTACTTCATCAATTATGCCTTACTGAACTCACCGGCCCTACAACAGGTTAGCCACCCTGTTTCAGCTTTTAGTTCTTAATTAACTTATTAGGTCAGATTATTGACTTTCTGATTCAACAAACGGAATAGACAATAGTCGGTGCTTTCTGTATATACACAGTAACTATTCTGCTTGCATTTACAGGTCTAAGGGCCTGTTTACATGGAGGTGGGGGACCCCAGGTTGGTGAGGTAACCTGTTTAGGTGGGGTAACCCGCCTGTCCATATTATCTCTCATTTTAATGTGATCACGTTTACATCAGGTGGGGTAACCTCACATACCTGTTACCTAACCTACCTGGGGTCCCCACCTTCATGTAAACAGGCCCTAAAATTCATAACAGGATTTGAACTGATGCAACCTTCTGTGTGGTCTTAAAATGAAATCCGATCAACTGATATCTTACACTGTAATTATAAGCTTCCGGAATTTTTTAACAGCTGCATATATCTACCCTTTACTTACAGTGAGTTATTATCCGTAAATTCTTACCTCCTGCTCCTCGAGTATTTGACGAAGAATTGCAGAAAGCTCTTCAAAAGAAGGGCGATTATCGGGGGAATGCTGCCAACACTTTAGCATGACGTCATAACTATAGAAAGATCGCGAGAATCAGTACAGTATCTTAGTTTGACAGAGATGATCATCATTGTAATCCCACAGATATTAAAATACATCCGTCTGTCATTGCTCCTCGCCGCTAAACAGTTTCGCAAGAATGACGTCTGAATCACAAAAACTCTTTTGAGGAGGGGGAGGGCGGGGGGGGGGGGGGGGAGAAAGGGAGGGGGGGAGGGAGGGCTGATGAGAAACTATTGTTGAGCAATAAAATTTGGAAGACCCTACTTGCTTCATTCGAAAATTTCAATATTTCCCCCTTTTGGAGCTCTACCATTTGATCCCCCCCACCTCTCACACACGCACACACAATCCCACCTTTAACTCTAAGTCGGTGTAGATTTATATCATAATGATAAAACCTTATTAGTTGTGGCATTAGTAGTACAGCCAGGAGCTTTCTGCTCTCCTCTTGTTACTCAAAATCCTCCTTCCCGACTTAGTACATTTTAGGAGCTCGGATTAGTCCACCTAATTTTCCTTTTCTTCAGCACTTTTTTATGAACACCCTTTAAAATCTACCAAAAAGCAGTCAAGTAGCAGTTGAGTTTAATGCGAATTCGCAGCAAAACTAGAAATTTCAATTTCATTGATCTAGAGAAACAACAAAATAACCCCAAATTAATTCAATTTGAAACCTACATATACTGAACTTCCAAACGTAATTACTTGAACAGTCTGTATTGCGGAAACGTCCAGCGCAAGAGGCGGGAAACGATAGGAGACAATTGCAACAAATTACTTCTTTATGTTCTGATATTGACTTACAAAGCCGATGATTTGATCTCAAGTTACTCGGTTGCCGATTACGTTGCAACCTACAGATTGTCTAGAATGGTTTGCAGACCCAAATTTAACCTCATTGTGGAATATGTTACCATGGGTGTCACTATAAAACTTACAATTCTTCAGAACAGTGAGCGGGTTTCCCCAATCGAGCGCCTTCTAACAGCAATTCATGAAGCTCCACCAATCCAGTTACGCCCCTATAAGGCAGCTCTCCTATAAAGCACAGGTTTCGGGTTATTATCTTATTGATATATCCGTTTCCATGCATGCGGCTGTCAGAATTGTCTCGATCGTCCCTGACGAATTGGAAAGAGTAATGGCGCAGCCAAAACCCAATCTAAATATAATCTTCTCCTTGCATTAAGATTCTAGTTTAAAGCCTGGGCCCGGTTGCATAAAACGCCCGTAACAACTAGGGGTATACGTACGTGCGCTCGTAACTTAAGTGAGTTGCATTAAATCACTTAAGTGGTCCACTTAAGGAATTCACTCAAGTGGTTGCACTTACGAATTTCGTAAGTGTTCACTTAAGTGTCGGTTATGCAACAGAAATTGCGGATGTTGCATAAAACCTTTTTTACGGGAAAAATAGCACGTAAATTTGCGGGACCTATGTAGGTCTCTTATCGTTACTGTTTTTACTAAAGTTAACAAGATCTTTTACTGAGAAGTGAAAAAAAGTAATTTTTCTTCACGTAATTCGTTCCAATACGCTTTGTTAACCTCTGATGTACACATTAAAGCCGACGTTGTGAAAAAAGAAGAAGAATTATCATTTTGAGTAGACATTGAAGAAAAATAACGATTGCATACAAATTTCATTTTTTTGAGAGGCTTAAAAGTGTTCTAAACGAATTAAAACTTTCTTTACACTCACCGATGGTTAGCTTAAAAAAAAAAAGAGTGAGTCATTAATAAAGTACTATATCAAAGTTACGTGTGCCTTTAAGTGAGCCCGTAAGTTACCACGTAAAAAAGTAACTTACGAGCGTGCTAAGTGCGTTTCATGCAACACCCGTAAGTGTACCCATAACGGATTCGTAAGTGACCTACTTAAGTGGGCACTTAAGTGTAAGTTTTATGCAACCGAGCCCTGGCAAGCCTGTTTAACCCTGGTTGAACCAGGCTTACCTGGATTTTTGAAATGAAAAGAAGAAATGAAAATCTATGTAACCTTTATTTTACCAGTCGTTCGGTTGAGGTAGTTGAGTGGGTTGTTTGACGGAGTTCTACCCATTGCCTAAAAGTCCGTATTCATGTCCAGCATTTCATAATCGCAACTATCGCCTGGACACTTTCTTGAGACGACTCAGGTCGTCAGCACAGGGCATATAAGTGACACAGCTAATATCATTTATAATATTATTCTACTTTGAGACGTCTTCGAAAGACACGTAGTATTAGAATCATGTCATTATCAGGCCTGAACATTTAAAAATGCTTTTTTTTCTGTTTGGGGAAATTTTATATCCTTTTAAGTTCATGAAATACTACGTAGTTATTGGAACTTACCAAGTGTGACAATTTCCCAAAGAACGACACCGAAGGACCATCTGTTGGAGATATAAATCATTTAAACTATCAAAATTAGAAGTTAGAGATGCAAACACAGTAATGACTCGGCAAATATATGAACTTTCAAGTTACACACATATTTTGAGATACTAGACGAAGTACCACTTACACATCTCCTTTGATGGTACTGATTCCCTTCAAAGCTTCTATAGACATCCAAAGCCACGGAATTCTCCCCTTGTGTATATCGAGAACAACTACTATTAGATGGTATTCTGAGTAATAGCTTCTTTAAAATAAGAGATTTCTATTTCCTAACTTGCTGTATGTCTCAAAGTACCCACGTCTTCTTTATGACATAGTTATTTATGACTGTTTGAATAGCTATGAATCAGACTCGTCAGAACGAACTGTACCAGCTTTGCTATATCTATTGCAGGTGATAAGTCATGTGGTAAAACGCCTTGCTGAAGAGGAAGAAACACACTGGGGGAGGACAGACAGACAGGTTGCATATACAATCAACTCTCTCTTAACGGACGCCTCTATAAGACGGACACCTCCCTAAAACGGACACCTAGAGTTGGTACCTGCCTTTCTTTACTCCCTTTATTCGACTCTTCATAAGACGGACATCTCTCTAAGACGGACACTTACTGCCGGTCCCAAAGGTGTCCGTCTTAGAGGGAGTTGACTGTAATTGCAAATGGAAATAACCATTTTTAACGATGTAAGCTCTTTGTTTCTCTTGCCCCTAAACGTTTCTTGCTCTCCAGCATAACGTTTTGAAACAGCCACGACTGTTCATCTGCAATTCCATTAATCAAAAAAAAGAAATACAGTTTGATCGTAAAATGTCGGAAAGATACAATAGTTACAACGAACTTTTTACCTGCAAGGTCTTAATGTAATGTCCATCTCTGGATATGTCACGTGACATTCCGAAATCAGCAACTTTTGCCACCAGGCCGCCTCCAACCAAAACATTTCTAGAAGCAAGGTCACGATGAACACACTGTATTGCAAAGAAAAAAACAACAACAACAACGCATTGCATTTATTGAATTAAGTTGTTTCAGATGATCAATAAAACATTAACCGCTGGAAAGAGATAAAAAGGACAAAAGGTAAAAAAAAAAATAAAAAAACAGAAAGGAGGAACACGTGTACCACCACCTTAAAAACATTCGGCGAGTTCATCGAAGACTAAGCACTGAAAACTACGATTGCTTCATATTTATAGTTGTAATTTCCACTATAAACAAGCCTTTACTTATTTTTTTTTTTATTTTAGACTCCAAATATAATTTCACTCTTGTTTTAATTTGGAAATGAAATTGGAAATAGAAACATGCTTTATGGTGTTGATTGTATCCTTAATTTTCTACTACTTTTGTGTAGGCTGGTACAATAAAAGCGTGCATATCAGAAGAACCTTCCTTATCCAATTAAGATTTGTATTTGTTGGTTATCTACTGAAAAAGTAGGGTAAAACGCTTTTTTAAAACAGTTTCTTGTTTTTATGACAGAAAATATTCTGCCATTTAAATGATTATGAAGGGCGTGGTTCCCTTGCTTCCCTGTAACGCTCTGATTATTCCCAGAAAATCCGTATTTCAGGTTCATCTAAACGACTTGTACTGGTTTTCACTGTCTTTTCCTATTCCCAGATGAGAACCTACATAATAATATTTTAATTTCAATTAGCTCTTGTAAAATGAACGTCTGAATTGATCACCGAAATCCTCTTGGGCAAGCACCAGTTGTTCAAAAGGTAGATGACTACAATCCACCTGTATAAGCCTCTATCCAGCCTATAGTGCAATTGGTTTCCCTAATACTTATCCAATGGATAGTGATATGTCCGGTGGATAGCATAATCCAGCTTTTCAAAATTGGAGCCAGGTTATTAGTTACGGCGTTCTAGTGCTCGGGTTTTGACAGTTAAGACCCTTCTCAGATTGTTTATTGAGATTTCACGATTAGGGCCAGGGAACGCCTACAATAAAGAATTACAGACGAGATTGATTTTTCTGAAAAACGTTCCTCATAGACCGTGGCAACTTATGCCATCATGTAAGGTATGTATAGCCCTCGGGTCTTAGTCAAATAACTGTCAAATAGTGTCAAATAGGAGTGGAAAGCAGTTTTGATTTAATGGAGTTGTTTAAAAATGATTTACCATAATTCATTTAGGAAATAGGTTCACAATATTTTAGTTCTAGTAAACGCTATTTTTGACAGTCAAATTTCGTGGTAAGAACGTTCAGCTAGCACTTCCAATAACTACTCACTCCAAACAATATTTTGATTACAATCTTCAGAATACCTGTTTACTCTCCAAGTGCTTCATACCATTAGAAACGTCTAACGCAATCTTTAAAAGTTCCCTCTCATTCAGCCGTGACCAGATGTTTGAGTAAGATGGAATATCTCTCTCGGGTTGAACACGACTACTGCGGAGTATGTTATCAAGGCTTCCACCAGAAACCAACTCAATAACAACACAAAGCGGCTCTGCCAAAGAAATGTATTAATAAATCAAAAGATGGAAAGTAAATAATGTAGATAACGAGATATAAAAGACAGTTCAGAAAGGATATATTTAATAGATGGATGGGTGTTTGAGTAATTCATAGCAATATAACATGCGTCTGAAGGCCATGTGTTCTGTGTTGTAGTAAGAGCTGTCGGCATATTTAAAGATGCGAATTAACCACATACGCATGCCCTATATTACAGAAAAAAATAAAAAATAAAAAATAATGATAATAATAATAAAATTAAAAGGCAGTTCCAGCTAAAACGCTTCAGGTCTAAGCAAGGGTGTACCTGACGAGCCAGCATCATGTGCTTTAAGGTGAAGAGAGTTTTTTTTATCTTTGAAATGTTCAAGCACTTGTTTTGCAAAGTAAGAGGATACCCTAATAGAGTTTCGTCACCTGCAGCTGTACATGCTACAAACACAGTGTCCAACCAAGGGAAATGCATGTCTACACCCCTGTTGAGATTCGTGAGATTCATGATCAGGAAATGGGATTCCTCCAAGGAGCAAGCTAACGCACTGAGAAAGTTTTATAAAATTGATACGTAAGTATATAATTTTAGACGAGTGGCTCATGGTGATTCGACTATGCTTAGACTTTCGTTACCTTCAAATGTACAAGCTCCAACCAAGCTCACTATATTTGGATGGCGGCCAACGTGTATGAGGATTGCTAACTCACGTATGAGTGCCATTCGTTCTTGTTGATCTGCATTTTCTAAAACAAAGGAAGAAACGTACAGCTAAATAACATTACCATAGTCCAGGCTTATTCGTCCACTAACAGCAAGCATACTGTATAGATCAGCCAGTAAAGGTCCGATTGTGCAGAAAAAATGAAACGAATCGCAGCCAATATATGTTGAGAGTATATGAACACAGCCAACTCAAGTTTAGCTGGGTTGTGTGTTTGGACCCCAACAATGCAACACCAGTCTTCTGATTTCCCTGATGATGAATGCATGAAGAGGTCATATGCAGTGTTTTAGAAATAAAAAAACAAAAAAAAAAAAAAGGAAAAAAAGGTGTTGCTGAAAGGGTGGGATACTAGAACAGAGACAACTAAAGTTGATTTAAAGTGAATTTACCACCGCAAAAATTGAAAACTTAAAGTATGATTCCTAGCGCTTTGATACCCTGCCATACCAGCTTGCTCGATTTATTGCGTACTCGAGAAAGACCCTGCATGAATTGAGTAATAAATAGTCCTATTTGAAATAATAGCATTTTCGTTCGCTGAGCAAAAAACTCACAACTCAGTTACGGCCATTGGTTTTCATAAACGGATACTTCTGCCAAAAAAGAAAAATCAGTTTATCGAGAGAAAATAAGATAAAAAACTTTTCCAGAGGTTCGGTCTGAGTCGAATTCAAAGGCTTGAAACGATTCAGGTAGAGCCTCCTTTTCTGCCCCTCGACCAAGGGGAGGCTCGCAGGGTAGCTTTTTGTCAAAGCGAGGTTGTGAACGGTTTCTGTATCGAATGCAGGTTAAATAACCAGTAAGTGCACCCGTTTTCAGACCAAAAAGGTAATTTGAGATAACATCAAACATGATCTTAAAGTTCCAGTTATAAGCTCGGGACAAAGAACACTACACAGGCTGCACATACCTAAAACATATGCCTTAACTTATTAATGGTAAACAAAACAGCAAACAAAAAAATTGTAAAAACTAACAAAACGAACCTTTAAGTGTTTTAACAGCCACGGGAAGCCTATTTCCGTCAGTTCGTGAATACACTCCTTTGGTTACAATACCAAACTCCCCTCCGCCAAGCTTTTCTCCCGTTATAACTAGCCTATTTCGAGGGACTTCCCAGTCTCGATTTTCTGTGTCCATGCCTTGTAAGTATAATTCGTTGTCGATGGCTTCCTCTTGACCGTCCATGGTAGACAGCGTG
>OZ037776.1:10504002-10541502 GCA_964035525.1 Porites cylindrica | reverse complement strand
CGAAAAATGTAAATAAGTTCGAAATCCCACGACAGATTTTTCCCTAACTTCAGAAAAATAAGCCTCAAAGCTCTCTTACTAGTTTTAAATCTGCAAGTTTGAAGGCAATCGTGACCGTAGAACTCGCTGCACAAAATGCTGGTGAAATCATAACCTTAAAATGCTACGCTAACACATTTGTAAAAGTTGACGCAAAAATAGAGGAAGAGTGCCAACATACTATCTCCTACGACGCTTAAAACTCTTGAGAGTTTTTCGTAGATGCTATATTCTGTATATTTTGTTTTGTTAAGATTGATTTCGAAAAGAGAGGGACAAATAGAAAGTAAGTTTGATGGATAGAAGTTCTTTAATATCACCGCGCACTCAGCACAAAGTTGTTCTTCTCGCAGTGCTAACTTTATTCGCCGTAGGTTTCTTAAGCTTGAGGTAGGAATACCCTTTCAGATAGGAAATAAAGTTCTATCAACGTATTTATTAAGGATGCCAAAAATCAAAGAAATCGGTTGAATCGCTCATTCTGAATACTGAGGGGTATTCCGCAATCTCTTTCCATTTTCGAATTTTTTTGTGCACGTAACTGCAAGAGAACATAATAGGAATTAATGTCGTTTTCTTGGTAACTATTGATAGCTATGATTGTCATTAACTAAATACTGCTGCGTCAGAGTTAATGGTATTAGAGGCTAATTACGTTACGAAGAAAAATAAAAACCTAAAATCAACACAAAAAAACAGCTTTTTAAACATAAGAACTGACTGATACCCTTAGGTACAAAAACACAGGTAGTCAGCTTAGGTTGGCATTCCGCTCAAAGCCGATTAACTCTTCCAATACGACCATGCATGAGCTTCAATCTTTTAGGCTAAGTGCGCGCTTTTTAACGGTCTTTTCTCGATCGTACGGGTACGACGAAAATTATAATTATAATACCTATTTTGACCAATAATGGCTATAAATAACAGTAGTGTCAAGAACGTGAGCAGCTGGAGCGCTCTCAGGCCACCTGTCAATGCGGGTTGTTACATTAATAAGACGACAAGGTCTTATCTGACTAATGGATTCCTTTTGTCATAACGACGCTTGTATACCTTAACATCCCTTATTCTCTTGAATTTGAAAATAAAAAAAAGGGGTCAACTTGCTTGAAGAGTTATTGGAGGGTAACCAAGGTTACGTTCACGCTATACCGGATAACTTTCCCCCGGGGCGGGGGGGGGGGGGGGTAATTTCTTAAAAGAGGCTAATGGGGATGCGTTGCTGGATGAACTCACATTTTCACAACCGGATTGACTACAGTTCTTTATAATTACGGTTAGCAAACGTACCATGTTTGTACTGTACATAAAAAGTAAAGTACGCTTCATTCAATCTCAAAAACTGGTCAATTCATAAAAAAATAGAAAGTGACTAAGTTGGGATAGCGAAAATTAAATATTTGCCCAAAAGTCACTAAGATGGGGTCTATAATTGGCCACAGAATGGGCTATAATGGGGTAGGTGCTCTGAGAGGCCAGCGGCACATACCCAGCCAAAATTAACCCAAGAACCCCCCCGGGAACTTGTCGTGCCAATTCGAAAAGCTATCCGGTATATCATCACGAAACACTTAACCCTTTAAGCCCTGAGAGTGATCAGCATCAAAATTCTCCTTGTGATATCAATGCTTTGTAAAACAGAGTGATCATGAGAATTAGGGACATGATCACACCAGATGAATTTGCTTGATATTTTATTAACTTCTCCCCACTACCTCTGTAGGAAATGAATAGGGGCAACAAATGAGAATTCAAATTTTGATCTTAGGGTTTAAAGGGTTAACCGATACATGACTCTTACTCTGGAGATCGGCGTGACGCAGCTTCGCTACGTCACAGAAATCCAGAAGCTCTATGCAGCAAAAGCTATTCGGTATAATGTGAACATAGCCTAAAGCTTTTTCTTGCTCTACTAATTGAATTAAGCAACTCTGAGTAGTAAAGCGAACATTCCGAAGAGAATCATTTGAATTGTTTTACGTAGGCTATCAAGAAGTAAGAAAGGAAACATAGATGTTCGCTTATTAACTGCGAAGATGGATTAAGAATTATTATGAATTTAGGTTAAGTAAAACTCTTTAGGGGACTGACTGGCCATTTTGCAATTCAATGAACTGCAGCTATTAATCATACTTCCACGAGAAATGTCTCCAGATCTGTTTCTCATGTGACGCCATTAGTGGTCTTATCATGCCTGAATTTGAACTGCAAAAATATAAAAATAAATAATAATAAAAAAAAAAACGATCATGAGTCGAGAACTCACCATGATTATCTCTTGCTCGTTCACCAAATTCATGATCAGTTATCACGGATTACGTGGTGCTGACATAAGGCGCAGACGACTGGTTGGGTTAGACGTAACGCTGCGGGATAAAATGAGCGGAATTAGCATGACGTAATTCTAGTGAGCTACCACCGCGAGAGAGACTCCCACTAGTTTTAAGATAAAAATAGAATTAAAGAATGAACCCGAAACCCAAAAAGTAACGTCTTATTCAACGGAAAACCGACGATGCAGAGTTGTATGGACTGGTCGTACGTTGATCAGTTTTGTTTATAATTAAGTGGGTTGTTCAGTTTTGCATACTTTTAGGCTAATATGAATATACGTTGCCAAAAAAACAAAAAAATTAAGTTTAAAAATGGCAAGGTCAAAGGACCGGAATAGCCCTATCGAAGGATAATTAGTAAGAATAAAATTTAAAAATTACTTTTTCATCTGACACGGCACTTACTTATAGCCATCATCTCCACCCTCTCCCTCTCTCTCCCCCCCGGCCGGCTTAGAAAGAATGAGATCCCTGATTTGCAGTGACTGGTTGGCGAGTCTTGTGTTCAAATTCGAGGAGCCCACTAATACTGTAAGAACTCTCAAACTCTCAGGCAGTTTTCAGAGCCTTTGAGACGAGCGATTTTATAGTATGCTTTTAAAATTATGCAAGCTCATGTTAAAACACACGTGAATATTCATATGTTTCATTCTTGGCTTGCAACCACGTGACAAGGCGGCCATGTTGGTGTTGTGTTGGTGGTCAATACAATTGAATTTTTTTTCCAAGAATTTACATGAAAAGAGGGTTTAGTTCTCAGAGGAGAGAAATGCTTTTGTTCTTAACCCTAAAACACAACCAACATGGCCCCCGTGACGTCACGTACCAGCTTAATCAAGCGCGGTCAAGAAAGTTCCGTGTGCGCGATTATTAACAAACAAATTTTGAAATCAAGCAATCACGGTACTTAGCGTGAATAGCATACGTGGATCGTCGTTTTCGGCCGGGAAACTCGTAGAATCGACGCCCACCGTATATACTGAGACAGCTAATATACGTAAAGTGAGGAAGGATTTTCCATTTAATTTCAGATCCATTACCGACTAATATTCTAGCTTCCTACTTTGTATAATGATGCTAACTTGACTTTGCACTTTTAATACGGAACACAGTGTCGTTATTATCTATGATAAGTGAAGAATCAAATAACTTAAAAACGTCTCACCCGAAAAAGGGTCACAGTAAAGCCTCGTTTTGAATCGAGAAAGCCGACCATAGATTAAGAATTACCAGTGAAACAGCCGTCCATGGCTACAATCCCGCTCTGTTTTGAGTTTCTTCGGTGTCGTGTTGATGTCTTGCAAAGTTAATTTTCACGTTATACGATCAACATTGCGTTATTCTGTTTGCAGAATTTCATATGTCATAAGAATTACTGTTAAATGTTTCGACCCTCAGTTCCTTGACTGCTTGAATCATCAATGAACGTACGATTATGATTGTCAAGGAAAATTTCTTAGACTTAAATAGCGCAAAGGGAATATTTAGTTTAGTGAAATGCAAAATTCTACAGTGAGACAAATGGTTTGATCGAAGACATTGATACCAACCTACCTTCAACATGTTTCTTCCTTTAGACTCTAATTATTTCCGGTCGTTTTGCTGTTTGAATATACGGAAGGTCACTTTCATCGTATATTTATGCCGTGACATATTCTTTCTTCTGTAATCGCATCCGAGTAACCCTGTCACACGAATGCGTGCGTCCCTACTCGACCACTTTACTGGCACAATATTTAGCTAAGATCATGTTTTATTCATTTTATATGCCTTGCTTTAAGTCCTTGAAATGCCTCTCGTTCCTATTTGATGATGCCAGCGACATAAAATTAAGAACAATGGTTTATCCACCAAATTCTTCGGGACTAGAAAACGGATGTAAATTTTGACCATTACAACTATCTCATATATTTGTATTTACCGATTCTCCTCGACTTTTATGTCACCCAGGAATTAAAGTTTTAACATTTATAAGCTTATAAAAACTCCTTATTTTTGAAACAATCTCGAAGGAAAAATGGATGACCTCTTTTCAGCAGTCTTTTCTGACGGAAAATGAGCACCTGCTGTTCGTACTTAGGTGCAGAATTAAAAATTAATTCACCCGCCACCGGAGGAAATTTATTGGTTGCCTTCATTTGGTCATAACACTATACAGAAGAAAGTCGCGGAAAAAAAAACAAGAAAAAGAAAAAGAAGAAGAAAAAGCAGTGAAGCCTTCTGTTGCTCGGGGCGCAATTTGGCGCCACCGATTCGTGCTCTCTCGCCCCCATACGCATATTCTATTCAGAAACTTAACGGAAAGCTTTTTGAACTTCGCACCGTGCGTCATGTTTTCTACTTGCCAATTGGACCGCAAAGTGTTCCTGTTTACTTAGCTATGTTACGGCTCATTTTTAAAATAGATCCGGTTTCAATTCCTTGAAAACATCCTTTATCCCTGATCCATATTTGGTAAGTTAAATCCTGTTCCATTGATTTTCGACAGAATAGCCATATCAGTGATCAATTACGAAATCCGTACGTACAAGACGCTGATTCTCGTGTTCAGAAATTGGTCAACCGGGGACAATTTATTCTTAACAAGAGCCATAATGACTCTTTTTGGAAACAAAAAGTATATCATTGTTGTACGTTGCAATAAAAAGAAAATTTTTACCTGAATGAGAATTCAGTCAATCAAGGACCAGGGATTACATAACAGTGCTGTGGCCATGAAACCTGTTTCTAAAGTGATTATATGAAGTAAATAAAATAAATGTTTATCTTCTGACTGTCCTATATGACTTGGCACCGCTAACAGTAGTCAGATTTTCGATATTGGGGTTTACCAAATCAGGAAATGACTGAGATTGCCGTTTGATTTATGCAGCCAAAGTCGTTTTTAATAACTGGCCATTAGTGCTTTGTTTGTTTTTTACTTTACTTTATTTTATTTTATTTTCATTCAAACGGATGAGGAATGATCATCATAGCCATGAAGCAATAAAGAAATATATTATCTACAGACGGAATACATATTAAGCCCGGCTGTGAAAGGGGCGCACGTCAGCTAGAGCTTTAAGTAAGCTTTTCCGCCAAGAGTCTGATTTGGGTCTGATATAGGTCTTCTGGCTCTCCCAGCCCAAGAGTCTGTTTAATGCACTATACACACTGGAAAATATCAGTTCTTAGCAACAAAACAAAAACCATCCCTGACTCAACTTCGTGATTTTTCGTCATGAATATTTGACTTATTCATGACTGCTTTTTTTATTGGTGACTTCTTTATTATAAGCAAGAGCAAAAGCAAGTGGAACAAAAAAAAAAAATGAATAAAATCGTATTTAGGTAGATGATATGTACTCAGGCTAAGATTGTTACTGATTTGACTTAAGAGTTAATAGGGAGCTTAAGCAGCGACGTTTTTGAGCGACGCACGTCAACCGGAAGTGAGCTATTTTCCCTCTTAACATGCCTTAATGATATAAAATTTGTATTCCTTAGCTTCTTTACTATTATAGAGGCGATTTGACTGAAAATTTGCGCGAAACCACCGTCAAAAAATGAAAAAAGGCCACTTCCGGTTGACGTGCGTCGCTCAAAAACGTTGTTGCTTAAGCTCCCTAATGCCTCCGGATCCAGTTCTTCAGCATTCCTTCAGCACTGCTGTCATCATGCAGGCGCTGCTTTCCTTTTAAGCTTCTCACTACCGGACTAACTCAATCTATGCTTTTCATGATGTTCCACATTAAATTTCGTGTTTAAGGTTAATTCTCCCAGTTTAATGGCTGACTTTATATAAATTACGGGAAGAGAGTACATCGAGGCTCTGTCCGGAGTATTCTCCATTCTTCTGCCGTGTTGCTAAGCTGCTAGTTATTGATGTAAAGGTTTGAATATCGCTGTTCTTTCTGACCTTCCTTGAATGAAAGAACGGAAAAAAATTCGGCTTTAGTACACACCTTTCATGCACAAATTTAACTGAATTATCCGGGTAAGCCTGCTTGAGAGGTAGACGGCAAGACTAAAGGAAAGAAGTGGTCTAAGAACCGGTTATTTAAAATTATGATACCTAATTGTATTTGTGTATTGTTTCACTATTTGTCTTCTCACTGGCTTGCACGTGGCAACAGTTTTTCAGTTTCGATAAGCATGCATTTAGATTAAAGTAAGTTATGCACTATTAACAAGGTGAAACTATAGCTAGTCTGTAAGTCCAACGGCGCACAATGGATGATTTTCAAACGTTGTGTCAAACTGTGTTCCATGCAATAAAAAAATATGAGATTTGACTCTGTGATATTCGAAATATCTAAAATCTTTTTAAGTGTTCCTTTTAGCCCCTATTAATATTCCGAAAAACCAAAATCGAATCTAAAAATTGTTCCACTGAACGATGTCTAACGCCTCCAGATCTGTTTGTAACTTGTTTATTTTTAAGAATGACTCCCTTGGCTAATGCGTAAGCCTTCTTGACATTGTAAACAACAATGGTTTAGATGTGAGGACTGGACAAATTCTGATTGGATTATTAGGACAGGGTGTTGTGAAACACCAGTTCTAATTCTGTTGTTTGACCGTAAGTGCTTGACTGATGATAATAAGGGTACGGGCCAAGATGAGACAATGAAATTTAGGCGAGAATTCACCGTTATGTCAGGAAAAAAAGCGAACGAAACACAATTCGCTACATACATACACACGGTCGAGGAAAGGGAAGGAATCGAAAGAAAAAAGAAAGCTGGGACTGACTAATTTTCTTAGACTTGGGGCCACATTACCTAAATACTATGCATTTTTTAACTTTTACTCTTCCGCCTTGTGGGGGAGACCAATGTTTATGTCAAAGCAAAAACTTGAAAAAACTCGCGGGTGTGAATGCTGCTTAAAAAAATGAACTGTATACATCGTTGTTATTGTTTCATACTTACTTCTTTTCTGACGTTAAATCCGGCCTTTTTGTGCCTCGCGTGGATAACAAATATCAAACCTCCCACCACAAGAATCAATGCTGCAGCAGCGGCGACTAAGATCCAGAGAAGCAAAGAAACTCTTGGTGAGGGTGAGGTGTCTCCTGAAGTAAATAGAAATGAAAACGAAAGTTAAATGACATGGAAGTACGTGGACATGATACCTCTTTACTGATGATATCTCACCTCTAGTCCTCTCCCATTAATTACTGCCCATGTTCAGTCTAAATCATAGACAGAGAAGCGCGCCAATGATGACGCGACTTGGAAAGTGGGGGACATAACACCCCAGCCGTGCTTTTATTCTCCCTCGGTGACCGCATTCATGCATCATATATAGAACCCTAGTTCTCTATAATATTAAGATTAAAGTACTCGAGCAATAAGCCTCCCACAGTCACCTAATACAAGTAACTTCAGAGAGTCAATACTATACTGGCAGTGATAAAAAATAGAGTTAATTAGTATTTCCATTCTCCCACGGAGTCTTCGTAATCACTTTAATGGCAAAACGGACTCTCTACCAGGACAAACCATCTTGTATTCTTCCATATGCCCTCTTGTCAACTAGATTACACAAAATCAAGAAACCTTACAATAAAAAAAAAGTTAATATAACTTGCTTTTCGCAGAGTCGGGTTTTCCTGTAAAGGAAAGCAATGCATTCCTGGAGACACCACTCCCCATGGCGTTTGCTGCCCTGCAGGCGTAGTTACCAGCATGATGTTCTTGAACGTCAAGAATGTGCAATTCTGAGATTGTGCTTTCCCTTCCCTGATAGTTCTTGGCCTTATCATCAACGACTTTTAAACCATCCTTCAGCCAAATAATCGAGGGTGCTGGACATCCTTCGACAGCACATGCAAATATCACGTGATCACCAGGAGATGCAGCGAGACTTGCAGGGTGACGGTAGAAAGAGATGACATTGCTTTCAGCTCCTGGAGGAAAAATTGTTTCAATTCTATTTGTCGCATCCCCTCGGAGAGGGGGGGGGGGGGGGGGAATTTTAACAAATTTTTTTACGGGAGGCTCCGCCCCGAGGTCCAAACCCTTACCCTTTTTGACATTTTTCACGAAATAGGTACCCCTTTCGTACACCTACTATCGACAAATGGTACCCCTTTCACACACCTTGTTTAGAATTGCATCCTTTTTAACTGCTGTAAATGCACTGTCTTTTAAATAGGTATCAATCTCAAAAATATAAAGCCATGAAATTAATCTGTTAGCCCTTTGGGCCCTTTTAAAGACAAATGACAAATTTCTCGACCCTTTCGTATACCTGAAGTTTTCGGGCGGAGCATCCCCGTATAGGCCATTATAGGGAGTACCGCCATAGTCGCCTCGAGTGATATGACGATCTACCCTGACAATATGACATGTTCTTCAGGAGCTATATGTGGAGGCACCCTATATTTCCCAGTTTTGGAAACCACCAGATCTCCGGCCTACATACATACAATGATGATGATGATTATAATGATAATAACACTTTACAATATTATTGGATAAGGCTGAGTATCATATGAAGAATTATAGAGAACGAGGAGGGTGTTATCAGCCGAGAACGATTACGACAGCTTACGAGAGCTCATTCTCGTAGGCGACCAGCTCTAAGTACAATTAAGGCCCCGTTTTCGGTGGTGCGCTTACGAGAGCTTCGACTTTATTTTCCACAGGTGCCTTCCCAGCCACAGCTTGTTACTGTTCCGCTGAAAGAGCTATTCATGCCCTGATTTGAGTATATTGGGTGTACTACTCAACTCAATAAACAGTAGAGCTTGAGTCGTTAGCTGTATTTTCCTAAAACAACAATACCCGTGGTGGCTGTTAGTAAAGCTAACCTTATCACCTTACCTGGAAATGATGTTTGTGTGTTGATCACAGTCGCTTCACTAGAGTAAACTTTCCCCACTATATTCCTTGCGACGCAGTTGTATTTGTTCGAGCCGTTTTCGACATTTTTTACCAAAACAAGAATGAGCCAGGAAATTCCATCAGTTTCAACGACCGTCGCATTGGCCCACGTAGAGTTATTCTTTAACCAGGTTACCACAGGTGGTGGTGAACCAGTGGCCTTACACGCCAAGGAAACTAAAGTAATGTTTTCTTTGAATGACACGGACACGTTTTTCGGATGAATTGAAATTGTAGGCACTGCAGAAAAAATAAGGGACGAAAATAAAATAACGAAGGAAAATCAACTTTACGAACGCATTTTACCCCTAAGGCCGGGTCAGACGCCGAACTTTTTGTGAGCCGAACCTAATTCGAATTAAGGCCGACCCAAGTTATTTAGACGGCTGAATTGATTCAGACGCCGATCTTAATTGCAGCTGAACTAAATTCAAAAGGTGAAAATGCTCAATTCGGTCAAACTGCTTAAAGAAAAACGTTATAATAATTTATGCGTTAGGTTCGGTACATGAAAAGTTAAGTTCTGCGTCTGAATCAAAGCTGTTTCAAAGTCGCCCCAAAAGAGAAATTCCTGGCCGGGCTAGGCGAAAGAACGACTGAGCCGTTCCAAATTGACTCAAGCGTTCCTGGCCTAATTGATTCAGACGCCGAACTTTTCATGTACAAGTACTTAATTCAATGTATCAGGTTCGGCTCATGAAAAGTTCAGCGTCTAAACCGGGCCTAAGAGGTGAGCGGAGAGCAGGCATGGATTTCTGGATTCAGCACTGGATGGAGCACTGGAGTACGCTCCACCTAGCGCTTCATGAGTTATCCCTTAGTCTTACTGAGTGGCAGGTCTGATTTCTCTGAACAATAAATGTCAACCAACGTTCAGAGCCCTCTACTAATTCCTCGTTCCATTTCTAGAGTTACTGAGATAAAACTAAAGAGAAAAAACAGGAAAGAAATATTGTCTTCGAAAGACTGTGTAATAATAAACTACTATTAAGATGAGCTAATTGTGAGTACTTTAGGAACTAAAAAACATAAGACCTTTAATACGTCTTCTGTCTTACGATGACCAATATTTATGACGTTTTGGAATGGTCGATTACAGTAAACAAGGTAACTCCTTACCACTGGTAAGGAGTTGCATGCCTTGTGGGCTGTATGGGGCATTCTATCACCATCGTGGACGACCTCCTAGACTTGAGATATTGTAGAAATTACGTATTATATGATTAAAAAAACATGCAAACAAAAAAACTACCCATTAAAAATGTACACTTTTGCAGCTCTTTGCCATATAAAATTCTGGTTTTTCGAACTGCGGATTCACTTCCTTGACTTGCAGCGATGAAAAGAAAGACAACTAATACCTTGGCTCAACATCAGTTTTGTAATGAGTGATCTTTGCCAGCCAACCGAGTTGTTTGCTTCGCACCAGTATTTTCCTTGGTTAACTGCTTTGACGAATTCAAGAGTTAAGATCGAGAGTCCCTTTTCTCCAGTGGTGTTTGCCCTTGGTACAGGAATCCAATCCTTGAACCATGTAATTAGAGGGATTGGGAAACCTGATGCCTTACAAGTCATGCTGGCTTTTCCACCAGAAGAAATTAACATTTGTACTGGAGGGTTCACAGTGAAAACTGGAGGAATTTTTTCTGTAAAAATAAAATTTAAAAAAAATGGAAAATAACAAACAATAAAAAGGGAGAAATTTTAGAACAAAAATTTAAATTTGATATCAGCCGAAAAAAAGGATAATATAAACGGTGAACTCCTGCCTTGAATGGAATTAATGGCAATTGAGTCAGTTTGTGACGTTGGATCACATCGACTGATCAGCCTTTACAGTAAATTAGTTTCAACTTGCAAACCTTCGCACAATTAATTTTTTCTTTTAGTTTTTTCGTAGAAATCACGTAAACTTATTGTGGTAGTACATAGAGCAAAAAATTCAACATGCACTCTAAATGTCAATATTACCTTTGAAATATAGCTGAATAGACCCCATTGTGCAAGTCCAAGAATTTTTAGTCCAACAGGAGTAATTACCAGAGTCGCTCCTTGATGAATTGTGAATGACATAGCTGCAAACTTTGCTTTTCTCCCTGTCGCTTCTTCGACCACCGCATTTTTTAATCCTAATTTCCGAAATTTTATTGACGAAATAGATTTCGATCAAATATGGCATGTGGTATTTTGAGTCCCCAAAACCCCCACTCGAAGTATTGCTGGTACAAGTTACTGTTACGTTGGACTCTATAGGTAACACGTGGTCCTCCGGGAGGGTGTTTATGGTAAGAGCAGGAGCGGTAGTAACTGTAAGGAGTTAAATTAAAAAGAAAGCATAGTGTTAACTATAGGTGTCTTAGAAAATTAATACAATACTTTAAAATCATTTACCGATGTGGACTCACTAAAATAGGTTTAGATATACATTGTTTGCGAACCAGGGTGAGGGCCTTTGTGAGCATCAGTATTAAAAAGTATATTAATTGATTTTTAAGAATCAGGCCATTAAAGACTAAAGAGTGGTGATAAAATTATACACTAACTTTTCAATCATTGGTCGATGTGTCGGGAAGCTCTCATCAATAAAGCCATTAAAGGCAGCTACAGAAGGTAGTCCCACAGGATCCTGCCTATGTTCTAACTCCTTTCTTCACGAGATATAACTACTTGAAGGTAAAAAGGTCATAAAAGGTCAAAAACTTCTCTAACTTGTATATTGCCAAAAAATTGGGCGGACCTCAGGGACTTCGAATCCCAAACTTTTTCTTAATTTCTTTCAACGAGACTAAATAAGATACATTTTCTTAAAGACAGAAAGAACAAAAAAGACACAAAAAGAGTCCATACTGAGATCCACGGCAAGTACAGCAAGCGTGTTACCTGTATGTTGTTTTTCCATTAAGATGCACTTGGATTCCGCATTACGAAAGTAAAAAAAAACCAAGTAAATAAACAACAGCATGGCTCGGCCACTAGAAGTACCTGGAATGATTTGGAATACAAAATTCAAAATAACAAAATAAGTACGTGTGATAGAAAAGAAGAGCAGTGAATAAAGATGTTTTTTTTAAATAGCCAACCTTCCAAGTGTTTCTGTTCATGATCAGTAAATGAGTTGGTACAACGCCAAAACATATTAGACCGCTATATTGTTATATTATCCTCAATATTAGTGCCTTCATTTAATAAATAAGTATCGCAGGCTTTAAGTACTTCTTTTTGCGCTCCTTTCTTTCCTTGGCTACTGTCACTATGAAATGTCCCTGTACTGGCTGAAACATTTACTGATTAGTGCTTCTGTGACTGTACGTTGTGATACTAACAGGAGCACCCAACGTCAATTTTTGGAAAATATCTGTTCGGAAGACGATTTGGGATCTAGAATTTTCGGAACATTTTTTGTAAAATTTCTTGCCTGCCTTCCCCTCCTAGGATTTTCGAACGTCTAAAATATGGTATAATTGGCCATTTTTAACGGATTTTTTCCTTAAAAAGGTCATCTAGAATTTTCGGGAGCCTTTTTTCTGGCCGAAGTTTTCGAAAAGGTAAGTTTTGATCCCTATAATTTTCGGATCACTAGACTTTCAGCTAGGAAATCCGAACACATGAAAACTTTTTAGGGGATAAAAATATGCCTATATCTACCGTTAAAATACTAAAATACGTTTAACAATGCTATGTTTAGGTGGTTTTGAACTATATTCTCGTGGGTGCCGCCGTACTAGTTAAAATAGAATGAATAATTATTTGGTTTGTATAGGTATAAATAAAAACTCAACTGAAACTGTTTTACTGAGATTCGACTGAGTTGCAAATCAGGGAATAGTGTATACCGTAATACTTCAATGAAACAGCATTGAGGCAATTAACTAGGGATTCTGAAATTTTTTCTTTCTCAGGAAAATTCTAGTAAATAAGAGCTTACAGAAACGGTTAACTAGCCCCTCAAACTACTCTCAAGCCCCGAATAATCTGTTTTGAGTCTAGCTTATAATAGAATCGAATCGATCTGGTATTGCGAAATAATGATTTTTTAATCGTAACTTTTAATAACCACGTTGTCCGTAAATTGCGAAATTTTATATAGATTTTTTGCTCGCTGCGATAGGGTGACAAGACAGGGGCACCCAACAGGAAATTTTGAGTAAAAGACCTAAAAACAACAACAAAGCGTGAATAAAGTTTTCTGAGACTATTTTAAGCATTTTGGGAGATTGCTGGAAAAAAATTATCTGTTCCTCACTCCCAGCAAGACTGATGGAAGAGTTCCCAGCCAGCAACCTTACAACCTGCAACCTGACTTACTGGGAAGTTTCATAGGGTACAATTCAGATCTTGAGTGGTAAGTAGCCCATACATGTAACCCGTAGCAGCTATTCTAGACTTCAAATCCCCTCTGAGACCCTGAAATATCTTTTTCCCAGCAACATTTTCCTTTCAAGGACTATTATTTCTTCCACATCTCCCAGCCAGCAAAAATGTGCCTGAAGAACAGATATTTTGAGGAACAGATCCATTGGGTGCCCCTGACAAGAAGATAATGAAGTAAGAAATCATATAAAAGGTCTTACGTGATATATAGACGAAATCTGAAAATGAGCGTCGACTGCTTGCTTGCTTGACAATCTGATGCTCGCGCGCCTTTCTGGATTGAGTTAATAATGAACAGTTCTTATTCAAACACGTTTCTACCGCATTTGTCGATTGCGTGAGTCCAAGGTAATATGTACTTTAAATAGAGCCTTTTATTAAAACCACAATTGTCAAGGGGGTGTAGCGGCTGGTCTATCACGCCACCTGTCATTGCCGGATGCGATGACGAAAACACCCAAACGCAATCCATTACTGAGAGCAAACAAGCAAATAAGAAGCAAAAAGGGGTAGAAACGTTCACTCTAAATTTATAAGTACCTTTATTTTTGTAGCCCTAGCCGTAAATTGGCTAAAAATGAACGGTAAAAGCTCTTTGAAAAAACCTAAATATCGGCAGCTTCGGTGAGAAAGTCTTTCCTTGTGATATTGCACCTTCACGATGCAAAGCATTGAAAAAAAAGCTTCAATGGGTTAATTTTTGCGGTTTTTAAAAAGTCTTCAAAAGCAAATACTGATGCACGGCAAAATAATTGAACATTTCGAGGGTGAGGGGGGATAATGTGGTACTCATTATCCCTTTAGTCCTATTTGAAAAGTTTCGTAATTCCATTATTCCACTCCAAAAAGAAATTAAATTAAATAAAAAAATCTTCTTTTTCTGGTCAAAGGCAACCGCCATTTTATAATTTCCCAGCAAGGGATTGGGGAGTGGAGAGTAGAGAATGGTTGCACTATATTCCAAAGACAAAATTTATGTTACGTTGATCTTCTCATACGGTTTTTTTCGTTAAAGTCCGATTGCTAAACCATAGTTGTTGTCATTTGTTTCTCTCTCATTTTTGTAGTAAAATCATTGGAAAGAAAAAAAAACAAAAGCAAAAAACAGATTAGATAGCTTACGGCGTTACCACCAGACTTGAAGTGATCCAGAAAGCTGCTCTGTTGGGAACAGCTAGACCATTGCGGAAAGTTTTGTCTATTTAGGGACTCCGTTTGGACCTCTAGGAACGTGTTGTTGCTTGCTCCAAGGGTAATTTATCAGCCAGTGTATAATAATACCAATAATAATAATAATAATAATAATAATAATAAACGACGTACTGGGTGGTTACTCTAAGCGCCTAGAGAAGTCGGTGAGGAAGCTACTTGGAGCGAGGGCACGGAGCGTACTTGAGCGGATGCAGAAGTAGCCTCCCACGCAGGCGTTTTTAGGGGAGCTCTTTCCCCTTCGTATCTGAGGCGGATCTTTACCAACACCTCAAATGTACATTCACACAATCTTAGAAATTCTGAGTTAAATTATTATGTCCCCAGACCCAGAACTGAGTCTGCAAAAGGGAGCCTACACTACAGAGGATCTGTTCTGTGGAACAAGATTCCCTCAGAGATTAGAAAACTGCCTAGTTTAAATGTTTTTGAAACTTCAGTTCATGGGAAAGATTTTTCTAATACACCATGACCCATTGTAACTCTTATTATTCATAATGTAAGTTTTTGTATTTTTAACATTATAGTCAATAGTTCTTTAGAGTATTTTAGTCCAGCTTTAAACACGATTCCTAGGAAGACCATGAAAAATGATACGATTTCGTGTATAAATATAGATTGATGATGATGATGATGAAACGAGCTCCCCTAAAAACGCCTGCGTGGGAGGCTAATGCAGAAGTCGGTCATCTCAAACACTTTGAACATTGCCAGAACTTTTAAGATAAATACTTAGTTAGGGCGCTAAGGACTCCAGTTTTTAGCCTTTTTTCTCTAGAAATCCAGAAACACAAGTTTGCTGATGTTTTTACTTAGATTTTATAGAGTATTAGAGTTTGATATTATTCTAAATAGGCTTTTACTAGAGATAACCACATTATGATGGCCTTGTTTAGGTATAAACGAGATGAAAGTATAAAACTGAATAATTTTCTAAATAGGCTTCTAGTAGAGATAATTACATCATCATGCCTTTGCGTAGGTTTTACAGGGTATAAGAATTTAATAATACTCCAAATTGGCTTTTTAAGTAGAGAGATTCATATCATTATGTATATTAGGATTGTATTAGGTTTCGTACCGACCTTTTTTTACTTCCAAGTATAGCTTTTCAAGTGGCGCAGGTTACGTTATGCGCCCTATACTACTCATAATGTGGACAGCATTCCAAAGTTTTATACTGCGATATAAATAATGCTAAATAAATGCTAATGATAATGATAATGATAATAAAACTATAAACCTCTCCAAAAGAGGTGTAAACTAAAAGGTATTGAAGGGCTCATTTCAATTATAACCAGCATACATGACCTAAACAATTTGCTTTAATTGCAAATTTTAACGATCCCGGGAGCCGCAAAAAATGTACCTCCTCTAATCGAGCCAAAAATTTGCCTGAAACTTATCAAAATTCGTCAATATTATTATGTTAATCACACCTTAAGTTAATGGGCCTTCTTACAACTTTAAAGTTTCAGTTTGTTTAGCCACTTATTCGGTATCGTTTCGTTTCACTTTTTTGCGTAAATCCGGCTTAATGAAGCCCTCACCCTCCCTGTAATTTGAAGCACTAGACATTTGGGCAGCTAAGAGTACACATTCAACTAACGTGTACTTAGTTTAAGCCCTCAGGTTTCATATTTTTTTCTCTCTTTTTTGCCTTTGCTATAATTTGTCAGGTATCTTTCGTAATCATCAACGCAGACAAAATTTAAATAATTATTACGTAGTCTATGTTATACTAAAACTAAAGTGTGAATCCTTTTTTTATTGTCAAAAATGTTATTGTAGACGTTAGAAATTTAGTTACAAATATACAGTTTGCTTAGTCTAAGTTGCTCAAGCACATGCGTGCGTTTAGAATAACTAGTAGCTTTTTTTGGCTTTTTTCTTTGTCGATACAATTTGTATATTTTAAATTAACTTTTTTCCTTTTTTTTCCTTCTTGACTGACATTTAATTTGGTTCAGTGGATAAGCCTAATCAACGGCTTAAAATCACTATCATTTGGTATTCATCGACGTTTTATTCGGAAAGGATCCTTTGTGACATCTTAACTCTTACCGTCTTTTTTTTTTAACAATTTGGACAGGTTAAATAAGGTATCCCTTAGGCACACCTAGGCCTTTCATTGTGAGATGAGAGTACCCCTTTACATGGCTTCTTCTTGTCATCAACACTATTAATATGATGCAGCCGTAACGATAAAGTGAGTCTGAAAAATTTAATTGAAGACCTTTTTTGAATAAATTAATGATAGAGGTTCCTAAATCATTTATATGCCTCTGGAGAGAAGCCTGTTAGAAAAGATTCCTCTTTCGGCCGAAGCCTTGCCTTTAATATTACCCCTCCCCAGCCCCCTCCCCCCCTCGCCACCCCTCCGCCGCATGTGACATTACGAAAACGTCACTTAAAAGTGAATTTGCGCTGCCAAACTTTATCGTTTGGGGTTGAATTCTAAAGGACAGCATCAAACTTCAGGAAAAGAAAAAAGAAAGTTTTTGTCTCTTGTTCCCGTCCTCGGCAAAAAGTGACATTAGGCAGTTTCACATTGTGCTCGTTCATCAACGACAGACAAATGTACAAAAAAGCGTGGTGCACGTGCAAAGTTGTTGTTTTCGGCTTGTCTAAAGCTAAATTCTCTTGGTTTTTGGCTATCTCAAACACAAACTGCGGTTACCAACATCAGAAATAACAAAAATGCATTGTTTAACTGACTTTTATAATATTGAACTTGACGTTTCGTATGCTTCAACATACATCTTCAGAATTGACCCTTTACATGAGTAGTCACTAAATTTGTCTAAACCTAGCCTGGTACCAGGCTCTGCAGTGGGGAGAGACAAAAAACGGGGTCAAATAGGATATTAAAACATTTAGTACTCAACGATTGGGAATTGCTGTTGTTGTCTACTGGGTGAGAGTAACATATTTATCCACTCACGCATCGTCACAGTCGAAATTGTAAATTTTCCTCATTCGTTTATTCTTATTATGATCAAAACGCGACTATATTTTCTAGTAATTGCTCGTCAGACTAAGTTCTTAAGCTTGTCTCGATCACCTTGCTGGCTGTAGCTAGAGACAAATTATTTGTTCATGCGTTTGAATGTAAAAACTGATTTAAACTGTGTAACGCATAGGGTCCCTCCGCCTCATATTCATTCATTCATGGGATTAAATAATTAGGTTTTTAACGTTTAAAACCTTCTCAGATCGTAGTTATATTAAGCTAAGATGTACTCACGTGTGCTTGTTCTTTATGGCTTGAATATGGGAAAAACTCAAGTTAAGAGCCTTCCGCCGCTTTAATTTCTTCCTTCCCAGCGCGGTGTCTAACAACTGTACTAAGCTTCGCGTCATGTACATGCGTCATCAGTTGTGTGACTAATATTCACTTCCTTTCCGGGAAGGTTTAGGTAATTTAATAATTCAATTCCGTTCGTTTTTTTTTAATCTTACAGCAAGTAAAACTGCTTTAAATGAACATTTATTTCTTTGCGGCCCCCTAGAGACTTGCCCCTTCGGCCTCATTTGGACTGTCTCCCCGTAAAATAACTCTGGCAACGGGCCTGTTCAAAGACACGGGCGAAACATTACAACAGAACATGCTTAGCTCGTTACTCGTTCGATACTGTACTGGTAGGGGAGTGGAACTCTCTTGATATCATTTTATTCCATTTACAATTTTTGTAAAAGGCCGCTTAATTGTATTTACTGATCGTGAAATCAGAAATAGAACATGCTTTTTGGGGAACTTATTAGGGCCATTTATAAATAAGACGCGACCTGTACCATTTATACGAGCGTGTCTTATCTAAGACGAGAACAGCTCGTATAAATGGTTCGCGTCTTATTTCTGTTCTTGCCTCGTTTTCAATTTGAATGTTGCCCGTAGCAACGGCAATCCAACGTGGCGTGCCAAAAACTAACGCATGCGTACTAAGCGTTCGCGTCTTATTTAAGACGCGAAGGTCATTTATACGAAGTTTTTCTCGCCTTAGCTAAGACGCGTCTTATCTAAGAACAGGTGTTCGGGGCTGTTCTAAAATAAGACGCGTCTTAGCTAAGCCGCGTCTTATTTTAGACGAAATGTGCCGTTTATACGGAAAGTTCCCGCCTTATTTAAGACGCGTCCTATTTAAGACGCGTCTTTTTTTTCCTCGTATAAATGGCCCTATTGTCGAATTCCAACTATGTACATACAACAAGTTTGGAATTGACTCCGTCGGCATTGTACCAATATATATTTCCTTTATTTACCTTCGCTTTCTGATTATTTTAAGATAACAGCTGAATGAAAGAAAGCCCATGAAAGATTGTTAGATATTATCTTGTTGAATACAGTCGAACCTCCGTAGAGCCTCCCCCATAAGCAGCCATCTATAGAAAAAACAAAATTTCCCCAGCCAAATTGCAATTAATCAATTAATCAATTAATCGATTGATATTGATAATCGATGACCAATTGATGACGAACATTCTTGTGGTTATCAATTTTCAATAACAATCGATAGATAAATTGATATCGATTGGTATCGATCGGTTGCAGATTGACGGAATCGGAGCATAAATATCACATCTCTGTACGCAGTAATTGTAAACACATTTCATTTTAATGCTTTGAACGTTAACAGGAGAACAATACTCTCTCTTTCTCGTCAACGCCCCTTCCACCGGGTATCCGTTTTCCTCTGACAGCTTAAAAGTTTGTTCTCGTTCTTGCCTCCCATCCACACATATTCCATGAAAACGTTAACCAAAAACAAAAACGCTTGAAGTTTGAAAATGTTATCCAAAGTGGAAAACTATTCGCCTTTTCA
The DNA here is from genome assembly GCA_964035525.1 of Porites cylindrica. Taxonomy (NCBI): domain Eukaryota; kingdom Metazoa; phylum Cnidaria; class Anthozoa; order Scleractinia; family Poritidae; genus Porites; species Porites cylindrica. The sequence goes on along the minus strand of OZ037776.1, from coordinate 10,521,855 downwards.
CGTTCTTCCCTCTTCTTGTTAGCAGTAAACACTTCACCGACGTTCACCTCAAAACGGAAAATGATAATAGCCTTTGACGATGCACCTTATAATCACTAAAGCCTCTTCCCGGACTTCTTGCGTAGACATAATGACAAGGAAAGGCAATGACGGGCATGTGGGTAATTCGAGTACTTTGCCTTGAGAAGACTGGGTCGGAATTGTTTTACCAATTTCGTTCCCAGGACCTCCTAAAAATGGTGAATGATCGGACAGGTAGCGTGCGTGACGTCTGTTCGAGGTTGCTGTGCCAATCGATAGCAATCGATGATTGGTTTTTGTGTGCTTTAACTGTGGCAGGATTAGCTCAGTCGGTACAGCGTTTGACTACAGAGCGGGAGATCGCAGGTTCAATTTCCGGGGCCGGACCATTCCTCAGGGTCTTAAAATGACTGAGAAATGAAGGTACTTCCTTTGCACTGCAAGCGGCGAGACCTTCGCGTGGCTCGGATGACCACGTAAAATGGCGGTCCCGTCTCCATAAAAAAAATAGTGTCCCCAATTAGCACTTTCGTGCTAAATACATTGACACTCAAATAAAGTGCTTTTTTTTTCATCGATTGACCGATACCAATCGATACCAATCAACTTTATCGATTTGGTTTTCCGAGCATCGATTTCCATCGATTGGATACCCCGGGTATGAGTGTAATCAGTTAACCCTTTCGAAATGCCGCGCCCTTTCTTGTGCTCTGATTCTTTATTAGGGAGGTAGCCTCAATAAACAACCTCTGTTCGGAAAATGAGTCACTCCGGAATCGGAAGAGCGGTCGAAATGGAGCTTAAGGGTAAACATATCTTTGTAACAGCCAATAAACTATTGTCCGCACCTGGAACTGTAATGATCGCCATTGCTTCTGTGGAAGATAGGCTTCCCCTTCTGAATTCCTAGCAGCGTAGATATACCTATCTTCGCTGTTCTGTTTTCCCACTAAAACAAGAATGAGCCATGAAATCCCATCAATTTCAAGTTGTGTTGCATTGGGCTGTGTAGAGTTGTTCTTTAACCAAGTAACTACAGGTGGAGGTGATCCGGTGACTTTGCAAGCGAAGGAAACCATGGTGATATTTGCTTTAAGGATACTGCCACGTTTTGCGGATGAAGTGAAAGGCTTGGCACTCTTCAATACTCCACTATATGTATCTCAGTAGCGATGAGCTCAGTTAGTTCTTAGCGAACTGAAAGCTAAATAAAGAGAAATTTACATCAGTGAATTCTTTACATTTGTTTCCCATTTTTAGTTGAGGGAATCAGCCAGTTGAATGCTCTTAACCCACCCTGGTCCCTAAGAGCTCCCCGCTCCGTTAAACTTGGTCTCTACCGTGAGCTGTGAGGCACGCCGGACAAGGGAGCAAGATAGAACACCTAGGTACTAGGCTGGATTCAACGAATTTATAACGGGCCTATTTATTCATTTTATGACGTCAATGAGCAAAAAGGACGACATACAACTCGTTCAAGGATTCTTACTCGAGCACTCGGCTATGAATAAAGAACACAATGTTTGGAACCTATGGTTGGGTACAAAGTACCCGGGAGTCACGCAACACTAAATTGCACCGAAGACTTATCGAAGGTGGTGATAGTTATCCATCGTATTCTCTCAGGTATAAAATTTAATAATACGCGATACAGTGAAGATACGTGCTTTAAAATCAGAACTTTCATGTCTTTTATTTTCATGGTCTTCGCGCGTGAAAAAAAGGAAAAACAGAACTCTAAAACTGAAAATATCCCATTGTACCAACTTACTTTGCTTCATATTCAGTATTGTACTAGAGAATCTGTTCCATCCATGCGAGTTTTTTGCTTCGCACCAGTACTCCCCTTGGTGAAGTGCTGTGAAGTGCTTCGGTGATGTTTGCCTCGGACACAGGAATCCCATCTTTGTACCATGTGATCACGGGGTTTGGAATACCTGCTGCCTTGCAGGTCAAGTTCGCTTTTCCTACACGAGAAATAAACTTCTTAGCTTGAGGGTTGACAGTCAAAATTGGGGACGAGTTCTCTAGATCATAACAACAAAACTTAATATTAAACTTAGATGTCATACAAAAGAAAAACAAAATATTTATGTGTGTATCTTTATTCGGCTAAGACTTATTTACGTACAAAATTGAAAGTACTAAGTTTACGCTCAATTCATTACGAGTTCGTATCAGATGTAATTATTTGTTTACTAACTGATTTTGGTTGACTATGATTAAACGATTAGTGTTTCTTGATCAGACACCTGTATGGAGAAATTAAGTGTAAAAAAATCTAGTGGAAATCAAAAAATCTTAAGGTGGATCATTATGGCTCTTGGGTGGATACTTTCACTGCTTACCGTTAAACATAATGGCAACGGCGACGGCGATGGCAACGAGAACGGGAAAATTGTAATATGTTTAGATTAGCAAAACAACAACTTTGCACGTTCATGTTAAAAGGCGCTTAGCAAATTTATAAATTATTGTTATTATTATTATTATTTTTGATTATTTACCCTATGTAGTTATAGTTATATTCTTTGCCGCAGGAAGGCAGCCAAAAAAAAAAAACAAACAATGACCACATAAGGTCCTTTTTAGATAAACAAGTTTAGTATACATATTCCAACATATTGCAAGACTTAGGGATAACAAATAACCTGACAGTAAATTTCTGGTTAAAGGAGGCTAGTTGTTGATAGATGACCTATACTTTTTGTACCAATTTAATTAATACATTTATAAATAAGGGAAAAAAAAAACTTAGAAACACAATGACAAACTCTTGTTTGTGGAGGGGATTTTAGAAACCCGAAGAAAACGCTCTGACCCCTGTTGTTTAAAAGCTATCCGATGGAAAAATCTCTAACTAGGGGATAACGCTAATGGTTTCCCAAATACTTCCCCATTATCCCCTGGATAGTGATTTATCCGGTGGATAGCGCTATCCGGCTTTTGAACAACCGGGGCTTGGGTAATATACAAAGCCGGTGATATTGGTTGGAATCAGTTTGGAAGTAATATCCGAGTTACAGCCATTATATATATCAGTATCAACTATTAAGGGGGTCTTTTCGGCTTAGTTAATATACACTAACTCGATCATTATTGTAAATTTATGAACAACTGCTTACTGTTATTTAAAATCTTATGCTGAATCATCCAAAAGAGTTAGTCTTAAGGTTGATTTCCAGTGTCGCGTTTTTGGCTACGCATTTTGACACACATAAATTTTAATCACGTACTTAAAATAGAGGCAGGATATAAAGTGCTGGGCTTAGACGAGTAGTTTTACGCTTACGAGCGACCTTTCATGCATTGCCGAGATTTTATTTGCGAACGTAAATTTTACGCAAGCACGCACGTAAAAATTACGCAACACTTGGACCTCAACCCTTAGCCTGTACTAGCCAGAGATTTGCGCGTAAAAACTGTGTGATGGCGGGGGAAAGATTTACAAAAATTCAGGCAGTACCTGCCACTTGCCGGCAGTAAATACCTTATTAAAACTTGTAAATACTCCACCCAAGATTTAACTTCCTGAAAGTGAAATATCTGCTTGCATTTGCCACATATCAGCTCGAATTTCGTTACCTTCTAAGTTCTTGGTGTATTTCGGGAACAGCTTTTTTATTTTTTGTGAAATTTCTTTGTTTGTTAGGCAGTAAAGCGCGAAACAATTTTAATTTGCTCGTAAATTACGCGAGTTTGGCGTTGCTCGGTCGGAGGAGCTTGAGGTGAATGATAGAATGAATAGCGCTGAATATCCCGACTTTGAGTAGCTAATCAGAGCTCGCGAAAACACTATCCACCGTTTTAGTATATACTAAAATGTTTTACTACATTTAATCGAAAGGGCACCGACCTCAAGTAAGAGTCGCACACGAGAAGAAGAAAAGCAAATAAACACCTCCAGTCGGCACTCTTTCGAATAAACGTATTTTTCACCTGCATTTAAGCCGGCCCATTCAAGCGAGAGTGCGCATTCCCCAGCAAGAGAGAATGATCTACACATTCTCTCTCGCTCCGCAGTAATACAGCAGCACTTATTAATTTTTGTTTCTCAAACTTTTTAATTTGTTGATTATCGTTGCTGATGAGCTTGAGGCATATTGATTTAAGTTTGAACCTTCTTTAGTTTTGAATTTTCATTTCTTCTAAAGAGTATGGTATTTAAATAAGTGAAGAAATGGGTATCTCCAAAAAAGACTTCCAACGTTATCTATCATATAGAGTACGCCAACACACCCAATAAATGATCAAAATCTATCAGATCTAAGTAGAATTACAAGGCTGCGAATTAAACTTCATCAACAAATTGGGGGTATTAAAAAACTTGAAAAACTGGCAGATAGTCCACCACCACCTACAACACGGTGTCTCTGATTAAAAAACACCCAGACTGCCCTCTTAACTGATTTGATAAGGTCGATAAGAAAGCTTGGTAGACCTAATAGGGAGTTTAAGCAACTACGACGGCAACGGCTACGAAAACGTCTCTTGAAAGGTAAATTTGCGCTGCCTTAAACTTTATCGCACTTATTTCATCTCGTTTAATTCATCAAATGTTGGCAATTTTTTTTGGATTTGAATTCTAAAGGATTGCATCAAAGTTCAGGAAAAAAAAAAAAGGCAGTTGATGTCTTTGTTCCCGTCCTCAACAAAACGTGAAATTAGGTAGTTTCACGTTGTAGTCGTGCAACGACAGCACAGAAATGTACAAAAAAAAAAGGGTGATGCAAGTGCAAAGTTGTTGTTTTGCTTGTCTAAACCTATAATTGCTTTTTTAACCGTTCTCGTTTCCGTCGCCCTTGTTGTTGACGCGTCTCCCTAATGTTTCGAGCACCTACGTTTGCCAATCTACCCTTTGTCAACTCAGTTGACAAAACCAAAACTTAAATTAAATAAACGAAAAAATTCCTGTTACGTAACCGAATCTCATCGACGAAGTTCGAGCGATTCTATATTATAATTCTATTTGTTCTAAACTTTTTTAGCTCCTAGTTGTGGAGATGGTTTTTTTTTTCGTTGCCTTATCAATGGGAGATCCTTTCCTTTCTTTTCATATTTATTGGTCGCAACCTCGTCCCCAGGGCTTTTCCCTTAAAAAATGGGTGGGGCGGGAAAAGGCCCTGGCATCGGCTGGTCACGTGTCCCCTCGTACACCCTAAAAATTATGCGTAACCTCACAGCGCGCGATCTTGGGCGGCCTTTTATATCTCTTGACGATTGACGAAAAGTTTTACAAGATTTCCTTTTTGTCACAGATGCTGGCCTTGGTTATTTTTTGCTTTCCTCCGATTTCTATGAAAGGAAAAGCGAGTAACATTTATAAAACGTCTGATTATTGAACGGTATAAATGACAAACAAGCTATCGTAAATGCATAAAGTATGTACTGGACAAGTCCGCTTTCTCGACTCGTTAGATATTTTATTTTATTTCTTGCGAAGTGGCCACCGTACACTGCCTAGTTCTCTTTACCTTAACTCTCAGCCATATCATGGCGACACGCGTTGGTTTAGACTTATCCTGTATGACCTGTATTTTTAAAAAATTCATTGACCATTGCGATCAAACGACTGGCGACAAAGAAAGACTTGGGTCCATTTAAAATTGACAGAGATGTAGTTAATTCCAGTCGATCGGTCAATCTTCCCTTTGACATAAGGAAAATCACTTTGTACTTATCCTCGGAAGAGAAAAGATATCAGAGGTCTTCAAATGTTTCTGCTTTCAGATGGGCGACCTGTCATCGTTCCTGGCTGGAGGGCTGACTTGCTTCCGGCGCGGAGATTTGTTTGTTTCATGGTCGGCTTATAGAGAAGACCAGACTCCATAAAGCATTTTGATGAACAATTCTATTTCAAATAAGTTCAATTTGTTTAAATTCACTGCACATCCTGTGGGCGAAGGCCCGCATTTTTGTTTCACATTGGACAAAATCACTCTCCGCTTGATCGCACAGTAATTCCACAATCACAATGAATTTCAGTCGAACTACTAGCCGATTAACAGCTTGGCTCAACTCTGAAGCATTTGACATATTTTGTACGTGACAACGTAGAGCCGGTACGCCCTTTCATAAACTTGTAGCATTTGAATAATGTGCAATTAAATGGATCTTTTAAGCTTTTGAATCGCACACACGCGATGTTATTATTTTCCATTGTTGCTCCCTTCGACTTCTGTCAGCGCAAAACCAGCCGATGCCAGGGCCTTTTCCCGCCCCACCCATTTTTTAAGGAAAAAGCCCTGGGGACGAGGTTGTATTGGTCGGTGACACTAATAAGCTTTTAATCTTCTTGTGCTATTTAAACTCCGTATGTCTACCGCACACTATACTGGAAAGCTTATTATGTAGAAATGAAAACGTATCCTGCCCTGTTTCGCCGAACACCTGTCACACTGCAACAAAAAGCCACTTCCAAGATCGGCGCGCCACAGCTAAAGCTAAAAAATCATCGACCTTATGTGTTAGCAAAAGCCCATTCAATATGGTATATTAATTAATTCAATTTGGAGTAAGAGTTGATCCTGTATTATGCAGACATAGCATAAAAGTACCCCTGTGCCGATTCAGAATCCATTTAAAAAGACTGCAAAGTGCTCTTAACTGCATTGTTTGACATTTACTGCTTTGATTTTACGATGTGGAAAAACGAGCACCTGCGGTTGACCGGCTATGTTTAAAAGTCAAGACCCTTTTGCTCAGACAATTTAGTTTACATGTAGTATATCAATATGGATTATTTCCGACCCGGGTATCAGGAAGTTCACCGAAATAATGACTACACAACCCGATGTGCGACGGACTTACAGACTCGAGAGATTTTCTGCTAGCGACTCAATTTCGACACCAACGAGTTACTACACTCAAAGTTTTAACAATTAACGTTTGGCGAACTGCTTTAATAGGAATTCTTAATTCTTTGAAATTTGATTAAATGAACGAAGCATTGATCCTGAACTTTGATCGAGTACACCGGAAATGACGTACTGGAAGGGAAACCATTCCAATCAGCAAAGTGTAGCAAGCACAACACAACCGAACCGCTTTCGTCACGGATACATCACAAATATTGCACCGCTCAAGGCAAACAACACCCTTTCAAGTGACCCATTACAGTCAAACCAAGTCAAGCGTACCCCCCAAGATTCTATCAGTGAATTGATTATTTGAAAAATGAATCCGTTAGTCGTTCCCGTAACTGGTGTCAAACTCAAAGCGGCATTTCTGCATGCGTAATGAGCAGTGAATATTTTACGAGAACTTCTCTGTATTTGGTCAGATTGGAAATCTTTGAATGGATTAAGCTTCTTAGAAGACTCTTACATCAATTACAGCAAAATGGAGCTGGTAGAAATTTCATAACTGCCTCGCGTGTGAATTCACAGCTCATTACACATACAAGAATGCAGAGATCAATCTGAAATCTACAACTAGCAACGGTTCAACTTTTGAATAATAAATTCATTAATGGATTCTTGTGGGGTACGCTTGACCTGGTTTGACTGTAAAGATATTGGTATGAATTCTTCTGTTTATGGCAAAGCAAACAACAAATTTGCTATCGAATATGGACAAGAAATGAATTCAGGAAGGAACACCACATCAATCTTAGTACTGCTAAAAGAAGGTCTAATCATAATTATAACAAAATTCTCAAATCTGATTGGCTATCAACTGCCCTGGTTTCAGTCTTAATTGGACAGTTTAACAGGACAGTACGCGTCATGCCTAAGTAATTGGACAGTACGCGCCATCACGCGCGCGCTTAAATGGCTTTTTTTTTCACTGCTCGCAAACAAAATTTCGAATTTCTTGTGTTTTGATTTAAAAAATAGCCTATTATATTACAAATTTTGTTAAAGTTATGATTAATTGGTAACAGAACTTCGTGTCGTCCAATTCGGTCTGTAATTATACTCGTGATCAAACAAATCGGACTCCCGCTACGCGGTCGTCCGATTTTGTTAAACACTCGTATGATTACAGACCGAATTGGACTCCATTCAGTCCTGTTACCATTACTTATCGCTCAGTCACTTGAGACGACATGAAAATTTATCGTAATTAGCTGTTTATAGTCAGTAACGCATGTCCTACTCATACAAATGATAAATGGGCTTTCAGGCGAGTTTTTGCATGATACAGTCCAGCCTCCTATACCCTTTTTAGCCGCAATATCCAAGTGCCAAATTCCCTACACTGATCTCTGGTCACATTTATTTATTTTTATAAACGGTTCGTTGGTAAAATTTGTTTGAAGACTATTGCTGGTTTTCAGTGTCACGCCATTCAAATGGATCAAAATAAAAATCAAACCGTTCAATAAACAAAACGAGCTAATGAGCGATCTTTTGTTTACCGTCGGCGATGACGTAACGTGAAAACCACCTATAGATAAAGTCCAGAATCTGGGAAATGAAAGGAGGTACATGTACAGAGACCCTCGCCAAGATTCAGGTCAGAGGAATATTTCGTATACGAGATATCCGAAGAAAGGTTTTATTTAAACTTGTAAAGATTTGTACGGAGACGCCATACTGGTGCTCACCTGGATGAGCTCCAACATGGCGGACGGAAACCAACAGAAACATCTGTTACCGAGTTTTGCTACAAAAGCGTGAATTTATTGTTCGAGAAACTCAGAAACATTAAAGTAGTACCTTTTCTAATACATGAACTGTTTAAATAGCAAAATTTCCTGAAATAAGTCATTTGTTTAACCTACATGACAGCTCTCTTGGCCGTCACGTAAATGCCGCGTCACGCAAAAGCTTAGAAGCGTAAACACAAAACCAAGAACCCTTTTGAAGCGAAAATTTGTATGTAAATTAGTTTTCAGCTGCTCTAATGCATCGTGAAAGTAAAATCCCGGTAGGATCGATATTTTTTTAGTTTGGATTTTAGTGACGTCATGTGGAAAACAACAGCAGCATTTTTCCCTCAGGAAATCACTTTCTTAATATCTATTGATATTGATCGGAGAAAGTTGATTGTTGTCACTACTAAGTCGAAACCGGTTGGGACTAGAGGAGGAGTCATCACGTCACCAAATGATGGAGGGGTACCCGCCTTTACAACCATGACACAGCTGTAATTAAAAGTAGTCTGCGAAAGAAGATTAGATCTGAATAAATAACTAAATAAGGCCTATTTTTTTCTCATCCCCTAATGGTAAGGTCCTTTAGGAGATTGTCACCGGGTCCAGGGAGGTTTCTGTTTACAGTGTAGTATTTATGCAGTCAACCCCTCTTATAGTGGGCACTGCAGTGTAGGGACCTCGAGTTACTGTCCTCATTAGCGAGAGTCCGTAATAACGCAAGTTTATTTCAGTCAAACATCTGTTTTTTGTTTTTTTTGTTTTCTGTTTTGTCTGGGATTAAGCTGTTATCCGTATTATCGCCGTGTGACTGTACATTCTAACTTCAGTTTCCTTGTTATGTGAAGTGTTACGCTTTGACTGGTAATTAAGTAAATCAAGAAATCGTGCGAAGTTTTACCTTTATGACCAAGTGAGAGACCTGAGTTTGAAAAGAAAAGAAAAAAAAAGAAATTGCTTTCTGCAATGCACTGACAATTATACAATTTAATATCAAACTACTGTCTCATAACAATTAACTCGAAACAGAAAACGTTCTCTAAAAAAACAGGATATATTTTCCTGCCGAACTTTTACGTTTCATTAAGCAAGCATTACGTTTTCATTTTCAACTGAGAGACCTACCTTTGAAAAACAATATAATAAAATAAAGGAAACGTTAAACAGCATTGCTCTTAAAAACAAAAACAGAATATATTTTAATTACGTTCTTTGCATTTGTATTGATTTTGCGGCTCTGAAGCTTCCTTGGGAAAAGGAAATAATTATGTCTCAGTGATTCACGGATCAATCCTCCTGAATGCCTTAACTATTTTGTGTCAGACACGTCATGACGACAGTTATAATTAATTATCATTGTGTTCCGTGTGCAAAAAGACCTTTGACTTGCAGTTGTGTTCAGTGTGTTTTAAATCCTCAACCTGATCGAGTTGCTGAACGGTCGACTAAGGGTAACGTACCGCTGATGCAGTCCATTATCTCTCCACGTAAGTTAAGCTCTCAGTATAGTTATTAGGGAGTTTAACATGCCACTATGGCGACGGCATCGAGAACGTCAAAAAGCAGTTCGTTAAGATTAGCAAAACAAGAACTCTGCACGTGCATCACGCTTTTTTTGTACATTTCTTTGCCGTCACTGCACGACTACGACGTGAATTGCCTAATTTCACGTTTTATCGACAACGTGAACATACGACGACGAATCTCTCTAACTCTTTGTAAACCTGGATATTTTTCTTAAGAATTCAACTTCAGGAGTGTTCGCCTACATAAAACATAGTGACCGAGTTGGGATAATTGCGCTAAAGTTTCATAGATCGAGAAGTCACTTTTTAAGCGACGTTTTTGCCGCCGTCGCCGTCGTGGTATCTTAAACTCCCTATTAATAGCCGGCGAGCAAGCTCTCCTATTTAAGCAAGCGATGAGAGCCTCGCGAAAACGCGCGAGCGAGGGGCCGAGGAAAGGAGAGCTTGCAACGACCTCTCATAAATTCTCATTTCCACTCCGGAAACCCCGGGACTCCGTAAAGCGTGAAAACTGTAACCGCAAACGTGCCGCAGATTAGAAAAGTGACAACCGCCTGTCAAGTAAGTTTAGACAGCAGAGGGGGCGTAGAATTATTTATTTATAAATCGCTTTCGCAACAGCATCAAAGCAATGTTTTTAGTCACTGATGTGTTTTTTTTTTTCCCACGGGGACATCGAACTTCAACGTGTCCCCTCGGATAAAAACTCACTACTTTGATTCTCGTTTCGTTTACTTTTGAAAAGTCGTCCATGCTGCAGTGTAGAAGACTACTCCGCATCGCAATCACCAACAAAAACATCATATATTTGTCCGTCTGGAACTGAAGAATAGCATTTTCCTGCACTTGGTTCTCTTAAGTTTTACTCCAGTTGCTTCCAACTCTTTCTCTTTTCCTTCTTTACGGTCAAGCTACACAACTACACTGTCAAGTACATGTTTCTGAATTTTTCTACCCAGTAGAGTTCAATCGGGCGAAGAAACCGATGTTGGAAGACAGCGCTTGACTCTCTCTTCACTTTCACTCTCCCGGTTTTCAGAACTAAACAAGGCGCTTGACACAAACGAATACAACTGATGAAGGGTTTTCATTTTCTTCCACAAGAACTATAAACTCGGTCCGACTTATCCTCGGCTGGCAATATTCTCTTTGCGAGAATTACAACAAACGAGCCCGTCTGCTTTGAGGGCTGAAACAAGTTCTCGATACCAATCTGATCCCCTTAAGAACCAAATTTGACACACAGACGAAGCGGGTGCCAGCTTGGCCTGTTATCAATCAGCTTTGATTTCCGGAACGTCATTTTTCAGCCAATTGTATTTCCCTTGTCTGGGCGAAGTACAAATGAAATTTTATGAGAGATCGATGCAAGCTCTCCTTTCCTCTGCCCCTTTCGGCTTCGCCGCTCGCTCGCGCGCTCTCGCGAGACTCGTTTCACTCGCCCAAATAGGAGAGCTTGCTCGCAGGCTACCCTATTTAAGACGCTGAGCCACGAAATTTGTCAAATTTCAAACAGTGGGCGGAACTGTCACCAAATTGAGTCTCAATATAATAACCGCTCATAAAAGTAGAAAAGGTTTAAATGACACAGCAAAATATAACTATACAAACGGAAGAAGGGATTGGACAAAATTGAAGAAGATTAAAATCGACTTTAATTGTGGATTTTGAAAACTTGTTCACCTATCAGTTTTTCAAGGTTCTTTTATGTTGCTTGTAACGATTGATTGATTTAATTCACTAAACTTTCACTGCGAATAATGACTTGTAACTTTAGAATAACTGGTAAACTGAAACTGAAGTAGATAGCCGTGAAACAGCCCTTTAACAAAAGGGTTCATGCATGCATGGACAGGGTGATCACGGAAATTGCAAAACGTTAGAGACTGGGCCTTTTACAGCGCAATCGAATTTCACTGGAGCATAAATACTTCATCTGCTGTCGTATATATCATTATTGCATTGATTACTTTTCTGATTCGGGATCGAATCAACTGAATAATTTCTTTTGTCGTCCAATTTTATCAATCAAAGCTTTACTAATTTAAATGTCCGTGATTGAGAAACGTTGAGCTTGATTTTATACTTAACTTTTTTTTGACAACCAGAAGAAGGAGTAGAATAGCAGGAAGTCTTGCAAATTCGTTCAATTAAGCTTTAAATGATCGACTTATTTAGGCGACTTGGAATTAAGAACTTATCATACAAGGGTCTATTATTGTGTATAAATTTGGGCGAATCATATTAAAAACTAATCTTTGTAACATTGATTTAAGTGCAGTCGTCTATTACAACTCGCTTTGCCCAATACGAATGGTAAATGTGTAGTTTCAGAAAATATCCATCATAGTCCTCCCCCCACGGAGGGTGACGGAAATTAAGAGCGGAGGGGGATCCACAAGGAGGAAATTTCCGGGAAAGGTGGCGAGGGGCCTTTCGAGGTCTTTTCTTTTTTTTTTTCGGAGACTCGGAGTAAGATTGATGAGTTATTAAAAACTAACAGCTGTTTTGTTGAAAAAGCTATCAGTTTTTTTTTACTGTTAGTCAGTGTTTCAAAACAAAAGCTATTGTTTTCATCGGTGATCTTTTATTTGCGGTTTGATGAGCACTTTTTTCCGCACGGCTTGCATGATAGTTTATGTAACACGATTGTCGTCAGCTCATTAACAAACTTGGTTATCTATCTATTGCTTTGTTACACGATATATTGTGGTATTCCTTGTAATGTGGTTATGCCTATAAAGCTTTCTTTTTTAAAACATGTTTTTAAATGAAAGAAAGTAATTGAAGTTCACTGCTTAATTGAGAGATGACATCACGTGTCGATCACGTGTGTCGTCAATGTCCGTACCTCCTCTATCGACTTAAATGACTAACTTCTGCTTGTATCGCAGAAACAATTATCTTTCGCATAAAAGTATAGTGCAACAGCATTTTTAAGGGAAATATTTTTTCAAGGGAGGCGGGGGTTGGACCCAACAAAGTTGAAAAAAAATAAACGGAAATTGGAGGGGAATGACAAGCACCCCCTGGCGTGGAAATCCCAGGGGGATGGGAGTCTAAAACAAAAGTGCCCTCAGTGGGGGGGGGGGGGGGGGGGGCGCTATGGATATTTTTGGAACTGCATAATAAGAGACATCTATGCACATTAGCACGGAGTTAACTACGAGAGGGAATATGAAAATACATCTTTCAGAGATAGATATATCTACCTGGATTTATGAAAACCGGGTTAGGAAAAAAAATTAGAATTTCTCTCAACTTCCCCTGTCTTAGCTTATTAACTCAGTTGTTTGCTTTGGCATTCTTTGTAATTGTTTTGTGTAGAAGTGGCTGTAGACAGAATTTCTTTCCCTTTTCCCTCCCATCACGCCCTGCTCCCGCCGCGCGCGTTACTTGAAGACGACTGGGGACGAGTCAGGCACCAGGCGTACACACGACAAGAAAGTTGTATATCACACGTGTGCGAGGAAAGCTGTTGAGGAATGTCTGAACCCCACCCAGTTTGCTTACAGGCAGGGGGGTAACTGTACGAACGCATTAATATCTGTTCAACATCATGTTTCTAAATATTTGGACAATCAAGACTGTAAGGCAGTTCGTATCTTTACGATTGATTTTAGCAACTGCATTCGATTCAGTTAACTACAGTTTACTCTCTGCAAAACTCATTAATAAGCAGCTACCGCTAAACCCCTACATAGTTAACTGATACCACAGTTTTTTGCATGAACGACAACAGCGTGTTTTATTTGGTAACCATGTTTGTACTTGGAAGGCAGTCAACAAAAGAAACGACTCAGGGAGGTGTTAGCGGCCTTTACCTCCTTAATGTTTTTCTTAATGATTTAAATATTTTTGATAATGTCGTTCCTGCCTTTTTAAATATGCAGACGACTCCACTAGTACAGCCCCTGTAAGCAGTAATTCTGATCCGTCTGACCATTTAGAAGAACTATTTTTAAATTGGTCTAGAGAGAATAATATGATTTGTAACCCTAGCAAATGCATGGAGCTCGTTGTTAGGAAGAAGAATTCGAAGAATAACACGCATTATGTGTATGGAGCGTCTGAATCAGATTTGAATATTATACAACGTTTTTTGGATCGCTGCCACAAGCACCGCTTTGTCTCTTCTCCCGTTCCTATTAATGATCTTTTTTATGACTGCAAGATTTTAAAGGCTATTAGCTCTGTAGATAACCATCCACTAGGCTCGTATTTGCCACCAACAAAGGAGAATAAATATGATCTGCGTAAAAAACAGTGTGCCCTCCCCAAGGTTAATACCGAACGATTTATGACATCTTATGTAAATAGATTGATTATTAAACACAAGATAAGGTAGTTTCTACGTAGCATTTTATCATCCATTTGTAGTTTAACTAGTTTAATTTTTATTGAGTGTATAGGCAACTAGAATGTAATAAAAGATATCTACTTTTATCTTTTGGCAATAAAGACTATTATTATTATTATTATTATTATTATTATTATTATTATTATTATAAGTTGAAAATTAGACGCCTTGTCCTTGTCCGGTGCCAAGATCGAGGTCATTCGACTCTGATTAATTTTTGTCTGATGATCTGATGTTTGTTTCGAGGTCTTTTCTTGCTTTTTCGATCATCCCTCGATTGATTCAACCAAGAAGATGCCACTGCATCTGTTTGAAAAGGATGTTTTTTAAAAATGTTTCGCCTCGATCAAGCCTCTTAGCGCATCGAGAAGGTCCTTTCAGCGGATGTTACTGAGTAACATCCCTTGAATGGCCCCGGATCAAATGGCATTCATGAAGAATAGCAAATAAAACTGAAATGAACCGCTGCCTCATTTAACAACTTTTTCAAATATTGGCAGGAAAATAAAAAATAGAGAATTATCCATGTTTGTAATGTCTGTCTCTGCCGAATATTAAAATGAATGCTTGCAACAACAACAACAACAACAACAACAACTTTATTTGTACTCTACCTTGATTTACATAGAGTATAGACTAGGGCAGCCTTACTTAGGTTATTAATAAATGATCATATTAAAAGGTAAGGTACCGCACACCACACACACCTACACAAAACATCCACAAAAAAGTAGAAAAAGAAAGCTTAGTGTACCAGTATTAAACAACGGAAAGCCAACGCTTGCGCTAAGTTGTCTGAAAATTTATATTCTGTTTCATCGGCTGAAGAAGCGGAATTAGCCTACAAGCTAATCGAAGATTTTGAGACTCGAAATACCGTATTAATAGTCATAATTAGTTCTGTCATTCCTGAAAATTTGGTGCTTTTAACAAAAAGTGAACACTCCGGCCCCAAATCTGCACATATACGTCCCACTATATCGAGTTGGTGTCCGCCTTGACAAGCAAGGATATTCGAGGCGGGGCAATGCGTGAAAAATGTCAAAATAGAGACTAAGGCTATTAACATTATCAATCTCAGCAGAGGCCTGATTCAGCTCAGAGGCTAGGGCAAATTAAGAACAAGGTACTTGCCAGTCAAAGCCTCTAGTGAACACTGCTGCTTACTGAAGGGGTTGTGTTAAAATAGCCCCCTCCCTACCCCACTAATTTTGCCTCCCAGCCCTGATCCACCCACCCACTGTTAGGGCAGTCCCTGGGCTATCCAGCTAAACTTACCAAGACAGCAAGCCCCCTACTTTTTTGGGCACTTTTTTGGACACCAGACTGGCCTGGTGCCAGGCTGTGCCCGGCGCGAGGCAAAAACCTAGTGGCCACGTTTTAAAGAAATCAGACAGAAATATTATTAAATAATATTATTATTACGGCCTCATATTTTGCGCGTTCTCTTCTTGACCTTATAGGGTAAAATGACATAATAGTGGAATGATAAATAACAATATTGATCCTTCTTCTCAAGTGTGAAATATAAGTATGGCGATTTTGTACACTATACATGTATTCAAAGGGGGAAGTGATAATGTATAATTGTCACCTAGATACACACCCTGGTGATCTGGGGCCATTCAAAGGATGTTATTTAGTAACATCCACTGAAAGGTCCTTTTCCCCGCGGAGTAAGAAGAGGCTTGAAACATCAAAACATCCTTTAAACGGAGGCAGTGGCATCTTCTTGTTTGAATTGATTGGAATCAATGGAGGAATGATCGAAAAAATGGGACAAAACCTCTCACCAAAAATCAAACAAGTCGGATATAGACGATCGAAGTGCAGATGAATCACATATTTTAATATATTAAAAACTTCGAGGCGAGCGTGACGTCATACGTTTACGAAATCCGACCGAAGATAAGAGGGCCTTTCGAGGGATGTTAACGAGTGCTGACCATCTTAGATATTCTAAAGTAGCGCTCCGCGCATGGGCAGATGGCAAAACCTCTGAACATATTAAACGGTACGGTGTCGTGTGAACGATAAAAGTTTTCAGCCGGTCATATTCGGCGTTGACACTACTTTTTTCTTTAATTAATACATGTAACATACCCGATCTAATAAAGCGTCATCTAATTTTCTTTACAGCTCTTCAGGCTCCGGTGACAAAACAACTGCATGTCACTTTCGGTAGCTCAAAGCGCCTTGTACAGTTCCAGGATGGCGAGGAAGTAAAACACTTGCGTCATCATTTTCTACGGGTGTTTTCTGACGTCCTGTCCGATGAAGTTGCACCAAAAAATGTGACGTTCCAAAGTTATGACAAAAGCTTTGATGACTATCTAGACCTGCCGAGTAACACAGAACTGCATGAGAACTCACGAATAAAGGCTCTGATTGTCCCTAAGCAAGCAGATACTAAGGTACTGTGAAATTAAACCCTATTTGATCTCATAGCCTTACTCATCAAAGCCTCCCATTTAAAAGCTAATCTTAAGCAAATGTATTTTTTCACACATGGTAGAGTTTTTCAACGACAATAATAACGACAACAGCAACAACAGTTTATTTATTTCAGAATCTTGGTTACACAAAAAAGAATATATAAAATACAACAAATTCGAGGCGAGGATGTGTAAAATATTATGCATTAAATAAATAAATAAATAAATAAATAAGATAATTATAAGAAGTAGATTCGTAAAATAAAATGTAAATATAAGTGTTTTAAGAAAAAAGAACATGAATTAGGTAAAAGACAATGAGCACAACTAATTACGAAAAAAAGGTAAAATGAAGTAGACATGCTTTACAAGCAAAATTAAATACTAAAAGAAATTCAGTTGCTGTAATGATAAAATTATCTAACCAATACCAGCCAAAAAGGATTAGTACTCACTAACAAGTTTAAAATATTATGTTTTTTTTCCTCCGGCCACAAAAGTCATCCAGTTGTAGTAAAGATCACTTTAAAGACCGGTTTCCCTCTTTCTAACATCATTGCACCATTCCCCTGTACTGTATTCAACTAACGCAGCTTCCAGACGTCAAACCACATCTAATTGATGAAGACACTCCATACCGCCTGTGGAATATCGTAAGCAACGGCTTGATTCAGAGATCTCCTGCTGACCCGACATTACTAACTTGCATGGGTGGTTTCAATAGTAATAACAGTAAGTTCAATTTACATTTCAAAGACCAGTTGATGATTCTATTATGTAAAAACTACTTTGAAATATACAGAAATGTCCGGCTAATGTTGGGGCCATTAAGAAAAAAGGGAGTTTAAACAGTCAGTTATGTTTTTGAGCGACGCACGTCAACCGGAAGTAAGCTTTTTTCTTAATGTGCCT
>OZ037776.1:10489002-10496502 GCA_964035525.1 Porites cylindrica | reverse complement strand
CTAGAATTCTCGGAACATTTGTTGAAAAATTTCTTGCTTGCCTGCCTCTCTTAGGATTTTCGAACATCTAAAGATTATAATTGCCCATTTTAACGGATTTTTATCCTAAAAAGGTCACATTTTCGAAAAGGTGATTTTGATAGCTATAATTTTCGGATCACTAGACTAGGAAATCCGAAGAGATAAAAAGTTTTAGGGGATGAAAATATGCCTATATCTACCGTTTAAATACAAAATACGTTCAGCAATGCTATGTTTAAGTGGTTTTGAACTATATTCTCGTTGGGTGCCCCTGATCATGATTTATGCCAAATATCACTTCAAATCGTGCTACTACCTATACTAATTGTGTACATGTTGCAGTTAATTTTTTTTTATCTCTGTCAGTTAATTGTTGTTTTTCCTTTGTTTCAAATTTATTAGCATATGTTACCATACCCCAAAACAATGGAAAAATAAAAATTGACTGAGATAAGAAAAAAAGTACAACATACATAAAATTACACAAAATTAAAAGTAAACTTATTCGACAACTCCGTGACATATCGTTGAATTTTTTTGGAAGACGGAGATTTTCTTTTTTACTGCTTACTCCCTAAAATGGCCTATACGGGGAGGCTCCGTACGAAAGAGGTATCTCTTTCAGGCTTCGGGTATGTGAAAGGGTAAGGAAATCTGTCATTTGGGTCTTTGAATGGGCCTAAAGGGCTAACAGATGAATTTTATGGCTTTACAAAGTCGAGAAAACGTTCTATTTTAATTTGTGATTGATTCCTATTTAAATGACATTGCATTTACAGCAGTTAAATGGGACCCAAAGTTCTAAACGAGGTATATGAAAGGGGTACCTTTTTCGTGAAAAATGGTACATAAAAGGGTAAGGGGTTGGACCTCGGGGCGGAGCCTTCTCGTATACAAATTTGTTGAGTATCCCCCCACCACTGATCTTTTTACTTCTAGAGTGGATACTTTTGAAAACGCGGCCGGTTTTGTTCTGCTCATCGCGTAGATGGATGTGAAAAGAGGCAATTTGAAAACGATTACTCTTCAGTGTCGGATCCAATCTATATCTCGTGCGAACATCTCGCGAATTCGGATTCCACTATAAACGCGCATGCGTCCATCAACTGATCAAAGGTCGTAACATTTCCTGACATTTTTGCCTTTTCTTCTTAGTGGAAATGCAAAAGTTAATAAAATGAGTGGATACGATTGCTTTTTTTTCTTCACTTTGAAAACGAAGAAGAAAAGTTCCGGTTTTTAAACTAAACTAGATACGTTTGGACAGCCCCTAAAAACTTACGACCGTTTTCTGAGATGGAGTACTCTTCTTGCTTGAGATAAACAAACACGCCTGATGGATACAATTTAAGTGAGCCTGACCGATCACAATTGCGATATCGATTTCTTCGTCGATTTCGACTTGTTATTTCTGTCATTACCAATTTTTCTTACTGTATTACGGTATTGGATATCCCCAATGTCCCACTCAAGGGAAACTCCGTTCATTTAACTACGTACCTTTTTAACCCTCGGACGTACAAGCAAATTCATACCCCCACGGTGGTTACAGGGGGGGGGGAGGGAGGGTGGATGGAACCCCCTCCCAGGAGTTTTTGATATGTTGCAGTATTTTTTAACGATTTTACCTTTAGTGGAAAGCCCTTGGTCTTCTCTACAAGATGAGGTATATTTTATGGGTAGTGGCGCTGCTGGGGGCCTGTGACGTCACCAACAATGGTCGCCATCTTGGCCGCCATCTTGGATTTTACCAAGAATTAGAAATCAGGTTAGAACCGCAAGAAATGGGTATTTTTTGTGGTTGGGATGAAAAATAACACATAAATAAGCACTTTGCATGATTTACTTTTATTGTTGAAAAAAGTTGGAAAACCATATACTTTCAGTCAAAAATGGCTTGACTACCTCCTACTTATCATAACTCGTAGCCATAAAAACGGATCATCACCGAACTTGAATCAAAATGTATGCGAGGGATGAATGAACGGGGGGGGGGGGGGGGGGGTTGGCACCACCCCCTTCCCACTTTGTACGTCCGAGGGTTAAAAGCCCCTTCCTATTTGTAATCTATTTTTTCATTGTTCCTGCAGCCAAGTCCATCTTACGAGGCAAAATTTGAGCCCGACTATTACTGGGGTCATACAGTGTTCAAGAGCAGTCATTACAACAGGTTGTACCTTGGATGTGACGAGAACAAAATGGCAACACTTGTACACATGAAAATAACGGATTATCCAAATCCACAGGCTATGTTCATTGTAAATGAATTTAATGTAGTCTTGCTTCCAGATTGTAACTGATCAAGAACATTTACATGAAAAGCTTGTCGAATGATTACGATGACCAGAACTCTTTTGTCAGTGATTTTGGAAGTGACGTCAGTAAACAAATAAATGAAATTTAAACCTTTTAACACATTGGACATCATAGCCAAGTTATTTTATATAAAGGTGTGGTTCCGGATGTATTCCCAATAAAATAAACTGTTGATTCCCGAGATTACAAACATCGCCCATTAATTTGTATTTCACCTCTGTTCAGACGAATGCTAAAAGTGCAAAGAAAAATTTGTAAAAACATACTACATGAGAAATTTCTGCAATTTGATTGGCTTGGAGCAGTGGTATTTCAGCTTAATTAAATAAATACCGACGTGTGAAAATTACAAACCTTTTGTGGTAGTAGTATAAACAAATAATAGCAAGATTTGTAAGTGATATTTGGCATAAATACCACTCGTGATATTTCAAAATTGTCTCAAATTTCACTCGCTTAACGGTTCGTGAAATTACTATAACAATTTTTAAAATTTAATATCACTCGTGGTATTTATCAGGGGCACCCAACGTCAATTTTCGGAAAACATCTTTTCGGAAGACGATTTGGGATCTAGAATTTTCGGAACATTTGTTGAAAAATTTCTTGCTTGCCTGCCTCTCTTAGGATTTTCGAACATCTAAAGATTATAATTGCCCATTTTAACGGATTTTTATCCTAAAAAGGTCACATTTTCGAAAAGGTGATTTTGATAGCTATAATTTTCGGATCACTAGACTAGGAAATCCGAAGAGATAAAAAGTTTTAGGGGATGAAAATATGCCTATATCTACCGTTTAAATACAAAATACGTTCAGCAATGCTATGTTTAAGTGGTTTTGAACTATATTCTCGTTGGGTGCCCCTGATCATGATTTATGCCAAATATCACTTCAAATCGTGCTACTACCTATACTAATTGTGTACATGTTGCAGTTAATTTTTTTTTTTTTATCTCTGTCAGTTAATTGTTGTTTTTGCTTTGTTTCAAATTTATTAGCATATGTTACCATACCCCAAAACAATGGAAAAATAAAAATTGACTGAGATAAGAAAAAAAGTACAACATACATAAAATTACACAAAATTAAAAGTAAACTTATTCGACAACTCCGTGACATATCGTTGAATTTTTTTGGAAGACGGAGATTTTCTTTTTTACTGCTTACTCCCTAAAATGGCCTATACGGGGAGGCTCCGTACGAAAGAGGTATCTCTTTCAGGCTTCGGGTATGTGAAAGGGTAAGGAAATCTGTCATTTGGGTCTTTGAATGGGCCTAAAGGGCTAACAGATGAATTTTATGGCTTTACAAAGTCGAGAAAACGTTCTATTTTAATTTGTGATTGATTCCTATTTAAATGACATTGCATTTACAGCAGTTAAATGGGACCCAAAGTTCTAAACGAGGTATATGAAAGGGGTACCTTTTTCGTGAAAAATGGTACATAAAAGGGTAAGGGGTTGGACCTCGGGGCGGAGCCTTCTCGTATACAAATTTGTTGAGTATCCCCCCACCACTGATCTTTTTACTTCTAGAGTGGATACTTTTGAAAACGCGGCCGGTTTTGTTCTGCTCATCGCGTAGATGGATGTGAAAAGAGGCAATTTGAAAACGATTACTCTTCAGTGTCGGATCCAATCTATATCACGCGCGAACATCTCGCGAATTCGGATTCCACTATAAACGCGCATGCGTCCATCAACTGATCAAAGGTCGTAACATTTCCTGAAATTTTGGCGTTTTCTTCCTAGTGGAAATGCAAAAGTTACTAAAATGAGTGGATACGATTGCTTTTTTTTCTTCACTTTGAAAACGAAGAAAAAAAGTTCCGGTTTTCAAACTAAACTAGATACGTTTGGACAGCCCCTAAAAACTTACGACCGTTTTCTGAGATGGAGTACTCTTCTTGCAACACAAACATGAACAAAAAGAGGAACAACAACAGCAACGACAACGGCCGGAAAACAATGATGAGTTTCCTGATACCGACTAAAGAAATATTGCTGTTTTACAAAAACCTTACGTAAAGGCAGCCTAGGTTATACTTGGTTTAATACTATAAATCACGGCATTACGAGTCGTTCATAAATTGCAACGTTTGCGTGGTGCTTTAATTTGCATTAGACACAAACAAGACGAAATCACGAGGCCCTCGGCTTTTTTTATGGTGGTTTGGCAAGTTCTCTGCTACTGTGTTAAACCTTCCGCATGCAAGATAATTTACATGTAAATCAATGAATTTGCGTGGAAAGCATGTATCAAGCAAGTAAAAGCACGACAACAGGTAACTGTCAAGGAGGAGGGAAAATTATTCTTTGCGAAGCTTGGACAACGAGAGATTGAGTCTAAGAGATTAAAAACGAACCAGGGTTCCTGTTTACCGACTCAAACTATAATAGAACGGATCAGTCTCTAAACATTATTCCTGGGTCACTCTGGACGACTTGGGAACGAGAACGATGAAGACTACGAAGGTTGAACTAGTGTGAACAAGCGGATGAAAGGTTTTGTGCAGATGAAAACAAAGCTCTTCTTTTCTTCACAGGCTGCAGGGAAGCACAATTTAAAGTTCTGGAGATTCCATGTAACCCATTCAACTGTCGTTTGCGAAAGGATTTTTTAACTGCGATTTGATTTGCAATGTTTGAAAATTCTGTAAAGGTCAAACATTTGCGCATACCGGTTTTTACAGGGGAATAATTGTTTAACTAGGGTATCTAAAAGATAGTAATGCTGCGGCACATTCTGTTGATACTGGCATTCAATGTCCTATTTACATGTTGGAACGTACTAGAATATTTACTATCAGTCTATAGAAAGAACTCGTGGAAACATTGTTTAGAAAACGATCAAGTGGTTATAACTCTGGTTTTCCCACAGTAAATTGTAGGAAATAATAGAAATTCAGATTGTTTATCCATATATTTAATATACGGTGCACGATATTTTCTCTGGAAACACAATACTTTTCTTGCTGTTTGTTGCACTTTATTAAGTAACAGTTATTTAGCTATATATTTATAGAAAACAACAACACAAAAAACGGGAAAAAAAAGAAAGAAGTAATAAAAAATTCGGTAGGACTCGAACCCTGCACCTTCGGCTCGACCCGACAACAACTAACCACTACACCTCAGAGGCCGATTACGTAATCTATAGGAAAAAGTCTTTCATTTTTTTCCTTTTCCATGAAACTTCCGCCGGCAAGATGATCGCCGGCCGCATTAACCGAGCTATTAACAGTGAAAAAACAATGTAAACGCATCTTCCATGGCAATGAATGAATGAAAGAACATAATTATGCTTTTCAGAACGCCGATACACGTCCTCGTCTGCAAAGTAAGACACACAAAAATATGTTTTGTTATCTCGATTTCCGCTGTTATTTTGAAGCGAATGGTCAAAATCACATCCATTTTCGGCTCATACAGTTTCTTAAGAATAGCATTGCATGACATTTCCCCCTTTCCCATCACCTTCTAGCAAGCTGGAATTTGTATATCCCCCGTGTTGGGGAGTCGAAGAGCAAATGCTCATCCTCTCGTCAGGTTTAACACCTGGACGAGTCACAGGCTCTTGAATTGAAATCCAATCCCCAATTTAACCATCGTACTCATCTGAAAGACTCCTGCGTGTCTTAAAATTTGGTAAGACCTCTAACCGTGCTGTAGAAAATTTGCCACAAAGAAAACTCTAAGTATGAGCAGCGAATGATTCACTCTCTCACCCACCGAACTTCCCCGTGTTTTTATTTGAGTTGTTCGTGGCGCAATGCACTCTGGTTAAGTGCAATGCATTGTGGTAAAAAGTGTGGTTAAATGCAATGCATTGTGGTAAAAAGTGATGAATTGGAGAATTCGTCGCCCCTATATATTTCCTTTAAATCCTGATTATGTTGCTGCTCGCTCCCTTCGGTCGCTCCGCAGCAATTAGCAATTAGGTCATAAATATCGAGACAAAACAACTTTAGCTAGCAAAACGCGATTCAGCCGCCATTGATTTGGTTTTCAAAGCCGGCGCTTTTCGCTACTAGTGGGCTATAAATGTAGCTTAGCAATAGCTCAACCAATCAGAACGCAGCATTGATAAAAGACCCTAGTTGGATTTTACCAGTAAGTATGAGGTACACTTTATTTCTCTGCGTAGATTTCAACCATATATATCTGGATCATCATATCCTCCTAATTCTCGCTCCACATTTTATTTCTACTAGAGTTACACCTTTTCTAGTACACGTTGGACAACACAAAATTCTTGGGATGGATAGCACTGGCAGGGCTATATGTTAGTGGATGGGATGCAGGTCTCTGAGTATCCAAACCCTCAAGCGCAGTTTATCCTCAACGAAATTTAAAATGTAGAGTGCTGGATCGCACTTGCTTCTTTTGTACATTTAATAGGGAAGGGAAGTGAGGACGTTAAAAATTAAAGTTGTGAAATTTTGGGGTTGGATAGCATATCCAGAAGAAAACAAAGTGAAAAATGTTCACTTGCTAAAAATCAGTCTGTTAGACGTGCAAATGTTTGGGGAGATATAAGCACCGTTATGCTCATATGACTCCGTTATATCCTTCTAAAATAGAACTCGATCTTAAACGTTAAGATCTAAACCAGTTTTAAAACGATTTGTATGGAGTCATCACATCAGCCTGCTCGCCTATTTGCACCATATGTACAAGATAAACAGGTTGATTTTTGGCAAGCCGGGCTTTTGTCATCTTGTTTTTTTCTGAATATACCAGCTATTCTTCTGTTTTCTTAAATTTGAATTCTTTTTGACGTCACATGAAGTCGTATTAATTAAACCTCGTTAGTATTGCTACTACATTTTTACTTGCTATTATAAATTTTCACCCTGACAGGTGAACATAGCAACAGATCAAACAATAATAGTTGCATTGCATTTACTGCCTTTTTACATGTGCATTACTTTAAGTGAAGAATAATTATCACGGCAAGAGATATCAACAGTTCTTCTTTCTATTGATTTGTACCTGTGACTCAAATATCGCGACTCCTGATTGGTTATATAAGGGAAATGAATAATAAATGCATGTCGGTGAGTTTGACTTTTAGTAAAGTTACGATTGGTTTTACCGGTTAGACAATTGAGTGTGTAGACGAGTGATAAGCAATTTTAAGACAACCGAGATGAATGGAT
>OZ037776.1:10459002-10481502 GCA_964035525.1 Porites cylindrica | reverse complement strand
ATTAGGACTCATTTAGGACTGTTCTTTGAGACTACAAGAAAGAAGGTGGACTAGCTGTTTTGTGACCTACAGAAAGAAGGTAAGTGCTACTTTTTTAAAATATAAACCCTGTAATATAACGAAAATGGCCGCATGTAATTAATTACCACGTGGATTGTGGCCTCCTGACCTCCCTGGTATGACTTTCGAGACCTCAAGACCAGAATTTCGCATCATGATCAGAAAATATTATAACAAATACACACAGTGTGAGCTATGGCTTTTCCAAAGCTATAATGGAGATGTAGAACAAAAATTATTTTAAGATCTGGAAGTCGCAATCGCGGGTAGTGCAAACCGGAAACTGTTTGGTCTGAGAAAATATCACAGAAAAACCGGGAGAAAAATTACTTGCTTCTATAAAATAGCTTTCACCAGCTATTTGCGAGGGCTTGAAAGAGAAGAAAATTGACCATTGCCGGGGTTTGAATGTCCGTATTTCATGCCCGAATTTCGTTCAGGAATTTTGTCCGCTATTTCATCTAACCCCTGACCCCGAGCCCCTGACCCAGAACCGTGGGTCCAGGGGTCCAACCGAATGCCATACTGGTGTCCGGGCCTGGTGCGAGTCCGGGGTGCGAGCCCGGTGCGAGCGAGCACAGAAAAAAGTAGACATTATTGCCTGTCATTACTACGTTTTGATTATATTAATCAGAGCTTTGAATGCATTGGTACGGAAATAGTTTTTTAGGCTTGGTGAAACTAGTTTATTACTGTTTTCGCTTTTTGAGTTTGAGTATACTATGCGAATTAAAGCCGCATCTGCTGCGTGTAATCGAATAAATACGGTACATATATAAATATAAATACATTTTTCCGAACCGTTTAGAATAATTTTTCTAGAGTGCTCAACTCTTCAGGAGCAATAAATAATATTATTGAAAATTTATGCAGGTCTAGGCTTCAGAGGTTATACATCGCTTTATTGCTACAATTTAAGAATTTCAAAGTTTCCTGCACAAAAGGACTTAAAAGTGGTACTCCATGACATATATCGCACACAAAACTAGCGCGTTTACATAAGTATAAATATTCGAGTAAGATAAAAGAATCTCGGCTAATATAAAGCCGTATCTGGTATGTCGCAGGCCCGGCTGGCAATAGCAGGCAAGAAAACAGCCTACAATGGGAAAGGACAAGAGAGGCGTATTGCGTGGGAAATGTTTGAAATGTGAAGAGTGTGATGAGTACGAAACCACTGTTACTGGCAGTATTTTGTGCGAGTACTGTGGCCACAGACCAGTCGAACACGAGGCAATTACAAGCGAAGAGGAAACACTGCCAGCAAAAAAACCGAGGTTGGAGCCAATACAAGAAGAGTTAGAAACTGATTTGTCTTGTGAGGGAGAAGGGCAAACAGAAAGCATCGTTAACAAACCAGTCTCTGTTTCAACTTCAGCGTCGCTTAATCTCGTGGATGTTTTTCCAGCAGAAAACACCAGTACAAGGCCGTCACAGCCGTCCGCTACCAAAAATGACACTCCTTCATCACCTCACCATGATATTACTGAAGAACACGTAGAGGTAGTCGAAGAAGTAGACGTGGATACCGAACTGGAAAGTCAGCAGTTAAAAGCAAATGAACTTGCAAAGAAGGAACCAGGCGTAGAAGAACACGTAGAGGTAGTCGAAGTAGTAGACGTGGATACCGAACTGGAAAGTCAGCAGTTAAAAGCAAATGAACTTGCAAAGAAGGAACCAGGCGTAGCTTTTAATATTAAAAGAAGACAAGGGAAGCTTTTTGCGGAATGCAATGTGTGCTCATCTGAAGTCGCCGTAGGACAAGCGAACCAGAATCTGAGTTTGTTAAAGTTGCACATTATAACCTCAAGGCACAAGTTAAATGTAGCCATTAGCCGGTCCAGAAGTTCAGAAATACCGACAGAACTTCAAGGTCTTCGGAATCAGATTGAAGGCAAATTTCCCAAAGTTTTTCACTTTCAGGGAGAGGAGGTTTTGTGCCGTTACTGCAATACATCATTTGCTATTTCTCAACGATCCCTTCTCTTCAATTTGAAACAGCATGTTGAAGGACGTAGCCATCAGCAGAAGGCCTCCCGTGTTGGCTCAATGGCTGACATTGCGTCATTTTTCCATAAGACAGCTCGCACACAAGATAACAGCAAATGATCTAACACAAAGGGTCCTGGTAAGCAACTTTGTCATGGATTCTTTCTTGAACGTTACGAGTATAATGTCGGCGATAAAAAGATAACTGTTGATCCCAAAGTGCTTATTAATGATACAAAGCCAGGTGAAGACAATAGTAAAATTTCCTGGTATCCAGAGCCACATTACAGATTTGTCAGAATTTGTAAGGAAAGCTCCAAAGAAATGACAGGGACATTTCGAAGTCCTGAATGTTTACGCTGTGCAGATGTGGGGACGTTTAAAAATGATATGTGCTCTGTTTGTGAGGGAGTGCCCAAACTTCCATCTTTCAAGAAACGCCTTTTATTGCGAAGTGAAAGAATTGGTTCTGATGGTAAGAGAAACAACTCCACAATTAGAAACGACTTCCTTTCCACATTTGAGATGCAACAGAAATTAAAAGAACAGAAGGAAAAGCTGGACTATAAAGAATCTCAGTTGTTTTTTCTCAAGTCCAAGAATTTAAGGCTGAGAATGCGAAAGCGTTCTTTGGATGAAAAATTGGCCGAGTTCGCAAGACGTGGCTCGATGAAAGCCATTTGCCACAATCTGGATAAGGCAGCACAAAATGGTTATTTGAAGGATAGAAACACCCTGGTCGGTGTGCTGCAAACTGTTGCAAGAAACTTTCACGTTGAAAAGAACGGGCGCCGTTACCAGTCTTCTTTTAAGCTGTTTCTGGAGGTTCTGCTACTTTGGGGCGGGCCAAGAGTTGCAACATTTGTAGCCATCAACCTCTGTGGGCCAGAAATTCATTCCATCTATCGCTGGCGAAACCAACGTCTAGTACATTTGGACGGTGGTTTTGAAGAGAATAACTTTAAGGTCCTTGGCAAACTGTATAAAGAAGCTATGAGCAATCTTGACGTCAAACACGTCCCTGTCTTGGCAGCAGAAGATGAGACCGCCATTCTTGGACAAATCAGTTACAGCGAGCGTACTGATGAACTGCTGGGATTCTGTGGAGTCACCGGAGCAGATCATAAATGCCTTGACTATTTCACTGTCGTTGTTGGGAATGGCGAACAAGGGTACAACACAATCGTCAATGCATTCAACGAGTACAAGATTGGCCCGTTTGCTCGCGCAATCATCCTGAATCCCCTGCACCCCAAACTTCCTCGAATTCCTGTTCTCATCATGCCTACGTGTAATAGGTTCGACCATGAATTTGTGTTCAGACAATGGCAGACAGTTGAACGCCTTTACGAAAAGGAACTTCAAGACATTGTCGGCCCCTTGATTGGACACAGTTCAGACGGTGACTCCAGACGCAGGAAGCTTATGCTACAGCTTGGGACAAACAACGTTGGAAGCAGGTATCGTGCCATTCCTATGGAACTTGGTTTTGTTCTTTCCTGCAGGAAGGTTGAGACAGAGAACGGGTATATCGTCAGAGATGCATGTGATCAGGACTATATACATAATCACAAGAAGCTTCTTAATCCACTTGACCATGCTTCGCGTGTATTGATGTTGGGGGATTACTTAGTCCACATGAATCACTTGCAGTTGGTTTACGAAATGTTCCCTATTCCAGATCATGGTCTTGGACTGAACGACATCCAGAGGAGTGACAGGCAGAACTGGCGATCGGCTCAGAAACTTACCTTTCCACAGGTTCGCAACTGTCTGCAGATGTTGATGGAAGGCCTTGTCGAAGGCCACCCAAGAAACCCGTCGTTACTTGGTACTATGATCTAGCTTCATGTTGTATGGTTGTATGTGGAGATTTTCTGCAGCAGTGTTGCCTCTTTAAGACGTCGCATCACGTACGCTGCAATTGTCACCCATTTCCTGGCGATATGGCATAACTACATTCATCGTAGTGAAGGGCTGTCACTAAAGCAAAACTTTATCACAAGGGAAACATACCAGGACATTGTGATTTCATGCCAGTTCGCTGTCATCCTCATCTGCTATATGAGAGACAACTTTCCCGAGCAAGAATGTTGTCTTGAGCTAAGTGGTTCGGACGTTTTGGAGGATTTCTGGAGCAAAAACGGGCAATGGGTTGGAAACCACCACAACTATTCCTTTGGTGATCTCCGCAGAAATACCTCTCACATGATTCGAGTAGAGGAAATCAGAATCAACCCTGATGCTCCCGACTTTGCTAAGCCTCATCCAAAGCAAGAAAGTATCTGGCACCGACAGTATGAAGACGGTTATGAGAAGGCAAACTTGAATGATTATCCTGTGGCGGGTTCTGAAGTGGATGCGTGGAAGGAAGGAATGTATGAGGCGAGAAGATTGGCGAGATCTGTTGGAATGGCTCCAGACAACGATGCAAGTGGCTCCGAAGGAGACAGCAGTGATGACGATGATGATCACGATAACGATAGTGGTGGTGGAGATAACAGTTGGTTTTATCGCCCCTTTCAATATCCAGGGAATAGGTTCGGTGATCTGCAAGACGGCACCCAATCATCAGTTAGATCATCTGGTGACGAGGAAGATGTAACTGCTGGAGGGCAATGTTTTTCAGGTTAGTTTATGCACGCACTAGATGTAACACATTTATACTTTTGTCAAAGTATCTATAGAAAAGAAGCGCATAACCTTAATTTCATGCTTACCGTATGTTCACAGATGACTTAAGGGGTATTGAGGGACAAGATGCTGGTATGAGACCACTACTCGACGCTGCGGAGATGTTAGATTCTGGTGCTGATGGACAAAGCAAGACAAGGAATGAACCCAGAGTCACAATCCCCTCCCGTGGAACTGAAATCTACAAGGCAACTTTAGTTTCACTGCTGAACCAAGATCCACAGTTGTCACACGAAAGGTCAGTAAGACTTGTTTTCTTTATTTTAGCAAGGTATTCACTTAACCAAATAAATTCATTTGATCGTTTGTTCATTTTCGTGTTCTTCGCTCGTTGCTTCATTCACATTGTTTTCATTTTTTCCCATCCGCACAAACCATCCATCCTTTCAGTCTGATTTCACAATTGTGTCGTCCACCCCGACCGTCCACGGGATTTTAATCAGACTGAAAACTGATTGAAATCGGTTTGCAAACGTCGCTTTTGCTATACAAGTGATTACAGGCGGACAGGCAAATAATCTAACAATATCGTTTTATCTTTTTTGGGCTTTTGTTAGACTGGAAAGAGTGCGTCAACGCCAGCAATACCAAAGAACGGAAGGTCATGCATCAGCGTCTAGTGGCAATTCAGTCTGCCTTTTCAACGACTATGCTGTACTTGATCGCGAGAAAAAGGCATTTGTCCTGGGTAATCTGGTTCGCATGGTTTTGAATGGTAATCACGGTCGTGTTGATTACAAGAGACCAGTTAATTACGACGATTCCAAGAAGCAGTCCATCACTTGTTATTTCCATGTTTACAACGGAGTCACTAGAGATGGCAGCGTTGTACGCGGGGTGTACAAGCCATCGTTGTCAGACATACATGAATTCCCATTCTCTGACATTATCTCGCACACGAACATGTCAGTAACGGAGGAGGGAATACTTACTATCCCCGAAGAAGAGCTGACGGAAATAGAATCCACTGCTGCTACAATATTGCAACCTCGACCAACCCAGGTCAGACGAACAAGAACATCTCTTGAACGACTGGCCAGCCAGTTTGCTTTTGATGAAGGAATTGCAAGAACAGTAGTGACCCCACAGCAGTCAAGTGCAGATGGCCCACGGAGATCGGGGAGGACACGAACAGTTATTTCATACAATACTGAATAACGTTTTAACCCGATCTTTTAGGACGATTTTTTGTAAATTACTATGCTGTGCTTGATCATGATGTTTATAGCTAACAAACCTCTTGACAATTAGTGAAAGGTACGCAGTTTTGGAAAGACCAAAGGACGATATTATTTTATTAAAATCATTGAGAATCCAGAACTGGCGTTGTAAAGTTTAAAGTACCTAGTTCACTTTCAGAATTTTCCTGTAGTTCTTCTAGTTTTCTGTTTTGTTATCAGTAATATGCTTGTGTAGAGAAGGTGTTTTGAATATCTGAAGTGAATACGTTGCACCATTGTAATATAGTACTTATAGAGTTTGTATATAAAATACGTTGTTGTTTCAGCTGTACCAATAGAGGCTATTTAGAAAGTCGAGTTTTTTCGGCTGTTGCACCCGAAAAGCAACACTCATGATGGTTCTTTATTCCATCAGGTTAACCTGAAATTTAGGACTTCATGAAAAAAAAAAACAGAACAAGTATAAATAAATCCTTCTTTGAGAGCGAAACGATTGTGGTATAAGGTTCTGTTTTGGCTTGACTGTGCTAGTGACCTCAGTAGTTTCTGGAAAACAGCTACTCTAGGATGGGGGGGGGGGGGGGGGGGTGGGGAGTTTACTCTAGTATAGGGTAGCAAAATTCAGCTGAACTTGCTCTAGTATAGGTTAAGGGTTCCAGGGTCCCAGCGGCACACCCCCACCCAGAAAATCCTAAAGTACCCCCCCCCCCCCCCCGGGGATGGCGTGCGTATCTGACTGGAAAAAAAGGACTGTTTGTTGGAGATAACATCAAATAAATCAGAACATCGGTACTAGACACTAGCTAGAGCGGCCATGGACAAGTGATTGAAAATTGAGCGGCATGTATTGAAGAGGCTTTTTGACACTGGCAAGCCTATAGAAAGGAGCCGCTCTGCAAAACTTATAGCCGGCGGAGTGAATTGTTCCGGACAAATCATTTCTTTGCGACGTTTTGACAAGGTTTCAGATGAGATAAAGCCTCATAATGTTCAAAATTTCACTTAACTGTAAAGACAAGAAATTCCGCAGCAATCGCTTAGAGTTTCAACCTTCTTTTATCGTAAAGCTTCTTTTTATTACAGTTTTGGAATCGCCTGGAGCGTGTTTTAGGGAACAAAGTAAATTTTTCAAATCTGGTAATCTATTCGTTATCCATCTTGACTAGCTGTCAATTTACAAATGAACCGAACCGTGAAATATCAAGGGGCGTTTTCCAGAATCGTGGGGTTTGCGTTTCCACTTCTCCCCTCCCCTTTTCATTTTTTTGGCTCCCGCTCCAACTTTCGCGCTATAACTCGACTGGAAACGCTTGCTACAGGCTAGAAGAATTTATGAACATTCAACTTTCTTTTATGAACTTTTTACTTCAAATTTATCCTTGCTTTAATTTATGATAGATAATTGATGATAAGATAGTTAAACCCAAGGCCGGATAAAAACTGGAACACAGCATATTCCTGAATGGTACCATTGTTGAGATGGCAGATGACTTTTTTATAACCTAAATGAGTTAGTCAACATTTAAGCCAGTTTGACACTGATAATGACTACTGTTGAACTAGTGATGATGTTTGATAATGCCTATTGTACGTCTAGTTAGTGATGATGACTACGACCAGATTGTTGAAACATCAGTCACTGTCAACAGCAGTCCTGCTCAGGACTGCACTTACCCCTAGACGCCCGCACCCAGATCAGTTTTCGCGGCTTTTGGGTCACTTAATCGAAGCGAAGGAACTACTTTTACACTGAGGTTTTATCCGTTTGATCCCAAAGTTTGTAGGATGGTAGAACTTTGTATTCCAAACAATCGTATTGTAATCTAAGTCTAGTCGACAGCAACAAAGGGCTAATCCGTAAAGGTGATTATGGCCGATTTTGGAAATTTTTTGAACGGTTTCGCTAAAAGCCCACGATTGATCGTCCTGAATATTGTCTGAATTCAATTTTTCCGCTTGAAAAATTGTGAAATACCGTATTCTGTCCCAGGTCTGTATGTTAAATAGTACTGTTTCACCTCAGATGTGATGAATAAAAAGTATAAAAGGTTTTGGGTTTATACACCTCCAGATTGTTTTTTGAATGCGATCGAAGATGAGTGCTATTTTTTGGGTGTACATATAAGGCTATCAACTCGATGTAAGATGTTTCACTCTAAAATAACTTCACAAGTCACATGAATGTGCCCTTGAGTTAACTAATTTGTGGATTACAAGTTTATTGTTTGATTTAAATTATAAATTTATTATTAGGAGCTTTGCTTTTAGCCCTGGCTAAATCTATATATTAGATTAACGAAGTCAAGTAATTTTACTTTAAATATATAAGAGTGGCTGCCTGCAAGGATCGAGAATCGGCAATCAGCGACCCATTTGGCGAAACCCTGATATTTTTTCCCAAGATACCCTCGGGTAAACTTTTTTCAAAAATCATATTCGAACATTTCAGCGACTTTTCTTATTTCTGAAATAGGCGAAAAACTAAAAATGCGGTCAAACTGCTTCCAAAGTGCGGTTTTACGCTTGATCAAATATCCATTGGGCAAAGCTCCTCCGAAGTCTCGAAGTTGAATTACTTGACCCCAAAAAATAAACAATGTTTCAAAGCAATCATTCTTCTTCACAACCAATGTTTTAATTTTTTAAAATGGGAAAGTACTATGATTTTTCAAGCCCTTTCGAAAACATCTTTGAAGACAGTTAGCTAATTTTCATTAGAATAAAAACGTCCCAGCTGGTATCTCAGTTTCGAACTATTTAAAAGCCCATGTTCACCCTAGCGGCTTTGCGCGCCCTGTACTCCAGAAAAATGATTTCGCGTAGTTGAAAATTGCCGTCTACAGTGTGTGTAGAGTCACGCTTCGGCCAAGCGTCAGTGAAAAAAAAAGCGAACACTCTGCCTAATCAAAATACTGAATTTGACAAAAAAAAGCGTTTCAAAAATAAAAACAGACGCGCGCAAAGCCGCTTGAGTGAACATGGGCCTTAAACGTCACAGTGCTAAATATCATTATTAACCCCATGGGCACGTCACATTTCGCTAGCAACACCCTCAGCGCCCGTCAAGCTTGTAGAACGTATAAATAGTTTGACCATTGCAAAATTTAGCCAGTAGGTAGTTATTTGGCTTTTCACTGAATCGAACAAGTTTTCTTTATTGCACTGCGATCCCATCCCTCTTCTGATAAAAACGATTAAACCTCCTGGTGGCCAACTGGGGCTTTGAATAGAGGCAATATGCCACAATTTCCTCCAATTAGGCCTTGTAACCCTTTTTTTGCTAAATCCATTAGCAAATATATCTAAATATATCAAAAACAATAAACTTTGTTTGGACTTTGGAGAGATGCCAGTTCTCTCAAGCGTTTTTTGTTAGTGTTTTTTCCTATTGAAAAAACACTAACAGAGTATGGCTGGATGCACAGCTGTACTCCCTTGTGTGGGTACAGGGCTCAGTTTACTGCGTGGATGTTGATAGGTTTGCCATTGCAGTTGTTCCTACTTCCGTCTATACACCGCCTATAAGTGGCATGATATTCCAGTCCTTTTAGGACCCTCGGTAACTTCAAGCCAGAAACTTCGTCGCCCAGGTGTCGACGATAAAAACAGTCTCTTGATCTCGCTTTCGTCCTCCTTTCCGAAAAAGCCAACTAAGACTTTCGTGACAACTTAAGTTCCCCTAAGACATCCGAACAGATAAATAGTTTTTAAGGGAAACTCCAAATTAAGCAAACAGGCTTCTGAAGCACTAAGAAAACCATTTGAGACACTTTTGGCGTATTTGGAAACATTCGGTCGTTGAATGTCCCTGTTTCAAAGGTGATCAGTTACAAGAGACGTCATTCGCAGCGACGACGGTTTCAGGCTTTAGATGAAAACCATATTGCAGCATATTTGATTTAAACTGCATTACTTCAAAAAAACCCGCAAAAATGTTGGAACGCCTTGTAGCGCTGAAAATCCGTTGTGTAGGGGCCAGTTCAGAACTTTTCATAAGCCGAACCTTATACATTGAATTAAGTACAAAGAACAACAACAACAATTATTTTATATTCTACTGTAGACAGACAACTAAAAAAAACCGTGAATGTGTACTTTGTTTATGGACATTTACAAACATTTTGTTTAGTTTGCTTATACATTCTGTTGGGATTTTGTGTCCTTCTTGTTTTCCTTTTCTAGCTCTCTTAATACAGAGAAAATATTAACATTTTGCCCACATTCCATGTAGTTCTCCTAGTATATTTGACAAACATTCTTTTCACTTTTTATAGATATCATAAGTACTTTATTTGGCACATTTCAGTGACATTTTCTGCAGTTATTCTGGTTCAATTTTTACGAAGATTTTATTGACATTTTATACCACCTATTTACTGAGTTTTTTGTTCCTTGAGTATTTTACAAAGATTATGTTCACATTTTAAAAGGTTATTTTAGATACGTTATAAAATCACTGTAAACTTTGACTGAATTTTACAAGGAAAACATTGAGATCTCACAGACGTTATATGCGATCTGGTCGGGTAACATATCTAATCTACAGATATTGTATAGGCTTTATAGGCTTAATAGGCTGTATAGTGCAAGTGTGCACGTTTATAGATATTGTAATTTATGAGGAAGATATAGGATTTTAGTGACTTTTCCGCAGTTAAGCCTATAAATGGTTCAAGTTTTCCAGTGGATTAGGCGGTCAGCCATGGCTATAAGATGAAAATGGAATGGAAAATTAAGCGTACTGCAAAAAAGCTAAACTGTAAAATATCAACTGAACTTGATATCTAAGTATCTAATTATCTATTATTATAGATATCTATATTAATCTATCAACTTGAAATTTGGGAATTTGACAATGGCAAAAAAAAAGTTCAGGCTCCATTGGACAGATTAGAATTATGGAAATTTTCCCCTAAAACCTTAAGTGGAAACATAAACACACAGATATTTTAGCATTAAAAATTAGTAAAACTATATAGGGATTAACGCTTGGTTGTAATATTTTTCCTTTCGAACTATATTGCTGGTTTATCAATCTCTGATCCATCCCGTGGTCTGAGCTCTCTAATTTTGGGGGCACGCCACAAAACTAAGAACTTTAAAATAGATAAACTTCCTATTCTTTAAAAGAGGACCCATCGGTTAATGCATTTTTCTACCAAGTAGGAAAAATCACTCGATCCCTCATTTCATCAAAAGCAACACCTTAGCTTTTGTTGTATCAATCTACAACCTCAAGAAACCTCTAATTTGAAGACATATCCTGGGACGCAGTATACGTGCTTTTAACATATCACGTTCGGCACTCTTTCAATTTGCTCATAGCAATTCAGTATATGCACCCTATCTGTTCCCCTAAAAACTTGCATTTTAATGCAAGATTTTTGAACATTGTTTTCGGTTTCCCTAGGTAAGTCTGTAATACCGCCTATGGGAAATGTATGGAATCAAGACAGGTTATCAAGAGCCATAGTATGACCATTATCCCATTACGGCACTTGAGGTTATATAAGCAACCTTTTTGGGGAAAACAAAGTGTATTATGGCTATGGGCAATATTCATAATTGGGGTAGAGTACCTCGTCAGTAGATCAATGCCCGGATTTTTATTTTACATCGCTGTATAGTGTCCTATAAAAGTGGTCATAAAATGATTCTCATTACTGCAGATCGATATACCGCGTTATACAGCTCGATCTGCAAACGTGATATGTTGATAACAGAACAAGGCGGACGATTGATGAGATAACATGCTTTCTCAAGTCATCTGAAGTGGGTTAGCAAAGAGAAACATGAATGTTGGAGGCCTACCAAGGCGACAGTTTGCCAAGCTGTGAGGTCATCCGATTGTAAGGTACGTGCACGGAAAA
This sequence comes from Porites cylindrica, assembly GCA_964035525.1. Lineage (NCBI taxonomy): Eukaryota > Metazoa > Cnidaria > Anthozoa > Scleractinia > Poritidae > Porites > Porites cylindrica. The sequence continues at coordinate 10,469,708 of OZ037776.1, read as the reverse complement.
AATGTTCTGTTTGAGCAGTCCCCATACGGTTTTATATCGACTAAAACAAAGAATGCCCTGATGCCGTATAAAATATGTAAAAATGATAGTGACAAATTGTATAATGTTTAAAATTTCTTTAACAATTTTTCTTGTCAGTAGCGTTGCCCATGAGGGTTGGATGCCTAGTGTCATGATCCAAATTGTCGTGACACGTTTAAGTTTTCTGTATCTTTGGCCTGTTGGGATTTAATTGTAATATCAGCTGGCAGCGGTAGCCGGTGTGACGTTAAGAAACTCTCCAAATATAATAGCCTTATTTGAAATATCCTATTATGTGATCTAGGAAAGTTGCAAGGGCCAATTCCTATTGTTGACAATATATGATGAATGATCCGTCCTTTAAAGACTGACTGAGCTTACTGGGCTTTAGCGGAGTATTTCGAAAACTGAAAAAGAAACTAAATCTACGGGCCGTTATTCTTGGTGCATACTAATTGTATTAAAATGTGATATTACATGGCCAACTGTCTAAGTCTAAAACTGCCACTTAAAAACCACTAATAAAGCCTAAATTAAGCATTTACTTTCGGAGATAATGCGTGTAATACTCTGTCCGTTCTTGCACTACAGGCATTAAACTATTTGGTTGACAATGGCCAAGTTAATAGGATCCTACACTGATGCCCACGCAGTAATTGTGACACAGTGGGTCAAATAGCGACTGGGCTTAAGTAGAGAGTCTCTCTTTGAGAACAGGTGATGAAAAAATGGTGACCTTTTGCCTGTTATCTCATGAACTAAGGTATGTTGTGTTAAATCAGGTTCAAAACAAATCTATAAACAGATTGATTCACAGCAGTTTAAGGCAGTTGTGCTCGCGGTCGACAAAGCGAAACGTTTCTCCTCCGAGTTGCTGTAAGATATGTCTAGGATGGTAGACTTGAGTTTTCCGGAGGTAAGCACCATTTTCCATATGATTACCCTGCCCCAAACCAAAGTTCCAAAAGGACGCAGGTATGCTGTTGGCGTTAATCATTACTGTGTATGAACAAGAAGTTAATTTGACAGGCGCTAGGGGCACCCAACGATGGCATTCTTCTAAAGACATTGAAAACACTTTTTAGGCTTTTTGATCTCTACAAAAATGTACTTTAAGCGAAGCTATAAATGAATTTGTACTTGTTCGGTCATTCGACGAGAACTTGAGTCTTTTCGAAATTACTAGGGCTTCAATTATACCACTTTCCCAAAAAAATTTAGATGCAATTCAACGTATTCCTTTTATTAAGTGAGGATTTTTCTGCTGATTCCTGTCTGGCTCTATCACATTTAATTTTTGAATCCAAAAATTTTAGGTTTCCTTTTTGTAAGAAACATTGCTTTTAATTACCTGGTCCGTGAAATGTGAAAAATTAAACTTCAGAAAATGGTAGGGAATTTATTAAATAAGCGTTGAAAGTTGTACATAAATGCGGAACGATCATTTAAAAACTTTTAGCCGCCCTTAATTACTAGAAAATTCTAGGGAATATTTGCTTCTCCGAACAGATATTAAAGAGAAAAATGTCGTTGGGTCCCCTGATTTGAGACAGCCTTAAAAAGAATCATTCAGCTCATCGTTTTAAGGGTGTATAAAAAATGGCGGACAATATCCTCGTCCATTCATAATCAGATCAAGTAAAATTAAGACATTTTTGTAACTGATCCCCAAATAACTACAAGGGAAAGCTCTCACAAAAACATAAACCTACCTTTTGACAAATGATCCTAAACCAAACGTGATATTTTCAAATTAACCCTCGGACGTACACGCCAAGTCATACCCCCACCATGGTACAAGGGGGGGGGGGGGGGGGAACTCCGGCGTTTTTGATATGTTGCAGTATTTCGAAACGATTTTACCTTTGAAGGAAAGCCTTTGATCTTCTTAACTAGATGTGATGGTATATTTTATGTGTGGTGGCGCTGCTGGAGGTCTATGACGTCACCAACAATTGTCGCCGTCTTGGATTTTTTGGCCAAGAATTAGAAAGCAGGTTAAAACCGCGAGAAATGGTAAATTTTTGCGCTTTCCATGAAAAATAACAAATAAATAAGCACTTTGCATGATCTTAGCCACAACAGTTACTTTTATTGTTGCAAAAGTTGACAAAACATGTACTTTCACTAAAAAATGGCTTGACCACCTCCTACTTATGACATATCTCGTAACCATAGCAACTGCTCATCACTGAACTTGTCTCAAAATGTACGGGAGGAATGGAGGAACAGCCACTGAAAACTGGTCGGGTGCCAATGTGTTATCCTCTAGGAAAAAAAACTCAGAAAACCTCATGGGGGTGGCATCCACTCCCCACCCCTCCTATACGTCCGATGGTTAAGTAACAATATCGACAATATCTGGTGAATAAAATGGAAAGAAAAGAACTAGAACATTCCATTTTATTAATAGTTCAGAATAAAAGCAACTGCATATCAAACTCATTGCCCACAAATGAGGACATTTGCTCTTCAGTGATCATTACATGCAGTGTATGCTACAGCGCGTGCTCAAAGGTATTGTATTTCGCCATCACAATTAAGAAATGGTAAACGTGCAGCGTGCAACCATGGAGTTATGGATGCACGCGGGAGGTTGCTAAGAACGAAAGAAGCGTAAGAGTCTTGAGTGCTTAGCAAACCTCCCAAGTGCATCCATAACTCCATAGTTGCACAGCTGCAACGTTTACCATTTCTTTTATAACATAATCAAAAGAGAAAAACATTACTTTCCATTTGCCTTCGGTAGAGTCATCGGTAGGAGTTCATGTATGCTGCCATCTGCCCGCGCGTAAACAAATCATGTTCTATGTTTTTCAAAAACTTGCCTTTGAGTTTTTCTTTCGTTGAATCAACCGTTCTCTGTCTTCAGGTAAATTGCAAAACGTTTTTCGTTGTTATTCTGAATGGCATCTGTCTACTTGCTCTTAATATTGGGGTAAAAACTTAGAGGGAAAACTATAGCTGCAACTATAAACACTAACTAAAAAGACTCTAAAAAATAAGCTAAAATTAAGTACATAAAATAATTATCAAGCTTATTTATGTGGCAATTTTTGAAAAAAACGTAAAGTAGAAATGAGAAAATTTGACTGTAACCTTTAGAATAACAGGTAACACTAATTTTAAAAAGAAATTAACTACCTTTGTATCGAAATCTGTCTGGGGAAATCCAGCTATGAAAGTCAAAGTTGCAACTGAAATTCGCCGACACCCAGCCGGCGCTGAAGCTGTTGTTTTTCGACCGTTCTCTGAACGACTGTTATGAATGAACACTGAGGAACAAAATAATACACAGAGAAGTTGTTTTTTGAAAAATTTATTTGAAAACCCAAATGTTTCTGTACTCAAATGAAATTCGCCTATTCCAGCGTAATGTTTAAACTCAACCAAAATTTTTAATCGATGCTATGAAAACTTCACAACAAAGCTGTCTCGAATTTTAGCGTGTTTCCTAAAATATTTGCTTGAATTTAGCATCAGCTTGACCAAAAAGTCAATAACACAATGCTAATTGATAATTTTACATTTCAAACAGACTGTCTCTTCTATAAAAAACACACAAAATGTACCTTAAATCTTCGCTCGCTCGATTTTTCTTCAGCCGACTCTAGCCGCGAGGAAAACAGTGATTCATTCATCCAGGGCAAATTTGTCGCTTGATTTTTTCTCTTTTTTCCTTCAAAACGACAGCTTAGTGTTTTCTCCAACTTCCACTTTTCATTTGTGCATTTCATCGGTGTATTTTATCGTCAGGAGAGGAGACTTGCTGAATTTGCCTAAATTTTACGGCGCTAGCTCAGTTTCTTAGCGAGCACCCACGGGCAAATGGTAGTGGCTGACTGACCAATCAGAGCGCGCGATTTACTATGTTATAAATAAACATGGGCTATTGTCCGAAGCGAATATCATGTCCTCCACTGCGTTTTGTGGAAGAATTCTGTCAGCTCCGCAAAAAAAGATAAAGAAAGTGGAACGAAAATGCAAAACAGACAGGGATTTGTATGATGTTGAGGTATTTGAAGTGGATAGGACGCGAAAACAGCTAAAATTCATTTCGTGGGATTCAGTCACGAATACGATGAGTGGCGTGATTACGATAATGAAAGGAATATTACTTTCCCTTCGTTCGCTTGGAAAAAATGTTTTTCCCCTCGAAAGGTCCGTTGGAGGATAGAGGCAACATTTTTCACGGCGATTGTATCGTTGCATTAAGATAAAGTTGTGGTCCGGCAGGAAAGATGACCCCGAGGTGCGCATAGAATTAAATGTGGAGCTGCGGGAATAAAAGGAAGAAAAGAGGAATTATTCAATATCCGAAAATTTAGAAATCGAACTGTTTGAAAGTATAATTAAGCTCCTATTAAAATATTCATCATCGCTTCAAACTACTTACTTGTTAATCTCGTAAGTTTACGAAGGACCGTTCTGCTGGCTGAATTTCTCACCATTTTCGCCTTGAAAATTATCTTCAGCTGCAGAAACCGCCCGGGGGAAAAGGGGGGGTACTTTAGGAATTTCTGAGTGGGGATGTGCCGCTGGGACCCTGGAACCCTTAACCTATACCAGAGCTACTTCAGCTGAATTTTGCTACACTATACCAGAGTAAACTCCCCAAATCCCCCCTATCCTAGAGTAGCTGTTTCCCTAGTCTACATGAACTCTTCAACCAACTAATCAGTTTCCTAAAAAATGATACCCTATTCTAGACCCAAACGCTCTGATTTATATACCCTATCCTAGAGCAAACAGCTTGAAAACCATACCCTTCACAGCGGCACATACCTATATAGCCCATATATGGCAGTACCCCCCCGGGAGAAACCGTCACGGTACAAGCGAAGAGAAGAAAGAGAGCAAGATGAACCTTCGAAGTCATTTAGCTCCACCCAAATCTGCACAAATCCCAACAAATTACATATCAAAACGCGGCAAATAAATTCAACTCTTTGAATTTAGCGGTGCATTTATTATAGCCTGCTTAGTAGGCGCTTGGAAGGAGTGTCTCCTTCTCGCTCGCACGTTTTTTCTTGTGTACATTTATTATTCCGAGCATGCTTTGTCGAGCCAGTCCGGTTTTTCTCGACCTTCTGCTTTCAAGACCGGTCACGCTTTTGTAAATTTACATCCAAACCGACGAAGAAAAATATAGAAATGCCCAATCGAAATCTTGACAAAATAACCTAAGTTTTTCACCACTAGTAGCTTAGATAGCACTTAGCTCAATACCGGTGGTGCATTTGTGATAGATCTCCTACTTTGAAAAAGAAAGGCAATATTCTGCAGAAAATAGAGTGTTTTCAGCCCTATTTTACCGGAAGTTGAGGCCACCCGATGTGACATCAGTAGGGCAAATGTCACAATGAGTTTGATATGAAAAAACGAACCTAGTAACCAAATAAAAAGGTGTTGCTGACCGACTGATTGCACAAATGACGTTGACTTTTCTTTATTTCAACAAGGACTCAAGTGAGTCAAGTCTAAGCGACAGGTTTCATAAACGGAAGTGGTGGGCATGTTTGGTTTATCGTGCGGTTTTGGCTTTGGCCGCAATGTTGGCTGCAACCAGTTTAGCGATGTCAAGCTACGCTGTGTATCAAGTGACAATGGATGACAAAGGTTGCACCAACAGCAGTGATCCTTTTTATAAACCCCACCTAGTTAACGAGGACACCGATTATCGAATGTGGAATCCTGTTAGTATGTCAAACGATGGTTTGTTGCAGCTAAACCCATCTGATGGCATTGTTTATTGCAACGGTTCTTTCAGTAACAGTGGAAGTAAGTTTCCCTTGGTTTTTTTTTTGTCCTATTTGACGAGGCTACCTGGAAGTAAAGACATAGACTGATCACAGTCTGCAACTTCCCGCATATTGTCGAGATCAAAGTGCTTATTCAACCTCGTCCCCAGGGCGCTTTTCCCTGGCTTTGGGGGAAAAGCGCCCTGGGGACGAGGTTGAGTGCTTATTGTAACTGTTCAAATTCGGACCCGAGCGTGACGTGGGCAAGAGTATCAAACATGGAGCCCTCCCCTCGGAGCATTGTTAATGGGCGTTACCAATAATAGCCCACGTTCGATATATTAAAATTCAAAAATGACTCCGAGGGTTTCTGCTCATTTTCTATGTTTGGTTTGGTTTCTTTGTGCTCAATCTCTTCTGAGAATTGCGAGACAACGGAGTCGTGAAAAATTTGCACTTTTGACCCTAAAGCCATCCCCCGATGTCTATTAGAATTTTAATACAACAAACGTGGGCTATTTGTTTGAAATTGGCCATTTTCCATGTAAAAATGTCCAATTTACCAAATTCAGCATGAAGCAGGTGTGTAAAACGAACAAAAGAGCAATTGTTGAGTTGAATGGTCAAAAGTCACAGGAAATGCATTCTGTACGACAATCTGGCTTATTATAAGTATTGTAATATAAAAGAAAAAAGAAATACAATTCCTGTGAACGGGGCCGGATCGGAGTTTCCGTGGGGATATCGCTTCGCCACTGGCCAGGGAATAAATCATCACGTGGAGTTCGCGTACATTTATTTATTTTTTTTTCGTTTGATATACTCAGAAGGACAACATATCAAAGCAGGCACTTTGTAGATGCAGTACATATAGAATAGATACCGCAGAATTAGAATACGTTGAAATTTGAATTGTTCCGACCCCCAAAAATATAATCTTTAGTTAGTGGTATTTTACGGAAATGAGTGATTTTGTTTGAGGTTTATCAAGCCGGTAAACCCTTAGAAAGTGTGATCTATTGCTTAAATTTAAGCTACTCATTCTCAAATGATATCCCCGATCCCTTCTCTGCATCTTATTTCCTGCTTCGAATATAACTTTAAGTTTTGTTCTGTTGTATCAAGGTGGACAGGGTTTATCAACTGTTAAGACCAGTGAGATTTATATGTCACAGAACGAGGTCAGTCTTCTCTTCGACAACAGCGGTCAACTAAACGTCCTTACTGTAGACACAACGCAGAAGGCCTTCACAGTTTTGGTAAAGTAATTTGTCATCATAATTCAATGTGCTTGCAATCATATATGATGCATTTCTTTAAAGGTTGTATTCCCTTTCAATGATTAATTAGCGCTGTTTGCATTTTGGCATTTTCCTGCAAATCACTTTAGCTAACTTTGTACCTCTTTTTCTACTATTTTTTACTGGTGTAATATTTCTACCCTCTCCCCTTACTTAGGACGTGCCATTTACCCTGATCCTGGACTGTTTAAGTTTCTCTATACCTACTATCACGGGAAGCTCACATGACCTTAGGGTGTACCGTTGGCCCATGTATAGGGCATAAGGTTGTTAGACCCGAGTTGACCCCCCCATCCGGAAGTTAAATCAAGAAATGCGGAAAATAGCTTTGCAGGTTGTCAGCGGATGCTCGTGAAAATGAGCCCGCAATCATCCCCCTAATTAAAAGAGACCGGACTCTTGAGACAGTCGAAATTCCAATGGGCCTACTGTTTACGAGCTTTCATAGGTCCTTAAAATAGTGAGAGGCTCCAGAAAGAGGCGGAAGCGTGCATTCAGGCTTCGTTTAATATCCTTGTACAGAGACTTTTAAAGTTTTTTTTTTTCAACTGATTCAGCCAATTTAAAGTATGAGGTATCAACCTGACTTTATTTCTCTGCATAAATTTCAGCCATATTCAGCTGGATCCGACTATCCCAACAATTCTCGCTTCAAAATTGATTACTACTGGAGTTATACCTTTTTCCAGTACAAGTGGAGTACGTTGGACAACCCCAAATTTTTGGGATGTGATCGCACTGGCAGGGCTATGTTGGTGGATGGGATGCAGTTCTCTGATTATCCAAACCCTCAAGCGTTGTTTATCCTCAACGAAGTTTAAAATGCTCGTGAACTGTTGGATGGCACATTTTTTTAGAAAAGGGAAGTGATGAAGTCACAAAAATTAAAATTGCGAAATTTTGGGGTTATAATTGGATGACATATCCAGAAAGAACAAAATCAATAATGTTCACTTGCTGAAAGTCAACCTGTTAGTGTAAATTGGTGGGGAGGTATAAGCACCTTTAAGGTGATGTTACACCAGCCGATTCGCAGCGACGATTTTTAGCGCAGTGCAGCATTACAGCATTGTTTCGACATTGTTTCGAATGGTTGCAACATTGTTTCAACATTGCTACGCTGTGTTGCGCTAAAAATCGTCGTTGCGAATCGTCACGTGTAACATCGCCTTTATGCTCCGATGACTCCATCATATCTTTCTAGAGTGGACCAAGGTCGTTCTTTATGATCCAGCCAATTTTAGAAGGATTTATACGGAGTCATCACAGCATAACGGTACATTTTTCTTCCTCCTATTTACACTGACGGGCTGATTTATGGCAGGTCTTTAATTTTTGGTCTTGTTTTTCTGAATGTGTCCATTCTATATTGTCACAAATTTGAATGTTCGTGACGTTAACACGTAGTCTTCGCTGTATTAATCACTTGCCTTGTTAGTATTACTACTATACTTTACTGCCTATTCGTCGTTGTTGTTGCAAACGGAAGCTGATTATCAAAATGAACGGTTGAATTCTTATCTTTCCTTTATTAGAAACTAATATGTAAACAATTTCCTTTTAGAGCTAGGCTCCCTTTACAAAGAAACCGTTTAAGGATTAATATCATTTTGTAACAAACAGGTTCAGTCGTTTTCGAAGAATTAATTTAAAACAATTTAAAACTTCGAAAAAATACAGGTAGCCCGATACGTCTTCGATATTTCTCTTTCTCTCATCCGCTTTATTTTTAATTTCTGTTTAATGTCATTTTATTTTCATGTGACCTTTTTTATACTGTTCTTTTATATTTAGTTTATTTGAATAATAATAATAATAATAATAATAATAAAATAATAACAATAATAATGATAATAATAATAAAGGCAAAGAACTGGAGAAAATAGAGGAGTGCCAATTTCTTCGAGAAGAGATAGAAAAGTTAATGTTGTGGAAGCTGAACCAAGTGACAGCTGAGTTAATTGTACTTGATTGGGGCATTGGGAGCCGTTACGTTTGAGAAATACGGGGAAAAGCTTAACGTTACCAACAGAGTTGAAATGATCCAGCAAACGACTTTGTTGGGAACAGTTGGACCATTGCGGAAAGTTTTGTCTATTTAGATACTCAAACTTAAGGGCTCCTTTGGGACCTTTAGGAACTTCTTGTTGCTTGCTCCCATGGGTAATTTACCAGGCAATGAAAACCTTTCAAACCTGAGATTCCACAATAAAATAATTATAATCATAATCATAATCATCATCATCATAATAATAGTAATAATCAATAATAATTATAATAAATATCAAATAGTCTATTTCAGTCTAGCGCTCAAATCCATTCAGCGCGATAAAAATCGAATAAAAAGACCTAGTACGAAAAATCAAATAATGCGAAGTGCTTGCTTTCATTTACTTGATTCATGGCAATTCTTCTTTATTGATATTCAAATTAAATTACATTGCATTAAATCATCTTCCAAAGAATCTATCACATACTTTTTTAAAGTTTTTACCACACTCCGCACTCTTCATTTTCCGCCGAACCAAATGGCTTAATAGAGATGTTTAGCATAAGGCCACTATGTCTGTTATTAGTGGACTTAGTGGAAATACCCAGGGGATCTGTTTGTATTTCAAGGGGTGTTATTCGAGCATATATCGTGTTTGCGATATGTCGTGTTTTGCAAGTAATTTTTTGAGCCGAGCGTTAAGGAACTTAAAAAAAAACTCTGGAAAGCCAAGCTATCGAAAACCTGCTGGAACTCTGGCAAAAAAAAAAAAAACGAAGAGGTTTTTCCCCATAACTAAGTGCAACTTAAAAAAACGGTGTATGAAGAATTGGTTGATTTTAGTTTAATTGTTTTTGACATCCAACTTTTGATATTTGCTCGACATTTTGTCTTCAACAATACGAAGCTCACCTCACTCTCTCTCATTTTTCTCTAGAGACATTCCGCTTTTTACCATCTCATATGTATTGCCTTATCACTTGTATTTCTGCGTTTCTTTTCTTCGCTTTCTTCACAGCCTAGACTGCAAAACAGTCGGTTTTTTTCTCAAAATCAGTAAAGAAATCGGTAAAGTGTGGCTTAAGAGCTAGTCTTGCGCGCGAGCCTCTCCTCAGTCTCGCTCTCTGTTTTCAGCTTCCTTCCAGACCTTTTGTTTGACTGCTCGCGCGTACTTGAATACGCAAAAATACGGACTGTTTTGCAGTCTATCACAGCCATATGTTTTTATTTACCTAAATAGTATCAAAGAGCACTATGTGTCGTTGCGCAAGAAAAGTACATAGTTCAACAATCACAGGCTGGGACCTATGAACCTATTCTATGAATTCAGAACACTATAATCATCCCCTTTGTCCCGTTCGTCCCATGGGATCAAATTGAAGAGCCGTAATGACTAGATATAAACCATCAATCACCATTTCAATTCAATCTGTAGATTTTAACCTTTCTGTGAATTCTGAATACTTTCATCAGTTGTGAGTACTGCTAGTTAGAAGCATCCCCCTTTATCCCGCTCGTCCTGTGGGATCAAGTTGAAGAGTTGTAATCATACGTTATAGAATTCCTGCAATCATCCGTAGCACATGAGACAAAAAGGTAAACAGAGTGCAATCCACTGGGTATTCTAGCATCGCTAATCGCTTAGCTATAAAA
>OZ037776.1:10379002-10454002 GCA_964035525.1 Porites cylindrica | reverse complement strand
AAACGACGAACATGAGGACAGCATTGCTTGTGACAGATGCCTTCTTTGGTCGCATTTTAAATGCATCTCTTTGAAAAAGCGTCCAAAGCACCGAAACTGGTTCTGCACATCGTGCAGAGTGAAATACGCATGATTATTTACAAGAGAGAATGAAGCGAGAGAACCAACGGCCTGAAATAGCCCTGTTTCAATGATAATTATATGTGGTTTCCCCCTAATCTTAGTGCACGGTCATAACAGTGGTTATTTTAAGGTGGAAATCTTCTTGCTAGATTGCTATGGTGTAATATTATCTAAATGGTATGAAGTGAGTTCTCCGTTCGTGAAGAAAATCCACAGGGCACATAGTGGAAAGTTAGGAAAAGAAAGTATAATGTTGAACGGCGGTGCATTCTCTCGTCCCATTCTCTCTTTCCTTTAGTTAACAGTTCCGTCGCTTATACCATTGCAGCGATAAAAGGGTGTATCTGGCGATGACTACCGTGGTTGTGATTTCTACCACAAGAATACCTATTGCCTGCCATTGGCTAATTACTCTTCATAAGCTTCATATGTCTTTCGATGGATATGATAAACGATTTTATTTTATCATTTAAGCTATAGTGAAGGACCTAGGGAACTTTTTGGGGACTTGGACATAAAATTTGGGACAGAAAATAGGGAACGGGTTCAAAGAAACGTTATAATGCTAGACACTAATTTGATTTCCAGAATCAGGTGCCCTGCGCTGCTTCAAATCACATTCGCATTACTAATTATCTTTTAAGAAAAGGCTTACTTCATTACTCTTTACTTGGATTGGTCAACGATCCCATCAGAATATTATAAATCACAATCAGTAATACTGGTAGATTAAGAACCATGAAGTTAGAGTTCTGCTACGCCGCACGTGACCACTTATTTTGAGATTTGAATGAAGAGGTTACATTTGCATCTCAGTTTTCAACATTTGTAGCAAGATTCAGAATTCCAGTGGGAACCTAGCCTCCGAATACAGCCGTCTTTAATCGCTCTCCGTCGTTGGTAGGTTTCGCGAAACGTCTCTAGCGACGGAGAACGATGTCGCAGGCTTATGATAACCTCGTTAGTTTTAGTGAGATACAGCGTTGCGCATACAACAGGGCGTCGATAAAAGCCGGAACATGGAACATGCCGGAACATTCCGGAACATCCCGGAACATCCCGGAACATCCCGGAACATCCCGGAACATGAAAAAATAAAAAAAATTTTCATGAAAAAAAAATAATAATAATAAAATATTTTTTGTAAAAATTATTAATAACGTAGAATAACAAAAGAATAACAAAATAATGAAATAATCAAGAAAAAGAAACTGCTATCCCCTCTGAGTATGAGAAAACAATATTTTGTCGCAACAAATTAAAATTCGTTGGGCGAGTGAGGGTTCATGCAAATGACAGTAACGAGAGAAGGCTTGCTTCTAAATTCAAAATATATTAAAATGGGTCGCGAGGAGGGGTTTTTTTTAAGCTTTCCTCACACAGCTACCTCTTGTAATTGTTTGCCGTGAGTTAATCATTTGGCGGTTATCCATTTACGGTTCTGTAATGGTCTGAAATGTCGGTGCAGTATTTCATGTCAAGCCAAGTCGGCAAGTAGCTCATTTCAAGCCAACATATAGTCTCCTTATATATATTAACCGACATTTGCTTCCTTGGGGTGCTTTGCTTCACTTGAGGTTGACATGAATTAGTTACAGACTAGGCGGCTCTGTGAACTTAAGAAGAGTACAGGGCTCCTGTCTTTGGATTTTAGTGGACAATACAGGTAACAATACTCACATTCGTGGTAGTTTCTATACTGTTTACAGCCAGCATGATATTTCAGACGTCTCCTCGAGTCGCAAGAGGAGTTTGAGGGGAGACGGCTAAAATTCAGGCTAACTGATAACAGTTAGAAACTAACGCTGCACTACCACTGCCACTGCAACTATTCACGGCGAAAGTGAATCTTTAATTTAATTATCCAAGTCCAAAGCGACGAGCCCCTAAGGTCTTCTAACGGTCGCAAAGCCGTAAATGGATAACCGTTAAACCGCATGGCAAACGTTTACAAGAGGTGGCTGTGTGACGAAAGCTTGAAAACCCTCTCCTCTCAACCCATTTTAATATATTTTGAATTTAGAAGCAAGCCTTCACTCATTACTGTCATTTGAATGGACCCTCACTCGCCCACTGCAAAAAATTCATTGCGACAAAATATTGTTTTCTCATACTCGGATATGATACCTGTTTCTTTTTCTTTGTTTGTTTGTTTGTTTCTTTATTTTTCGTTTTGTATGTTACGTTATGTTATGTTATTTATTTTGTTATTATAAATTTTTGCAAAAATTGTTTTCTATCTATTTTTCCTTTTATTATTATTTATTATTATTATTATTATTATTATTATTATTTAATTAATTAATTATTTTTTCATAAAAAAATTTTTTAATTTTTTCATGTTCCGGGATGTTCCGGGATGTTCCGGAATGTTCCGGGATGTTCCATGTTCCTGGTTTTATCGACGCCCCATACAACATCATGATTATACCAAAACATACGATAAATAATACGTTTTATGTGTAAAGTGATAATACATTTTTATTTATTTTATCTTTATTTACCACACAATAATTACAAAAAATATAGGGAAAGAAGAAAAAAAGAAGTGGTGAGGAGACCTAACAGAAACTATAGGAGCTTATGAGAGGTTAGGCCTCCTCGAACTACCGGCTAGAGCTGTTTCACATCAATTGAAGAAGATGGAAAGATTTAAGAAATTTTTTCATACTTACTTAATAATTTAATCTTCAGTTTTTTCTCAGTAAAAAAGGAAAGGGATTGAGAGTTGATGACCTCGTTGTTAAGTGGATTAAAAAACTTAGGCCATTGATTGCTTGATTGCTTGATTGATATTGCTGTCAATTCAGGACTCTTTCATCGAGACAGATTTTCGGAGATTTTCCGAGAAATGCTCAACATTGTGTTCGAATGGTCATTATTTTCCGATGTTAGCTTTACTGAAAATCAACCTAGAAAGGCCTTACTGTTTTAAGCTCTTACGCAGATATACATGTATTTATGAATTGTAGACACGATCATGTAATTTCAAAAGTGAGTCAAACAATTAATTAATTATTTACTTTTTTAAGAGAATAGGTAATGCCATGTATGTAAAAAGGAATACCTTAATAAATTGTTGTTGTTGTTGTATTTGTGTAAAAAAGACAGATAAAAACCTGGCCTGACTGGGTGTTACGATAGTAACTTCTGTGAGTCGCGGAAAAGAGATGTCAGGACACTTTTATACTTATGGCTGGGTTTTTTCGATTTTGTGAAATTTACTGAGAATATAGGACTGCCGGCCATTTAGTGTTTTGAAAACCTTGACCGGTAGTCGAACTGAAAAAATTTCCAAGTGTCACAAAACATGGTTTCCTCCCCTGAGCCAAGCGCAAACCAAACACTAGACTTGAGATCTGTAAAGCATTTCAGGATCGCTTGACTTTTCTAAGTCGACGTATGATAGTTTAGATTAGCTGGAATCTTTCGATTTTGTGGAATTTACTGAGAATAACAGACTGCCGGCCTTTTAGTGTTTTGAAAACCTTGACCGGCAGTCGAGCTGAAAAGTGTCCCAAAACATGGTTCAGCGTAAACCAAACATTAGACTTGAGATCTGTAAAGTATTTCAGGATCGCTTGACTTTTCTAAATCGACGTATGATAGTTTACATTAGCTGGAATCTTTCGATTTTGTGAGATTTACTAAGAATATAGAACTGCCGGCCATTTAGTGTTTTGAACACCTTGACCGGCAGTCGAGCTGAAAGAATTTCTAAGTGTCAAAAAGCATGATTTCCTCCTCTGAGCCCAGCGCAAACCAAACACTAGACTTGAGATCTGTAAAGCATTTCAGGATCGCTTGACTTTTCTAAATCGACATATGATAGTTTAGATTAGCTGGAATCTTTCGATTTTGTGAAATTTACTGAGAATATAGAACTGCCGGCCATTTAGTATTTCGAAAAGCTTGACCGGTTACCGGCCATCATAGCCACAGCGAAATGAAGTAGCGACCTCAAGCAGGGGCACCCAACGAGAATATAGTTCAAAACCACTTAAACATAGCATTGTTAAACGTGTTTTAGTATTTAAACGGTCAATATGGGCATATCTTTATCCCCTATAAATTTTTCATCTGTTCGGATTTCCTAGCTGAAAGTCTAGTGATCCGAAAATTATAGGGATCAAAACTTACCTGTTCGAAAATTTCAGCCAGAAAAAAGGCTCCCGACAATTCTAGGTGACCTTTTTAGTGTAAAAATCCGTTGAAAATGGGCAATTTTACCATTTTTTAGATGTTCGAAAATCCTAGAAGAGGCAGGCAAGCAAGTAATTTCATAACAAATGTTCCGAAAATTCTAGATCTCAAATCGTCTTCCGAACAGATATTTTCCGAAAATTGTCGTCGGGTGCCCCTGCTCAAGCAACAAGAATGTTAACGTTCCGGATGATAAAAATATCACACAACAGGGGAAGTTAATCCTTTCTCTGAAATTCATAACGGTAGTGCTAGGACGCGACAACGTCATACTTCAGTTGCTTTCAAGGAGTAACTAAACTTCCGCTTACCGGTCCGTTGATTCTTGATCATGATTTCCGGGACGTCAGTGTTGTCTATGGATTCTGTTAACGTATCGTTTTAGTGTTTATATTTGCCAGTTGTATTCCTTGTAGAAAAAATAAACATCGGCATCGACATAGTCTTAAATGGCGTATTTGGGCATCAAGACGTCAGTGAACTAACTTATCAGAATTTACACTTTAGCCATGTTAGACGTAACTATGTACTTAAAAGAATTAACTCTTTTAGGAGCGCTTTGATAAAAAGATACCGATATCAGCTTCTCTTCATCCATACACGGAAGAGTTTACTTAGTACAAGGGTCAGGGATAAATTTAGAAAATTTAAGATTTATTAGGTCAGGAACAAATTTAGAAACATTCGAATGGAGTATTTAAGGGGGCCGAGAAAACGCGTCGTACAATTCATTGCTGAGGACTGACTGTGGTGCACACGGTAAGTGTATGATAAGGTTGATATCAGTGACTATGATAAGTTCACTTATAATTGCATTCGATGGGTAGAAGAACTTGATTAGAGGAGCTGTGTCAATGGAAGCGCCACCAAATCGAGTGAAACAAAAAAAAACAGCTCAAAAGCGTAAAAAACGGTCTAAATAACGCACCAAACTTAAAAGGAGGTATGAATTGACAAACCTGACTAAGATAATTGAGGTTCTGAAAACTTGTTAGCCTCACAGTTCATTTTTTTCGCTGTAACTTTTGCTTTTGATATCATGCTTGGGACAGAGTGGACTCTGCATGAGTTAGACTGGTGAGTTTTCGAAAACTAACAACCGCTCTATTCAGCAAGCTATCAGTTAAATCACTTATTCAGTTTTCATCGGTGATATTTTATGAACGGTCGGCTGAATATTTTATTTTATTTATTTATTTTTATTTATTTATTTTTTTGTTTACGTCTTACGCGATAGATAGCTGTCATCGGCTCTTTTAAGAGCGTAAGATATTTAAAAATATCACCAAGTTGGAAAATTACGGAAATTCCAGGAGGTAGGGATCTAAAGCAAAGTGCCCTCCGTGGGGTGTATGGATATTTTCTGGAACTACACATTGTGAATAGGGTCGTGATATTGACAATATTAACAAAGTGAACTCTAGGGAGCCGTGAAACATCCCCTTTAAATTTATTCCTACTTTACTGGACATGTTCACTAGTCGATGTGGGATTCTGCATGTGTCTGCTGTTCCTCGGCAAAAATTCGGAACTGCAAAACTAGTGAAGTTTAGTCAAACAGATATTCTGCAGAATGAAAGTTGTCATCCGTTGAGTTGTATTTTACTGTTCTTGCTTATTTGGGGGCAGAAGTTCGTTCACTGCTTCTTCGCAAAACATGAAAAATTTTCCAGCATTTTCCCCATCTCTAAAAGGCTCGAAAACAACTGAGCCAAAGCAACCTCATCCTCAGGGCTTTTAATTTGCCGTTCTAGTTTTCTGGCGATTACTGTTGACGTCATTTTACCGTATATTGCAAACGTTATTGGAGAATTAGGAATCTGAGCCAATGGAAATCAGACGGAATACTTGAAAGGATACTGAGTGGTGTTATGTTCAGAAGTGGTCGCACCTGTGTTTAAGTACGTCGGTCGAATTTTTGGGCTTAGGCTGGGCCACCAATTTACGTTAACTTCTTATTCATTGTGGTTTTCAGTCTTATTGGGATTCCGGATTCCTTGAGCTGCATGCTAGATTCCAGAGACCAGGTTTCCGGATTTTACAGGAAAAAATTTCTCGAATTTTGTGGAATCTCGGTACTTGTAACTTGTTTAATTGTCCCGGTTAGTAAAATTTTTTATTATATTCTCGGTTTTCACTGTCACGCAATCAAAAATAAAATTGCAAACCATTCGATACAGAAAGTCCCGAATCTTGGAAATAAAAGAAGATAAATAAGCAAAAGACCTTGCCAAGAATCAGGTCTGTGCGATATTTCATATGCGAGATATTAGGAAAAACGTTTTACCCAAATTTATAAAGCTTTGTATGGAGGCGCCATGTTTGTGTCCCTTTGAGGGGCACAAATATGGCCGCCGGAAACCAACAGAAACATCTGTTTTTGAGTTTTCCTACTAATGCGTTAATTCATCGCTTAAAAAACTCATAAACTATTAAAGTGATATTTATTCTGACAGAAGGAATGTTTAGATAGCAAAATCTCCCAAAACTGGTAATGTTTTTAACCCACAGAAGAGCAGTCCCGGCCGCCAGCTAAATGCCGCGTCACGCAAAAGCCTAGAAATTCAAACGTCCTCTATCGCAAAACGAAGAACCCTTTCGAACCAAACCTCTGTTTAAATAAAGGTGTTTAGGTGCTGTAATACCTCATGAAACTCAGAATCTCAGAAGAATCGATAGTTTCTTAGTTTGAATTTTGATGACGTCATGTGAAAACCGAGAATACATACTGAGAAATACTCACCAAAAAGCTATGTCGTAAATTTTCGTACGCAAATTAGTTATAGCCAATCAGAGGAGCGAACGATGGTTTTCACACGTGAAAAAAACGATACGTCCAATCAGAATCGCGAACGATGTTTTTTCACGTGTGAGAAAAATGATACGTCCAATCAGAAGCCACAGAGGTGTAGGAGTTTCGCGCCAAAATTCCCGCCTTTTATTGCAGCTTGCAGCGCCGCTTCGCACACATTTATCAACGAGAAAAGTTTTACTCAAGGAGTTTTTCTCGCTAAAAAAGTGAAAAACATTTCGGAAATGGAGTGGAATAGTTTCGTTTGTTTCACTGTCGATAAAAAAATACGGTAGAGAGCCGGTGAAACAACAGCGGAAAGGGATAAACAGAACGAGACGTAAGCTTTTGTTGTGCTGTTTGTCGGAGCTACTTTGCCTTTCATTTAAGCTTAAGCTTATATTGAAACCGGCCATTTTACTTAAATTCACTCATTTTCAATTGTGCATTGAGAACAAACAGTTAAGATTACTTATAGTTCTTGGATTAAACCTCATATCCTCACCGTCATTTATGTTTTTAACAAACGTTTTTACTAAAAAGCTGATACTTCGTTTTCGTTGTCATTTTGCGGTAAGTGTGTAGCGGCAAATTTTAGCATTTTTGAAAGATTTAAAATAAAAAGGCCCGCAAAATGATGAATGACTCAGTATGTATATAATAAACACAATACCACATGGAAAGTGCTTTGTACGGTATTTACGCACTCGTTGTTTTTGTATCAGAAATCTTACTCGTTCGCTGCGCTCACTCGTTCGATTTCTGATACGTCAACAACTCGTGCGTAAATACCGTACGCCAGCACTTTCCATGAAGTATTCTCTATAGCCACTGTTATCTTAACTGTCAAAATTGTTTGTTTGATAGTTTTGCATATCGTTGGTGTGGAAAGCCTTGAACGCAATGCCGGGAGGAATGTCTGTGGAGGTGAGATATAACTATTGAAAATGCAATTTGCTAGGCAATGTAACGAGCCACTATTCAACCCAGTCAAGATAAAGTGTTTTTTCAAATAAAATGCTCTACACATATTGTGTAGCCAGCGCGATCTTGCCGCTAAAATTAAAGTGACAGGTGTTATAACGACCCCCGGGGAACTTTCTAAAATTTATACTGTGGAGGTGACCTGCTGAGTCGCGATCATTAAGACTCTGGAATCTAATAATCCGGTTCCTATCTGAATTTATTCCAGAAAAGAAAAGAAAAAAAATAAATGAATCTGCGACCCGGCCTGTTCCAGTCAATAGTTGGGAAACCTGTTTCAGACACTAAGCAAATATAAGTATATTTAAAATACACTCCAGGGCCCAGGTGGGGCCTAGGTTGTGGTCGAGTGGACCGCCAAACTTTCAAGGCTCCAACCTACCTGCCTCCTTTTCGGTGAAATTTTGCATTATTTACAGAATTCTCAGTAAATTGAATAGTATCTTTATCGCTGTCAATTGTCGTGGTCCACCCTTCCAGAATTTTCTGGATCTTGTAGAAGTAAAATTAACGCTAAGACCTATACCGGAAGGAAACCTCTGCTCGTAGTGGTTAACCCCCACAACTCTTTTTTTAACGCGCGTTTGCAGCCAGTCACATTGGTGGCACACAAGGACCATTACTACTAACTAAAAGGGTAAACAATCTCACAAAAGCACATTCACAAATGTACCTGCGACTAATAATATTGCGCCATGAACGTCATACTTTTCAAATTGAGTCACAATATACTAGTGAGTAAAATGGAAGAAATGAAAAAAAAAAAATCAACAAACAACCACAAAAATACAAAGCAAAACAAACCTAAAAACAGAGGAAAAAGAACGTGTTGCTGACGAACTGACTGACCAAATGAAGCACTTTTTAATTTACGTTATATTTATTTTAAGGAACCAAGTCAAAGCGCCTGTTATCATGGACGGAAGACTAGGGTGTTCTGTGTTTCGTACCATGTGGTTTTGAGTGCGTTGACTCTAACCAGTATTGGCTTGTCGAGTTATGCGTTACTTAGATCGGGAAATGGGGCTACCGACGGCAGTCCGCAGAAACCCCACCCAGTTGACGAGAACACCAATTATCGAATGTGGAGCCTTGTTGGCATGTCAAACGACGGTTTAATGGTGCTAAACCCATCTGGCAGTAATTTTTATTGCAACGGTTCTTTCAGTGGCAGCGGCAGTAAGTTTCCTATTTTTAAATAGATTTTTCCCTTTTACGAGGCCTCCTGGAAGTAAATGTATTGTATCAGATTGTATTAACTTATACCGGTTCACAGTCTGTATTTTTCGCATCCCAAGTTTCACTTCATTGGCTCTGTGCTAGGGCTAAGTCCTTTATAGTCCTTATATCAATACAGCATGTGTCCGTGAGGTTCAGTTTTTCGTAGAGCCCTCTGACACCCGGATAATACGGCCACTATGGCATGTCTCCTTTGTGTCCGCGTACTTACCCGGTATCGCTGCTACTCGGTTCAAGGCTTCCTGACTCTCTTTACTTCTTTTCTACCTTTTTCTTGCTTTAAAATTTAAAATAAGGTTTGCTCAGTGTGCAGAGATCTTGAAGTATCGGACTTCCTTTTAGCTATGAAGCCTAGACCCTGGCAAATAAAAATCCGAAATTATCAACAATATAAGCAAGCTACACTAAAATAGTATCAAAGTTCCCTTTCCAGCATTTGCTTACATGAATAAGTTATGTTTTGTCCCTTTCATCAAGGTGGAAAGATCCCCGATCCCTTCTCTGCATCTTATTTCCTGTTTCAAATAACTTTATGTTTTGTTCTGTTGTATGAAGGTGGACAGGATTTATCGACTGTTACCACAAGTGCGATTAATATTAATCAGAACGATGTCAGTCTTCTCTTCAACAACGGCAGACAACAATACGTCCTAACTGTAAACACAGCGCCACAGAACAACGTCGTAGCTTCGGTAAAATATTTTATCATCATTAATTAAATGTCTCCCTGAGGTGCTTACAATTGTTTAATGTTGCTTTACAGAATTCACTATTGTCTCTGACCGGAAGTAATCACAGTCAAAAAATCGTCGTGTATTTGTTTCAAAATAAAGTGATGTTTCCAGTCTAAAGATTATGCTAACTTATGACGAACCTCTAATAATGAGCAGCCAACCTGCATTAAGCGCGGCCACTTGCCGGTACCCCGAGGGTGGCTGCTTAATGCGAAAGGTTCAACGAGGGGGCCATGGAGCCCGGGGTTGACGGTATTGCTGTATTGAGTTTTTTTGTTTTTGTTTTGTTTTTCTCTTTTTTTCCGAGCCGTTTTCCGCTAATTTTGATTTTAAAGATTTCAATGTGCGGCATCTAGCCCTGCGGTCTGCGGTTTTTCATCCTTTTGGCTAACTGTATGCGGTAAAAGAAGATTCTTAACATACGGTATTTATGTTGAAGCGTAACTCTACCAACGTTCATTCAAACACTCGACCACACCGACAGCTCGCACTACATGCAAACATTTTGTGTACCCTTGCAAGCGATGTTTATGAACGATGAAAACAAACGGCACGGACAAGCGATTAAAATTGCAAGAGAGACTACTAACAATCAATAAAAGAAATATAATTCGGTGAAACATCTACAGAGACAACAGTTTTCATTCACGAAGACAAGAATTAAAGTGTCTCTAAAAATCCTGAGTCTTTATTTAAGCTTAAAGTTTAACCTTAAGTTTAAGTTTTACTTTTAGCTGGCCTACCGGTGCTTGCTTTTTCCAAAGATGAACTCGAAGCAAGAAAATCGCGCAAAGTTTTCTTTCTACAGCCAAAATTAATGACCAAATATTCTATTCCTATATTATTATACTTGCCGCATAAACTGTGCTCGACTTCATGAAATTAGATCCCGGGAATTAGATGTTAAAAAAACATCAAATATAATAATTACTCAGGCTTACCATTCAAGATTCAGTTCCTGAAAGATATCAAGGAAGGCCACAGTGTCTTGAGGCTTTTAAACTCTCTTACGCATTAAGCAAAACGAAAGCGATGCCATTCGAAATCGGATTACCGACTTTGACAAGAGACGCATTTCCCAACCAAAAACCCAATAAACAAACCAGCCATGAAGAACAGAAGACTCTTGACAGCAGATGTATTTCATTTTGTACATCCAGTAGAAAAAGACAGTTAAAAACATTACAAGTTGGCAGAAAAAAAATCTGTCAGCTTCAGCTGTCAAAGTAAACAACTTTCAAGATGCTGCATAAATTTTCCGCAGGAACTCACCAGTCAAATTTTGACCAAGAACATAAAAATTGGACGTAGAACGTGACAAACACGTGGCTATGGTGAGAAAAGGTCTTCCCCGCCTGTATTTTTTAAAAAACTGGCTGAATTTTCGCGTCCGAGGTCAGTTTGAAATCAAAATCTTAATAGTGCAGGGCCATAGTGACATAAACCAGGAGCATAAGCACAACATATGAATCATTGGAAAAAATAAACTTAAGCCTGCGATCATCTGAAACTGGTAATTTGTCAGCGGATAACTTCAAAAATACTCGACCTCGATGGGTCGACACTTCAGACCGCCGTACGGTCAGGTGATACTGGTCAGCGGATACCCTGTTTTGACAGCTGCCAATTAATCAGAACATTGGTGTGCAATTAGTTTTCTCTTGGGCTCCCAAACTAGCTAGAAAGTGTGAAAGTAAACATTGGTTTCCCTGTGGTGCGGACGGACGGTCACTCGCTCGCTCGGTGTACCGTCACGTGATTACCAAATTTTCTGCGATGGGTAGATTTACTTAGCCATGGGGCTACGCACACGTGCGGAGCTTCGCGCCGCGGGTGGAGCTCCGCTGTGAAAACCATGTAGACATATTAAATTCTGCAAACAGAATACCTCATTATGCTGATCGTACTCAGTGTGAAAATTAAATTTTGCAAGACATCAACAAGACACCAAAAGAACCCAAAACAGAGCAGGATTGTAGCCATGCACAGCTGTTTCGCTAATATCATATTACTATTATTCATAAGAACAAAAGGCTCCAAAAGGAGTCGGGGGTTTGCAGGTTTAATATCTTTAGCGCACAGAGACTTTTCAAGTGATTCCGTTAGCTAATTTAAAGCATGTACAGTATTAATTATAAGCTTTCTCTGCATAAATTTCAGCTATATGTATCTGGACCATATCCTCCCAACTCTCGCTTTACCTTCGATTACTACTGGAGTTACACCTTTTTCCGCTACTCGTTGGACAACACAAAGTTCTTGGGATGTGATAGCACCGGCGTGGTTACGTTAGTGGATGGGATGCAGGTTACTGAGTATCCAAACCCTCAAGCGCTGTTTATCCTCAACGAAATTTAAATCTGGAGTGTTAGGTTGCACTAATGCTTCTTTTGTACATTTACTAGAGAAGGGAAACGATGACGTCAAAAAAATGACGTTTGTGAAATTATGGGGTTGGTTTGCATACTTTAAATGATATCGACCCCTAATCTCAAAACGGCTCTTGTCTTATTAACGCACTCCCAAGCCTCAAGTGTGTATTAAAGGCTCCCCTCTAACAAACACCCTCCCTGCCTAACAGACACCACCCCTACGCTTAAGTAGGAATAAGAAAAAAGGAGCAAATCGATTCAACTTATTCAGTTTATTTTTTGATTAATTAATGCTTGCGCATTGCATCTTGATCAACGTCAAGTTTAAAGTAGGGATTCCGAAATCGAAAGCGAGTTGAGGTTTGAAATACATGTAACCACA
Source organism: Porites cylindrica (assembly GCA_964035525.1). NCBI lineage: Eukaryota > Metazoa > Cnidaria > Anthozoa > Scleractinia > Poritidae > Porites > Porites cylindrica. The sequence goes on along the minus strand of OZ037776.1, from coordinate 10,441,174 downwards.
TTGATTTAAGGTAGCTCAATAGGGTTGTTCAGGGTCAATATCTCCCAAGTTTGAGCATAAACTAAGTCACCATATTAATAACAAAGATTTGGAACATTACCACCACTAGACAAAGAACATTTTTGTTATAATCAAGGTTATAATGACATCGAAGATGTCAAGGTTTTCAAGATTGTTGATAACTTGTTAGGCAGTAAAACAAGGGCTAAAATTCGCTTATGTTTAAACAGTCAGTCAATTACAAGTGAGAGTCCCTCTTATATTCATTTAGGGGTACTGTCTCTAAGCTTCATACTGATTTCCGTGGACATGCATCAATAGCTAACATTTCTCCATGTTTCAAATGCATTGTTAGTTACTAACAATCAAATAGATGCCCCGGCCGTTCACTAGACATTTCACGCGATATCCAGTAAGAACAACATGAAAAATGGGCAATTGCTAAAAATCAACCTGTTAGTACAAATTAGTGTGGAGATATAAGCACCATTATGTTCAGAGGCGTGCCATGCTCAGATGACCGTCCTTTAAATGCCTCCGAAATAGGCCAGAATCGTTAACGTTACGATACAAGCTAATTTTAGAAGAATTTGTATGGCGCTTTACAGTATAATTAACTGTGTTTATCTGTTTTCACCTATTTTACACTTTTTACATAGTTTTTTTAGCAAGGGGACGTTTTTCACCTTGTTCTTCCTGAATATGCCATGCAACCAATCCCATCCAGCAACTTCTAATTTTTGTTATGTCACACCAAGAGTCCTATTATGCTCTTGGTCACACGTATTTACTCTAATAAGCATTATTGGTTATGCTATTATAAATGTTCGTATAACTGTTTACCCTTAATTGAACACAGCAAGAGACTGACCAAAGAAGTTGTATTACTTTTACTGCAAGACATAAGGTAGACTGCAAAACAGTGGTTTTTTTTCTCAAAATCAGTAAAGAAATCGGTAAAGCGTGGCGTAAGAGTCTTACGCGCGCGAAGCGCGCGAGCCTCACACCCCCGTCTCTCTCCAGTCTCGCTTTCTGTTTTCGGCCTCGTTCCAGACCTTTTGTTTGACTGCTCGCGCGTACTTGAATACGCAAAAATACGGACTGTTTTGCAGTCTAGACATAAGGTAAACGTTGTTGCAAATGGAAAGTAGTTCTTAACATAAACGGTCGAACTTTGTATCTCTCCTCTATTAGTAACTGTTATGCTTACATTTCCTTTTACAGCTTCCTTTCCTTTATAACCGTTTAATTCAATTAAGACAAATATTTGTAACAGGACGGTTCAATCGTATCTGTACTGAGAATTCATGCAAAGCTTAGAAAGAGATTAAAAGCCAAAGCCTGACAGGTAGTGATACTGGTGGTCCAGTCTTTCTGTGATATTTCTCTCTTTGTTGATGCAATTTTTTTTTGCTGTTTTTAATTCCGTTTTATTGTGTAGTATCATTTTCTTCTTACTTTGACTTTATTTCATTTTATTTTTTATTTTACTCAGGGTAATTTATTCTTTTTTTTTAATTTTATAAAAAAAATACCCTTTTTATGTTGTTTTCAAATTGCTTTTAAGTTCATTAATGTCTTTCAAACTGTTTGAAAATTAAAAGACCAAAAATACTAGATAGATTTCTTAACGCGAAAAAACCGACAAACAAACTAAACAAAAGATGGATTCATTTTCAACTTACGGGTATAGTTGTTGCATTTACCCGCTGGAATTTTTTATCGTTTTAAATAGGCTTAAAAACAATAAACAATTCCAGCGGCCAAATGCAATAGCTATACGCGTACTATGGTGCAAATGAGACGTGAAATGTGAACCTGTCACCTTCTTGGTCCTTGATGGTGTGTGATATTAGATCATTTATTTGGTATTCAGTGTCAACTTGTTACTCAGCAAAAGCTCAGCTATTTGTGACTTCTGAACAAAAACGCTGCTTTGCAATAAAGACGTCCAAGGACTTATGAGGAAGAAGAAATGTGTTCGGCTAGCGCTATATCTGAAAGTCTACCCGATATAAACAAATAGGCAGCTGGGATTTTTTATGGAGCTCGATTTGTTAAAGTTGCAGCAACAGACGTTGGAACCGGGCGGTCTCTTTAAACATTATGATCCGCACGAAGTTCAGCCCTTGAAAATTTCGTTTATAGTTCAAATGGATGCCTTAAGCCTTATATTTTTTAATGGCTCAGTTTATCCAAGAAATTGCCAAACCGTCAAAGGAAACTCCAGGTGGAGATCCAGCCAAAACGTTTTTCCAGATTGTGTGTGGAGGGGGAATATGACGTTACATCGAGGAAAAGAATGAGAAAGTTGTATTTTAATCCTCTTGATGCTTCGGACAAAAGTGCAGTGGTGTTTCCTTATGAGGCACTTTAATTACTTGTAACTCCTTGTAATCCGTTTTAACCCCTTGTAACCTCCTGCAACCCTTTCTATCCCCTTGTAACCCCTTGTAACCTCTTGTAACCGCTTGTAACCTTTGTAACCCTTGTAACCTTCTGTTACCATTCATAATCCCCTGTAACCCCTTGTAAACTCTTGTAATCCCCTGTAACCCCTTGTTACCCTTTGTAACCCCTTGTAATCCCTTTGTAACCCCTTGTAACCCCCTGTATCTCCTTGTAACCCTAGGTAACCCTTTGTAACCCTTTGTAAGCCCCTGTAACCTCTTGTAAGGCTTTGTAACCCATTGTAACCCTCTGTAACGCCTTATAACCCTTTGTAACCCCTAGTAACCCTTTGTAATTCTTTGCAACCCCTTCTAACCCTATGTAACCCTTTGTAACCTCTTGTAACTCCCTGTAACCCCTTTCAACCCTTTGTAACCCCTTGTAACCCGCCGTAACCCCTTGTAACCCTATGTAACCTCCTGTAACCCTTTCTACTAAAATCCAGCAAGTGGTCAATTATCAATGCTGCGTTCTGATTGGTTGAAGTACTAATAGGCTATATGTTGTAGCCCACTAGTAGCGAAAAGCGCGGGTTTTTTGGCGGCAAAAAAGCATTAAAGTCGAGCTTTAACAAGCTAAAAGTTTTTTATTCTCGATATTTTTCACCAACCAGTTGGATTGCACTAAAACAATTATTCCTCTCGCCCTCATGGCCTCTGATTCAATAGCCCATTCGGCATTCGGCCTCATGGGCTATTGACTCAGAGCCCAATCCAGCTTAAGGAAAATTTGTTAAGTAACCTCTTGTTACCCTTTGTAACCCCCTGTTACCCCTTGCAACCAACTGTAACAACTGTAACCCTTTGTAACCCCTTGCAACCCTTTATAACCCTTTCTAACCCCCTGTAACCCCTTCCAACAATCTGTAACCCTTTGTAACCCCTTGTGACCCCTAGTAACCCTATGTAACCCCCTGTAAGCGCCTGTAACACTTTGTAATCCCATCTAACCCTTTGTAACCCCCTGGAATCCCTTCTAACCTCCTATAACCCTTAACCTACTGTAAAATTTGTAACCCTATGTAACCCTAAGTAACCCCCTGTAACTCCATGTAACCGTTTGTAGCCCCCACTAACCTCCTGTAACCCTATAAGACCCTCTGTAACCCGTTGTAACCCCCTCTAACCCTTTGTAATCCGTTGTAACCCTTTGTCACCCCCTTTAACCCCTTGTAACCCCAGTAACCCATTGTAACCCTATGTAACCACATGTAATCCCTTGTAACCTCCTGTAATCCTTTGTAACCCCTTGTAACCCTTTGTAACCCTTGGTAAGCGTTTGTAACCCACTGTAATCCTCTGTAACACCTTATAACCCTTTGTAACCCCTTGTGACCATTTGTAACCACAAGTAACCCTTTGTAACACCCAGTAACCCCTTGTAACCATACGTAACCCCCTGTAACCCTATGTAACCCCCTGTAACCCCCAGTAACAACCTGTAACACCCAATAACCCCTTGTGACCCTATGTAACCCCTTGTAACCCTTTGTAACCCCCTGTAACCCCCAGTAACCCCTTGTAACCCTATGTAACCCTAAGTAACCCCCTGTAACCCCCTGTAACCCTTTGTAACCCCTTGTAACCCTTCGTAACTCCCATTAACCCCATGTAGCCCTTTGTAACCCCCAGTAACCTCTTGCAACCCTATGAAACCCTCTGTGACCCGTTGTAACCCCCTGTAACCCTTTGTAATCCGTTGTAACCCTTTGTAACCCCCTGTAACCCCTTGTAACCCCAGTAACCCATTGTAAACCTATGTAACCACCAGTAACCCCTTGTAACCTCCTGCAATACTTTGTAACCCCTTGTAACCCCTTGTAACCCTTTGTAACCCACTGTAATCCTCTGTAACACCCTATAACCCTTTGTAACACCTTCTAACCCTTTGTAACTACCAGAAACCGTTTGTAACCCTCTTTAACCCCCTTGTAACTTCTTGTTACCCTTTGTAACCCTTTGTAACCGTTTGTAATCCTCTGTAACCCTTTGTAATCCCTTGTAACCCTTTGTAACCCCTTGTAACCTTTTGAAACCCCCTTCAACAACTTGTAACCCCCTGTAACCCTTTTTAACTCCCTGTAACCTCTTGTAACCCTTTGTAACCCCCAGTAACCACTTGCAACCCTATGTAACCCTCTTTAACCCCTTGTAACTTTTTGTTCCGCTTTGTAACCCTTTGTAACCCTCTGTAACCCGTTGTAACCCCTTGCAACCCTTTGTAACCCTTTGTAACCCTCTGTAACCCTTTGTAACCCCTTGTAACCCTTTGTAACCCCTTGTAACCCTTTTTAACCCCTTGTAACCCCTTGTAACCCTTTGTAACCCCAAGTAACCCCTTGTAACCCTATGTAACCATCTGTAACCCCTTGTACCCCCCTGTAACCTCTTGTAACCCCCTGTAACCCTTTGTAAACCGCTGTAACCCTTTGTAACCACCAGTAACCCATTGTAACCCTTGTAACCCCTGTAATCCTTTGTAACCCGTTGTAACCCTTTGTAACCTCTAGTTGCCCTATGTAACCCCTTGTAACCTCTTGTAACCCTTTTTAACCTATTGTAACCCTTTGTAACCCCCTCTAACCTTCTTAAACCCTTTGTAACCCCTTAGTAACCCCAGGTAACCTCTTGTAACCCCCTGTAACCCTTTGTAACCTCTTGTAACCCCTTCAACTACTTGTAACCCCTTGTAACCCTTTGTAACCCCCTGTAACACCTTGTAACTTTTTGTAACCCCCAGTAACCCCTTGCAACTTTATGTAACTCTCTGTAACCCCTTGTAACCCCATGTAACCCATTTGTAACCTTTTGTGACCCTTTGTAACCCCTTGTAACCTGGTGCCACCCCCTGTAACCCTCTGTAGCCACTTGTAACCCTTTGTAACCACCTTTAACCCCTTGTAATCCCATGTAACCCTTTGTAGCCCCCTTCAACCCCTTGCAACCCCATGTAACCCTTTTTAACCCCCTTCGTAAACCTCTTGCAGTCTTATATATTTCCCTGTAACCTTTTAAAGCCCCCTGTAACCCCCTGTAACCCCTTTTAACCCCCTGTAACCCTTTTTAACCCTCTGTAACCCCTTGTAACCCTATGTAACCCCCTGTATCCCCTTTTAAGCCCCTGTAACCCTTTGTAACCTCTGTAACCCTTTGTAGCATACTGTAACCCTTTGTAACCTCCTCTGATCCCTTGTAACCCTATGTAATTCTTTTTTGCTCCCTATAAAATTATTTTACCCCTTGTAACCCCATGTAACCCCCTGTATCCCCTTGTAACGCTATGTAACTCTTTATAAACCCTTGTAACCCCTTGTTGCTCTTTGTAAGTCCTTGTAACGCTTTGTAACCCTTTGTAACCCCCTGTAACCCCTTGTAACCCTATGTAACCCCCTGTATCTTCGTTTAAGCCCCTTTAACCCTTTGTAACATAATTGTAACCCTTTGTAATCTCCTGTGATCCCTTGTAACCCTTTGTAATTCTTTTTAAACCCTGTAATTTTTTACCTCTTGTAACCCCATGTAACCCCCTGTATCCCCTTGTAACGCTATGTAACTCTTTGTAACCCCTTGTAACCCCTTGTTACTCTTTGTAAGTCCTTGTAACGCTTTGTAGCCCATTGTAGCCCCCTGTAACCTTTTGTAACCCTGTGTAACCCTTTGTAGCCCCTTGTAACTCCTTGTAACCCCCTGTACCCCTTTTAAATCCCTCTTAACCCCTTGTAACCCCTTGTAATCCTTTGTAACCCTTTGTAACCCTTTGTAACCCCTTGTAACCCTTTGTAACCCCTGTAACCCCGTAAGGCTTTGATACTCTTTTTAACTCCTTGAAACCCTTTGTAACTCCCTGCAACCTCTTGCAACCCCTTGTAACTCTTTGTAACCACTTGTAACCCTTTGTAACCCCTTGTAACTCTTTGTAACCCCTTGAAACCCCTTGTAACTCCCTGTAACCCCTTGTAACTCTTTGTATCCCTTCTTAACCCCTTGTAACCGCCTGTAACCCCTTGTAACTCCCTTTAACCCTTTTTAACCTTTGTTAACCTTATGTTACCCTTAGTAACCCCTCTTAACCCCTTGTAACCCATTGTAACCCCCTCTACCCCTTGTATCCTTTGGCAACCCTTTGTAACCCCTTGTAATTCTTTCTATCTGTTTGTAACCCCTTTTAATCCTTGTAACCGCTTTGTAACCCATTGTAACCCTTAATGACCGCCTGTAACCCTATGTAACCCTTTGTAACCACCTGTAACCTCTTGTTACCCCTTGTAACCCGTTGTAACCTCCTGTAACCCTTGTAACCTTTTGTAACCCCTTGTAATCCTTTCTAACCCCCTGTAACCTCTGTAACCCTATGTAACCCTTTTTAACTCCCTGTAACCCCTTGTAACACTGTCAACTTTTGTAACCCTTTGTAACCTCTTGTATCCCTTTCTAACCGTTTGTAACCCCTTGTAACCCTTCGTAACCCATTGTAACCTTTTGTAAACCTCTGTAATCCCTTTTAACTCTATGTTAATCTTTTTAACCCCCTGTAACTTTTTTTAACCCCTTGTTACCCCTTGTATCCCCCTGTAACCTCCTGTAACCCATTGTAACCTTTTTAACTCGCGCTAACCCTTTGTAACCCTTTGTATACCCTTGTAAGCCTTTGTAACCCCCTGTGACCCCTTGTATTCCTTGTAACCCTTTGTTAAACCTTGTAACCCCCATTAATCCTCTGTAACTTTTTGTAACCCCCTTGCAACCTTCTTTATCTTCTTCTAACCCCCTCTAGTATGTTTAAGTCAGTAGTATTGTAAGTGTTCGTAACCATTGTTCGCCTAATTCTAGGGTACGTTTTCTCCGCCCGTATGGCTAAACATACCTGAATTTCTGGCTTCTAAGATCGAGAGCAATCAAAGAAAGGCGATGCGTATCATTTTTCCTAGATGTAATTACGAGGCGTTATCCGCACCTTCTCTCACTACGTTAACTGAGACACGAGTCCACCTTTGTCAGAGGTCTACGTTACAACACTACACAACGAAAACCACCCGTTACACTTTATTCTTCTTAAACGGGAGGAAATCCAGAAGAGCTCTGGGTCAAGACTGATTTTGCATCTTGATCAAAAAGCCCTTTGTATGAGCTGTAAACAGCTTTGTGGTAAGTGGTAGATGTTGATAGCTCGTCAGTTAATAGAAAACCGCTCTATTAGCTTGAAAACACGATTTTCGGCAAAATTTTAGAGGCGAGTGGGTTAACCACGAGTAGTCCAGACGTAGTGTGTGTCAATAACATGGACAAAATCGGATCGATCGGAGTTAGACTAATGAGAGTCGACGATAATATATTGGAAGTTGTCCGTGGGGGACTGGGCGCAGGTGAACATTGACTGATGCATTTTTTTCGGACGAATATAACCCGAGATCAGGCTCAATTTTCGTTTCGCTTTGTAAATAACATTCCTGCGGGCAAGGTGAAAGGAAACGACAACTGCTAAAATTGGGCCTGATCTCTGGTTAGGACGAATAAGACCTTTGCTAGAAAGAGAACCATCTGACGTTACAATAATTTGGGATACTGTGCTTTGAACCAATTTTGAACCGATTAATGAAAGCAAAAATTTGTTTATCTACAAAGATAAGAAGTTCACGGCTTCTTTGGCTAACGCAGGATCCCGAATAATCTTGGGGATAAAATACAAAAAGGGGGAGGGAGTGTGTTGAAATATCACCGAGGCGTTTCTTTCGCAGACTTTTCACAGCAATAGATCTTCCGTTTAGCCTCCGTGGCAGGCGCAAAAAGGGAAGGGAGAAAAGCGCGCCCTTTTCCCCTTCCTCCCCATCCCCTACCCCTTTTCGTTGCACTTTAGGATCATCCCTCAGGCTGTAGTGAGGTAGGAGACCCGGGTGGGGTCAGTTTGTGGTCAACGAGTACTTCTCGGTCATGCTGTTGACCAAATACTTATAACATACACAACACTCACGCAAACGGATTGTTTTTAGTGTACAATTGATTTAATGTGACCAAAGAGTTATCTTGAAAACTTTATTAACAATTCCAAGGGCTAGAAATGATTATCTATTTTTCAAAACTATTATTACTGTTTTTTAATTGCAATGCGAACAACTCAGTTTAGCCTCAGTGGACATAAGGTGTCTGTCCACTTAATTAATCTGTGATTGTGATGATAGCCTGAATTTCAGACTGCCTCAGCGAGTATGGACTTGAAGGGATGTCTGAAATTCAGGCTATGATGGTGACTTACAAAAGTATATTGATAGAGCTCACACTTGAAGTAATATAAAGCACAATAATGCTCACATTTCGAACAAGCAATAACCAGGGGCACATTTCTCTTAAACCCCAGTTATCATTACTTTAACAATTTTCTGGGCTCTGAGTCAACATTAAAGAACCTAAACTGGTTGTTCACAGATCTTTGTATCTGTGACTTTTGTTTATACTTTTATCTTTATAATCTAAAACCTCAGTCTAAAAGCATTATGCACTTGGACAAATACTAAAATACAGTAATAGTACAGGAAAGCAATTAGTAGTCCATGTACATTCTAATAATGCTGTTAACATTTTAGTTTTATTCATATTAATAACAAAATTTTAACTTTAGTTTTTCGATTTTCAGCCTTTCTGCTATTTTGCTGTTAATTTTTGCACCACTCATTGTGGACAAACTCCAACCAAATTTGTTTCTTATTTAATAAGAGCACCCCAGTCTACTAGTGTTTTGCTAATTATTTAAGTTGATATGTCAGGCAATTCTTTAACCCTTTAAATCCCACAATCCAGATACAAATTCTCCAAACTGACCTCCATACGTTTCTGTAAAGAATTTGTTGAGAGAATTTGACAACCGATCAACACATTTTCCATAGGGAGAACCTTTCCTCTTGATTATACACAGCTACTTCCAGAAATGGTGCCGAAAAAAGTGGACGTGACAATCCCGAAAGGGATTGTGGGTGGTTTTGAGTGCACTGTTCTTCAAAGAAAATTGAAAGAATGGCACAGCAGGCCACGGACACATGTTTGCGAGTGTTAAAGAAAAAGTAACAAAAGGAAGTTCAACAGCTACAGTCGTTAGGAACAGTGTATTGATCATAAATTATCCCACATTACCTTTTGGAATTGTTGCGTGCACAATTTTTTCTGACAACCCTTCTCAAAATAGCTGTATATTGACATTGCTAAGAGAAAGTTGACATTGGAAACTCTTAGGACTTACAAGGGTAAAGTCCAAAAATACTACCGTATATAAAATCTCTACTGTACAAAAAACCTATAGTATGGACCTTGAAAATACAGACCTATCGTGCCCGTACCAAAAAAATAATGTTTAACTGCAAAATTATAACATACAACACAAACATTAATGTTTTGGTTCTTGTTATGTAATGAAAGAGGAAGGAAAAAAGACTCTACAAAAATTAATTATTATGGTAATTTTCAAAAAGGTAACTTTGAACCCTTTGACTTCTAGACTGGCAAGCTATGGTGAGATTTTGTCATTACCTTTTGCCTGTGTTGATAAAAACCTATAGCGTTACCATTCAAATGGAACCTCTTCACCAGTACTTTTACATGGTACTGTTTACTTCTTATGATTTTACAAAAAGAAATTTAGGTTTTTGGATGATTTTTTGGGCTACTAAGAAGAAATAAAGAACTCAGTGCTGAACCCTTTAAGTTCCAATATCCAGAAACAAATTCTCTAGACTGAACTCCATACATTTTCTTTAAGAATAAGTTGAGAGAATTTGATAAAAGATCAAACAACTCTTATCTTTAAAAAAGGTGATCATGTTATTAACTCTCAAAACCTTTTCTCTTGTTGATTTTATTGACTTTGTTAGGAGAAAATGTATGTTGATCACTCTTGAGACTTAAATAAGGGTTAAACTTAGTAACCTTTTCCTTAATTAACAGCTCATTATATTCATGGAGAAGACATTGATAAAAGTGAGTTAGTTGGGCTTGTTCCACTAAAGTATGTCGTGTCAGTGCATTTTAGTTTGCATGCAAAAACATGCTGTTTTTTGTTCTTCACCTTTATCAGATAGTCATTATGGCTCTCCTTCAATTGAACTGACAGTCAGTGTACAGTAGTAGCAGCTCCTGATTAGATTAAGAATACCAGCAACAAAGGCTCCAATCCACACCACATAGATACCTATTACAATCAAAGCAAAGATCAATGTATTAGAGTTTTATTCTTCGTTCAATATACACACTAAAGAACGCTAGCAGAGCTAGCCTACACAGACATAAACATAATTGTGTTTGTTAGAAAATGCCACGTTCTGCTGCAGTCAACTCTGGCTATAACGAACACCTTTGGGGCTGGCAATAAAATAATGGCCATCTTAGACAGATGTCCATCTCACAGAGAGTCAAATAAAAAAACTAGTAAAGCAAGGCAGGAACCAACTCAATGTGTCCATTTTAGCAAGGTGTCCATTTTATAGAGGTGTCCAATAACAGAGAGTTGATTGTAATCTCTTTTAAAGTGTCATGATGAATTTTACTTCATTACAAGTGTCGTTATTGCTTTAGAGTTTGAAGAACAGCCACACTGGTTTTCCAGTGGTAAGAGTTTTATTGGCTGAACCCCTGAAAACCAATCTGTGGCAGGATCGGCTCAGTTGATAGAGCACTTGACTGCAAAGCGGGAAGTCGCGAGTTTGATTCCTGTAGCGCGACCAATACTCTGGGTCTTAAAATAACTGATAAATGGAGGTACTGCCTTTGCCCTGCAAACAGCTAGACCTTTGCATGGCTCAGATGACCTTGTAAAATGGCTGTCCCATCTCCAGTAGTGTCCCCAATATTATTAGTACTTTCATGCAACAGGTAAATACATTGACCCTCAAATAATATGCATTTTTATTTTCACTAATATTTTCAAGGTATCTCTGTTAAAAATAATAGAGACAAAGAAAATATGCAAAAAGTGAAATAAAAAGGGAATTTTATGTTGGGTAGCTTGAAATAGTCATTGGACTAGCAAATCTGAGGCTGATGGTACACTCATTTTACCCCTGTCTTCATCAGTGCTCCATTTTACAGGTATTTAAAGCTACTAAAAGCTACAAGGAGAGGAAAGAAGGTGAAAGGAGGACTTGAGGTCACACCTGGAAATGGAACTCGGGACCTACCACACAGAAGGCCGCACACTAACCAACTTCACTAATCTTGAAAGATGAAAGTGTACATGATTATTGGGGAGGGTTATGTTAGTCCTTACCTCCTGATCTTTCAGCCAAGTCTAGCGTCCCTACAGTCACCCCAATTCCAGCAGCTAAAAATATGAACCCAATGACGGCGAATATCATAGCACGTGTCTTGGCAAAACGAGGCCCAACAGATGATCTGAGGTAGAGAGAAATAAAAATTACCAATTGAAAAACTGTAAACCAGTTATAATGGTGATAGAAATCTAGACTTGTACAATTTAATATCAACAAAAATTAGTTCATCTGTCAGTGATCAAAATAGAGATATCTTCCAAATTCCGTACAAGAAAATAATAATTATTTTTATTATCATTAGAAATATTTCTCAGTTTCTGACTGCTTGAAATCCCAAGCATAATAATTCATCATAACCAGCTATTGTTGACTAAACTTGGAAGAATTTCACAATAATAAAGCAAAACTGCCAGATTATTGAGCCGTTAACAGAGAAGACCTGGGGCTGAGGTTGATTTGTTTTGCTAGTGAGTGCAAAAAATTAACGGCAGAACATTTCACTTGCTTCATGAGGAAGAATTAGGCAAACTATTGGCTAAAAACATAGCAAGAACATGCACTATCAAAGTTGAACTTAACATGGAAGGAGGTAAGCATGACTGTTTCAGCTTGTTTTTAAAATACAAATTCTTTTGAATGAGTAATAAAGCATATTGTCTGAAGAATTATGGAGATCTCTAGGACATTATCAGCCGAAGCCTCTCCATAATTCTTCAGAATGATGATACTCAGTCTCATTCGATAATTGTTAAATAATTATTTTACTCACATTCGTCGGCAATGAGGGCATCTAGCCAGGTGATTTGTTGTGTGAAACTGGTGAAGTGAATAATAGAAAAAGTAAATTTAAGCCATTTAATGTAACAAAAATAAATGATTTTTTCCACATATATCTTTGTGTAGACATGCTAGCACATATATTTCTCTTGAAAAATTTCAAGTCCACTTCGGTTAACATAATAGAACCCACAGAAATGTTGTATCCTTAGTAACCGCATTTTAAATTTCACTTATAATCAGTGTACTGTTGTAATCTACAGCTATACCATCAGGCTATCAATATTTTATCTGAAGAGTGCTACACCATTGTGTGGTATGAAACTAACATGTATAATGGTAATCAAATGCCTAGTCAAATCTTCAGTAACTGATAAAAGACTGTACTTCTGGTAATGAGTCTGTCATGTATTAATGAAAATAATACAAAGTTTTACCAATAATTTTGGAAGCTACAAGGTTAGCACAAGGCCATGCTTTTGTTTATCATGATATACACACTGTAGCATCTACATGTCTGGTTGCCACTGGGAGACCAGGAAGTTTCAAAATGTTCCAGGAACCCTCTTTTTCACAGGCTGAGAGCTATGGGCTTTCTTTATCATTATTTTTTTCTTAGGGCACATTGATCTTATAGATGTAAATAAATGACAATTTCTTGTGGCTGTTTAAAAGATTATGCCACTAAGAAACCTTGATATAAAAGTACAGCAGCAGAGTTATTTCTTTAAAACATTAATTTACTACATAATTTAACAAAATTTGTTCTTAGGATTTTTCCAAACAATGAAGTTAAGAACTCCATGTGGACTTTTAACTTTTAAAAGATTTTTAAAAATTATTTTGGCAGAATATGGGCTAAGGAGTTGTATCTAATATACATGTACATGTATGCAGAAGAGTTTGAACATACCACAAAGATTTCATTACAGTGGCCACAAGTGACTCGAAACTGGGTAGTATGCACAGAGGGCAAAGTCACAGTTGGAGGCACACTTGGAGCTGGAGCAAGATTTATTATTCGCTTGCTGAAAGATTAAAAAGAACATAATAATATTAATAACAATAAATAAATACACCTTTCCACAGTTTGTTCCACAGATTGGGACTAGTTAGCGAAAATGAATGCAGCATGGAGGAGTGTTCAGCACGTCGGACATGCAATCCAGTGGAGCCAGGATTAAGTCCCCCCTCAAACCCCTATCTGGATTTGTTTCTCAGTCATCCCATGTTTAAATCTCCAGTCCTTTTTGCAGATAATGTACAAAATGTATTTACTTGAATAAGCACTGCCCACGGTTAAGCGCTGCATTTGAGAGAAAAAAGAAAATAAGCACTGCCCCAAATAAGCACCGCAGCCCTGATATAATCAAATCAAAAGACATTTATTGCCCCTTATCATGTCCAACTTTCAATAACTTTCATATAAGCACTGCCCTGGAATAAGCACTGCTCTTGAGCACCGCAGAGCTTATTGGAGTAGATACGGTAGCCAACTTCTTGTACCCTACCACTGACTTTGGGTATCTAATGAGGCCCTCTTAAAGGGGGTTAATATCCCTGGTTTGAATTGTTAATACAGTCATTTCCCATTTTTAGGAGACAGCCATGTCCTCGTCAGTATTATCCCATCTTTATGTTGTTTGTTGCCATTTTATCTAGTCTTGTATGTTGCTGTTTCAAGGCCATGTTGCTTGTTGGAATTTTATCCTAACAGGCCCTCTTTACAAGAGTGACCAACATCAATTTTCTCCTAACAACATCAGCAGATCATCAAGAGTACTGGTTATGAGAATTATTAAACTGACTACCAAATGGAGAATGCTTTGATCTTAAACCATATTCTCTCAACTTTTCTTAAAACAAATGTATGGGGCTCAGTCTGGAGAATTATTTTGTATTTGGATCTTGGGGCTTAAAGGGTTCATCAGGACTGTAAGGTTGCCTGTAAACTGGCTGGAAAAGCTACTGTAAGAGCACTTCCACCAACAACGCCGTACCTTCACCTTACGTTTTTTTTTTTTTAAATACTGCATGTCTATTGACATACTGAGCACTGAGAACAAGTTGACGTTAATAGGTACTCACCAGTTGGCTCTTGGACAAGATATTCTAACAGAAGAGACTTTGCAAGTGAGCAGGGCATTGCAAGGACATCGTATGTACTTCTTGCCAGCAGGTGGAGGTTTTATAGGCTATAAAAGAGTTCAGAATCAAAGTACACAGTAAGAAACTGTCTTCAAAACAAAATAATGATGCAATGACCTTATTATAAATTTTCTAAAAATATATTTTTATAAGTGTCCTGGCACCGCAAATATCTGTAGCTAGTCTGGGTGGGCCAAGAATGATACAAAAAGAAAATAACTGCAATTAAATTAAGGTAAAGAAAAAAAATTAGAAAGCAAGAGAGATTCATTAGTTTTCAAATAAATATGGAGCGGTTAACTAATTGCAAAAATTATAATGTTATGAACAAAAACATAATATGAAAAAGATGCCTTTAAAACTATAAGGAAGAAAAGAAAAGAAAACATTAGCTCGCTGTTTTTATAGGCAGGATTACAAAAAAATTGGTTCTGCTTTCTTCATTTTAAGAATAATTTCATCTGTTTCATAATGAATATTGCCAGTCTCCAGTATATCAAGCAATGATGCACAAATATTACATTTGAATTTGTGTTTTGAAAGTGTGTGCAACTTGGTCGGTCTCTCATTCCATAATTTGTCACCAAGTTTCGAGAAAGAGTTTTTTGGGATTTCAAGACTCGATTTTTTATATAAAAGTTTTGAGATGTACAGTTGTAGATGATCTAGTGCCGTATGAACGTACACGAGAAAGTGGAAGGAACAAGTCCTGAATGTTTGTACATGTAGGTACTAAGTTGTTTCTCATGTCAGACATTGTTTCTGCTAGTAGCTGATAATAGAGAATCAGTTAATTGATAATATTTTTGTATTGATAAAGAGAGGAATGGCATGATCATGCAGTTTGGCAAAGTGAATAAAGCGAAGAGCATGTTTCTGAAGGACTAGAAGTTTGTTTAGTTGTGATTTTTGCTTGCTTGACCCCATGCAATTAGACCGTATCGAAGATAGGGTGCTATATCAGAGAGTGATACATGTAAATGGAAATAAGTGTGCTAAAGGGAACAAAATGTCGCAATTTCGATAACAGCCCAACAGTTCTACTGATTTTTGAAAGAATTGTGTCAATGTCTTTATTCCAAGACAGTTTGTAGTCTATCAGAACCCCTAAATATTTAACAAACTCTCTACACTCTAATGTGATTTTTTAATGTCTTTTTTTAATGTGAGTTTTTTGCTCCCTTCACAACATTGTGTAAGAGTAAATCAGTTTGGGGATAACCCTTCATCATTTTTTTAGTGGTCAAGAATTTGTTCTTTTAATTTTAAAGCTGTGGGAGTATGCCATGTTCTCTTTCCACAAAGTTGAAAGTTTTTTCCATTACATGCACAAGCTATTACAGCAATCAACAGAATTCTTTCCCCTTAAGGTGTATGCACATTATCAAAACTTGGGAAATGACAACAGTTTGCAATTTATATAATATTATAGGTGGGAATGTCTGATAGAAATCTGAATTGTTACAGTAAAACTAAAAGTTCCTGCACATGTACTTACCGTGGCCTCTTGACAGTTTCCACACTTAACGACACGCTGATGTTCCCTTCCTCTTATGTAGATAAGCTGTTGACAAACACGGCAGATCACTGACGGTTCAGTGTTCACTGAAAACGGTGGGGTATATGGTGGTGGCATCTCAGAATAGGCTGGTGGGGGTGTACCGGGAGCAGGAGGAGCTGTGCCTGAAAAGAAAAGAAAATTTTAAATCACCCTGTAAAGTCTTTTTCATTTTACAGTACCACTCAAAAGTAAGTTACCTGTAGCATCTCGTTTCCTGCGCAACGCGATTCTCGTAGCGCACGATGAGAATCGCGTAGCGCGAGAATCATCGAACCGGAAATTTCTGGCATAAATTATAGTCGATTGATCTCCCGTGAACAATATTGACTATGATGTATTTGATTTTTGACAGGGAGCTGAAACCTCAACTAAATAACTGTGAGATCGAAAACTGAAACTACGGAAGAGAATCGTAAATCAGACGTCGCTGGTGCTAGACATTTATTACACTGAATCGAATAACTTGTTTGCCGGCTAAACTCCAAAACTTTTGTCAACCAGGAAATCATTGGTACTGATAAACTAATCTTTGCATGAATATGAGGAATAAACAGAGAGGCGGAGCATTCAAGTTCGATAAGCTCGAGTCTTTTTGTTTTTATAGCGAAGTTTAAGTTTACGCGAATTCGCACACACTCCAAACACATGAATTGTGTCATATGAAACCAACAGGTGTATTGTTCGTTCAGTTAAACTTTGACCATGTAAACTGTATTTTATTTATATCGGGAAGATAGTAGTCAGCAAACGACAGACTTCGTTTCAATGCAAAACTGGCAACTAGCGGAGACGTGTTCGGCGGCAAGCTATGTGTCGCAAATTTGCATAGTCTCCAAAAATGTGAAGTTGTGAACTATGTTATTTGAATGCAACATATGATAAATAATCTTAACGATATAACCTTTCTGTATACATGTATAAGCTAAATACATTGTTGTTTATATCGGGAAGATAGTAGTCAGCAAACTACATACTTTGTTTCTATACAAAACTGGCAACTAGCGGAGTCGTGTTCAGCAGCAAGCTACGCGTCGCAAATTTGCATAGTCTCCAAAAATGTGAAGTTGTGAACTACTTTATTTGAAACCATCTCATACTGCGTTGCACGCGACATATGATCCACATTAATAAATAATCTCAATGGAGTAAACTTTATTTATATAAGCTTAAATACATTTTTTACACCAACGGTCAATCTCTCTCTTAATAATTATGTAAATCCTAACATCGTATCCTACGGTAATAATATTATTTTGTTTTTCAGAAAACCTAACTACAATCTTCGAAGAAAAATTGCAATCGATCTATCTCTTAACAATTATGTAAAATCTAACATCGTATCCTACGCTAATTTTGTTTTTTAGAAAACCTATAACTACAATATTCGAAGTAAAATTGTAATCTATCTATGTCTTAACATTAAGTAAATCCTATCATCTTACCCTACAATATATTACTGCGCAGGCCCCTAGCCAGAATTCAAGTCTTTTTCGACACATGCAAAACAAATTAAAAAGAAAAACTAACAACAGATACCGCCTAGCCAGAATTCAAGTCTCTTTCATGTGCCTTACGTGAAACAAATGACAAAAGAGAGAGACTACATGAATTGAGTTACAGTCAACTCTTTCTAAGACGGACACCTTCGGGACCGGTGCTAAGTGTCCATCTTAGAGAGGTGTCCGTGTTATAAAGAGTCAAATAAAAGGAGTAAAGAAAGGCAGGGACCAACTCTATGTGTCTGTTTTACAGAGGTGTCCGTCTTATAGAGGTGTCCGTTAAGAGAGAGTCGACTGTAGATCCTTTTTGAGCATGTGCTGCATGGTGCTAGGACACGGTTTACTACTCAGGTCTAATAGCCATGCACTTGGTACAGACATCTCAGTTATAGCCATCAGTTTATCAATAAATGGATGCTTGCACTACATGTAGAAAAAGCAGTTTGAAGAGAGAAAACAAGATTGACAGAATGGTGTGAACTTCAGAATTTCTGGTTTTCCTGTGTAAATGTAAGTAACTCAGTATTCAACCTTCTAGGGCTAGCTACTTGCTAGGGTGCTGAATGAATAACTAACATTTCAAAATGAGAACAAATTTTACCTACAACATAATGAACATCAATACCATGTAAAACTGAAAATTGCATTTGTAGTCCCTAAGGTTTAGAAACTGTAATTTGTGAAAGCCATCCAAACATTCAGAGTTGGATCAAAATAGAAGTGTCAATTTTGGCACACCAAATTACAAAATAATACATGGCACACTGGAGTCACTGCTGCAATTTTCAGACCTGGCTGGATTTTACCAGTTACTTGTGGTTATCAAGAGACACATAACTACAGCTGTACACCTATAAAAGTTTGCTACTGTACTACATGTAGGAATGTGGACAGTCATTAATCTTATACACATATCATTTTCTGCATTAAATAACACAGCTTTTTAGTTCTCTTTCACTGAGTATTTATTTAAGTTGTTTCTCCACAAAACCAATATCATGCTATTCACTTTGTATAGATGGGAAGCACGTACAGAATAAGTACACCATACAAAATATTACTACAATCTTGAATTTATGTGAAAAAGCATATTAACCATAATTTCCATAGACTAACAAAAACATATCAACAGTTAAATAAACACGTTCAGTGGACAGATGGAAAAAATTATATTTCAGACCTTAGAAGAAACACGGAAACCTGTGCATTCAACCCAAACAGCAGGACGTAACATGTCAATAATTCCGATAGTCGATAAAAATCTATCGTTGTCAATAAAAGTCGATACTAATTAATCGACAAATATTGGAAATCGATAAAAGGCGATCACAAAATTTCTTGTGATTACCGACTTTGATCGACTTTTGGTGTTACAGTTCAATTTCAATCGACTTTTATCGAAAAGTACCGAAAGATAAAAAACGATCATGTGTAGAGCTATGTATGTTTCAATGTTTTATTTTGCACTGTAACTAAAGCTGAGTAGATAAGCTACAACAAAGTGAATTTATTATTCTTAGTAGCCTCTGTTTTCTTCCCAGTAAAAACTCCAATATGAAACAACTCACCCCAACTCATCACCGAAATTATTTAGAGGCCGAACACAAAAGTACCGGGAGATGTACTCCATTTTGCTCCTAGTCATCCAAAGGACAAAAGCAAAGCAATGGCCTGTACAAGCCTGGACAATACAGTGGTGGATCCAGTGAACAACAATAACTGGCAATAATTGAAAAGAAGTTAATTACATCTGAGTACTTTGTCTGCATTTGTTCTTTATTTATCATAGCATTTTCCCGCCATCTCAGGGTCCTTTCAAAGATATATACATAAGGTGTGTGCCAATGCTGAACAAAACAATCGTGGTGCAAGAATTTTTTAGACCGGTGTATGAAAAGAAAGTTTATGTCCAAGAATGTAAATATCAGGGATTTGCTAGAAGGCGGACAAGACACTCTACAAAAAAAGATCTAATGACCCCGAATGCCCGTTCTTCCAGTTTTTACCTAAGGAAAAGAACATGAGGTACAATCTTAGAAATACGTCAGTCTCTGTCCCTAGAATCTACACTGACAGGTTTAAGAACGTTTTTAGTAACAGAATAATTTTTAGATATGATATGTAAATAGTTTTTTGAGTTTATACTGTCACTTAGGATATGTGATTTTATCTTAAGAAATAAAGATTATTATTATTATTATTATTATTATTATTATTAAGTGGTGCAAACCAAGGCGCATTTCTTCAGATTTCTTGAGGTAAACATTCCGTTGCGGATTGAAGAATATAACATCTGTTTTTTTTTTCAGGTTTTAACGCAACTTTATTCAGCTTTATTGCCATTATCAGCACCGTACAACTTTTTACACTCACAAGGCTTATACAAAGTATCTCCGTTCACTTGACATGTTGATGTCGATAGAAATCGATAAAAGTCGATACAAATCGATAGCCAGCCCTGAGAACTTTGTGATTATTGACTTTTATCGACAAATTAAACTAATCAATCGGCAATTATCGAGCACTATCGACTTATCGACTAGCTTTCTGATGATCGATTTCGATCAACATGTCACGCCCTGATTTTACCAGGTACTTGTGGTTTTCAACAGCAACATAACTACACTTTTAAAAGTGTAGGAATGTGGACAGTCATTAATCTTATGCACTTATCATTTTCCGCATTTAATAACACAGCTTTTACTTCTTTTTCACTGAGTATTTATTTAAGACGTTTCTCCACAAAACCAATATCATGCTATTCACTTTGTATAGAAGTGAAGCTAAAATGTGTACAGAATAAGTACACCATACAAAATATTACTAACATCTTGAATTTATGTGAAAAAGCATATTAATCATAATTTCCACAGACTAACAAGAACATATCAACAGTTACATAAACAAGTTCAGTGTGCAGATGAAAAAAATTATATTTCAGACTTCAGAAGAAACACGGTGACCTGTGCATTCAACCCAAACAGTGACATAAAAATAATGTACTTGCTAGTAAAAACCAACTTTGGAATGAATTTCAAAAGACAAACACATATACTATTAAATACTAAAAACTACCAAGGACAAATATCTGTCCCAAGTAACTTTTTAATATAAGTAAGACTGAAATACAAGATTGTCGTATCAACACACGTCGACCATAAATTCACGAAATTCTAAGCTTTATTCAGGGGCACCCAACGATAATTTTCGGAAAATTATGTGTTCGGAAGACGATTTGAGATCTAGAATTTTCGGATCATTTTCTGTAAAATTTCTTGCTTGCCTGCCTCTCCTAGGATTTTCGAACATCAAAAAATTGTATAATTGCCCATTTTTAACAGATTTTTACCCTAAAAAGGTCACCTAGAATTTTCGGGAGCCTTTTTTCTGGCTGAAATTTTCGAAAAGCTAAATTTTGATCCCTATAATTTTCGGATCACTATACTTTCAGCTAGGAAATCCGAACAGATGAAAAATTTTTAGGGGATAAAAATAAGCCTTTATCTATCGTTTAAATACTAAATTACGTTCAACAATGCTATGTTTATGTGGTTTTGAACTATATCCTCGTTGGGTGCCCCTGTTTATTCTAAGTTTTATCTCGCGTTTTTCACTACGGGCACAGGAAAAACTGTTCAACAATATAAGAAGGGACGTGATTGTTTGAAAAATCGCTGTCTTAATGGCTTTAATGATATAAAAAAAACTTTGCAGGCCCAAAACAAAGATAGCCTACAGGTTTCACTCTGAAGCGAAACCTATGCTAATGTGTTATAACATTCGATCACACAACATTTCGTGAACATCTACCCAAAGAAGTAAAAAAATTGCACTGCTTTCTTCATTTATTTTTCTTTCAATAATTTACCGAACAGAAGTGTAGAAGAAATTGACGCAAAATGCTAGGTTCCAAACTACACATATTTCGCAACACAGCTCGAAAGTAAACACTGAAGCGATCGATCAGGCGATACTGTAGGGAAAGTTTTCTCCAAATCAACGAAGTAAACTTTAACTTATCGTGACAAAAAAAAATTACTTACTTGCTACAAATGGAGGAGGAGGTCCCAGGTTTACCGGTTGATCCTCTTGTTCCTGTAACAAAGGCGCATTTTCGCTTGAATCTGGTTCCAAAGGCGCGGAATGTTCAGCAGATATATTGTCCGCCATGTTTGAAGTTGGTTTGGAGCTCGAGATCGTCATTCGGGTCATGTGACGGAAGTGTTACTTCAAAAGTATGACGTCATTTCAACGTTAGATTGATCAGATTACCCTCAAAAACCCCTTCGATACTGCTATTTTCAGAATCATTACCTTTCGGTATGAAGGCCCGTTCTGGTCAAAATCATGACAATAAAATTGCACCGCAAGTCAGTTTTAATCCAACTACAGCAAATATTATGGACATATTGTGTATTTTTGTCATCACTAAACAATACTTTTTTCAGCGTGTTTGTAATTATTCTTGGCAACAAGAGTTATTTTTGTTTTAATTATAGGAATACTTTTTTCATTCATGCCGTGAATTATTTTTCATTGGTACTTCGAATTATTTTTCTAATCTATATCAAGAACTATTTTTTAATTGGGCCGAGAATTATTTTTCGCGGTATCGCGAATTTATTTTTTGGCCTACAATGCATTGAGGGCCTTAAATTAACTGCACGAAGATCCAGTCGAGTTGTAAACGTTGGATCTCTAGAAAAGAGATCAAATCAGCCAAAATATAAAGACAAGAACAAGAAGTCCAAAGACTACTGCAAAGCTGATTTAAAACAACGTGTATTGTTTTTTATAACAATTCTTCAGGTTTACAGTTGTTATTGCGGGCCTTGCATTTGAAGTGGACTGGTTCGAGTTTTTGACTTCCTTGGGCGACCATTTTGAAAACTTTGTAAGTGGAGGAGTGCTTTCAAAGGGAATGCCAAGGCGAAACATTGTGGAAAGAAACGAAACATTGGGAAAAAAACGAAAGAGGTTTTCATCTTTCTTACAAAATCTGTCAGGACCTAGTAGTCTGTGCGTTCGTGATGAGGTTTTCTGGACCGAAGATTTAATAGAGGAGACTCCTCGAAAAAGTTAAAGAATAAATCAAAGAAATCGAAGTGATCTCGAGATATCTCGAACTAATTCGGCTCTCACTTCGTCAAATAGCCGAATAAAACCGAAAACGTACAGGCTTTGCAAGCCCAATCTTGTCAAAGAAAGGCAACTTTGATACATTGCTGAGCGTCGCGAATCCTTTACTTCGCGCTCCGCCGAAGTAATTATCAGCACGATGAAAAAGTAATTCTCAATACTTGTATTAAAAATAATTCGCAGTACCACTAAAAAATTATTTGTAGTACGCATGAAAAATTTTTTCATACAACAACATAAAAAAAGTAAACAGCCTTCATAAAAAATAATTCATGCAGCTAAAAAAAATTAGCAACACACTAAAAAAATCCTGTGTAGTGATGACAAAAATACACAACGGGTCCATAATAAATGCTGCACTGGCCAAAAAAGTCATTTGTGATGCCATTTTATTATATTAATTTTGACCAGAACGGGCCTCCATATTTCACTGACCTTTTTAAGAAGGGGTTCTTGTCTTACAGAAATGGAAAGATTTATGAAAAAGCTTTTCCGAGAGGCGATGTTTGACACCTTTCACCTACTTGTCTTTCTTTAATTTTGCGTGCCTCGCACGCGTTTTCCTAATTGCCTTACTTATAGGAAATTCTTTAATCAGTTCAATTTTTTGAAGGAGCAGCTTACAAAAGAGAAGGACCGGATCCTAAAAAAAGGATCTAATCAGCAATAAGTGAAAATGTAAGACAAAAGAAGCAAGGCTGATTTTACAGTCGGGAATATATATGTTTTCCCAATATTTCGGAAGGCACAGCTTTCCAGGGGCGGATACAGGATTTTTTCAAAGAGGGGGTTGTAAGTTTGAGAGTTGAAGGCAAACGTCCCAGGGCAAAGGGAATGGGGGAGGGTGGGGAGGGTTAGGGTTATGTTTGAATATGTAGATTTTCTTCATTTTGATTTCAGAGGAATTTGAGGCACTATTAGTAATGGTAATAGGACTGAGTGGAGTACAATTCGGTGAGTAATCGGCCTCCTAATTTCAAAGCCGATTTGAAATTAAGAGCCCGACTACCCCTGAATTGTATGACACGAAGTCCTATCACTGATTAATTGTGTCAGACAAAATGGGAGAATCTCAGTCGTGGAATATTTATTAATGTAAATAAAAGTCACTGGACCAGTTAGCTTCATCCATTTTTTCTTTCCAGTTGAAGCTGGACAGCTCACCTGGTCATTTTTTTTTTTCATTGATTTTGATTGATTATGATGTGCTTTGTGGTCAAATTTCTTTGACTAGTGGCATTTGCTACTTGACTTTCATTGGTTCTTTAACTGTGCGATTTGACCAGTCCTATTACAAGCTTCTGGTAATAGGACAGGTCAAATCGGACAGTTTTGGAGTTACAGTAGCAAAATTAAGGGCCGTTAAGAACCAATCAGTTTACCCGCCTACTAAATCAAACAGACTAGCTTGAAAGGGCCTCCTTGGATGAGCCTTTACAAAGGCTTCGCATATCTCTTCTACCTCGAATCTCTTGGATCGGTGCATGGTGATCACTGCGAGATCAGAAAATCGCTCCATTGTTGACCTAGAGCCGGTCTTGATTCAGTGAAAAAAATCACCCAGCTTCTGCGCGCTTGTGATCGGTAGGGTGCAGGTAACGACCAGAAAGGCGATGGATGTTTGGGAGAGCATTTTCATCGCAAACACCAAGTGCTAATAAAAACGTTGTTTTGAACCTTCCCTATCTGTTAACAGCCAGGACCGAGTTGTTCAAAGCTGGGTTAAGATAACCCAGGGTTAGTGCAAGATTTGAATTTAGATTTGAAATCTTAAAAAGTATTTTAGTTTTAATTCTTTTTGTCTACAAGTTGATGATTGGAAGGTCTAAAAATAACCGAGAAAATTATCCAGGAGAATACTTTTGAACACAAGAAAAAGAAGCCCGGGTTAAATACCCTGGTTTAAGCGCTAATCGGCCTTCGAACAACTGGGCCCAGAGTGTTTTCCTATACGTACCTAATTTCCAAGGGATTTGAGAAATGGAATGTCTTTCTCCCAGAGCAGCATGCCTTTCACCCGATCTAGCTGCAGTGCCCTATTTACTATAATCGATGGCACGAGACAAGGCAGATGGCGGGCGTGGTGATCTCCGTCAGAAAATCAATCTTGCATTTGGATAATTGAGGAGTCAAGAAGAGAAATAGCTACAATCTTCTTGTAATGATCGATTAGACTGGAACTTATAATGTAACTTGTAATATTATTTTTGGTATGAAAAAAGGGATAGACATGGGTAACCAGACAAGTTTGAAAACTTTCCAAAGGGGAGGTTGCAACTCCCTCAACCCCCCCCCCCCCCCCTCCCCCTGGATCCGCCTCTGTTTTTCAGGGTCTTACATATAATGATAAGACGTTACAATTTGAAATAAAGAATGTATTATATTTCATCTTTCTTTAGCGAGTGGTTCAAGAGTTTTTCCTCTTCCATTGAAAACTGGTACCTCGGCACATACCCTTTAACAGACCGTCTTCATATCATTGCGGGCGGGCAAAAGCGAGCTCGTAGACGTACTTTTGGTGGCGGTGGTCAGCAGCACTTACTGAACTGTATAGCGAGGTTTCCTAAAATCTGTCCACATTTTTGGAAATGCCTTTGTTCTGCGTACTAATATACATGGTGTGTGGTCACTAAGGCCCTTGTGTTCCTAGCCTGCGTGGCAAGCGTTCACGCAGCCGTTCGAAAGGGAATTAAGGGGAATGGAATTAGAGCGCGAGACCGCGCGCGAGGGGGGAGGGAGGAGGGGAACTTTCCTTTCTCCCTCGCACGCCCATCTAATGTCCCCGTAATCACGTGAATGCACATGCAAGTGATGCAACAATATTTGATCCAATCGAAGACACACGTATTTCAGATATACACATACTGTACTAAATGCGAGAGCAAGAGTGGGTACAAATATAGATTGTTGTTGTTGTTGTTGTCGAGACAAGACCAGACAAAACTAATGTCATTCCGCAAGTTAGTAGAGAGGAAAAAAAAGATCTTTCGAAAGGTCCAGTGCGGCTTGCGACTAGAAGGGAGTAATTAGATAGCGATCGTAAGGAGTACTACAGTTTGTTCTTTCTCTAAGTTGTAAGGGTATTAAATAAATCAGCTAGATAACTGAGACAGACAAAGCCACTGTGGAGAAGTAAAGCTGAAATTAAAGCTTTTCAACAGTTCTCTGTTGAAAAAGGCTTATTATTCATTCAAAATATTTCCCCAATTCTGATTGGGTAAAGCACACGCATAACTCACCATAACCAGTTACTGATGACCAAATTTGGAAGAATTTTGTGTTTAATGAGGAAATGACGTTAAAAATGCAGCCTTCTACAGGTTAATGCACCGATAACCGAGAAGACCCGGGTACGAGATTGAGTTGTTTTCGTTGTAAAAACTAAAATGGCGGACACTTCACTCATTTCAAGAGTAAGAACTGCAGCTGGAACTAGGCGAATTAATGGCTAAAAACATAGCAAAAACAGCAAGAAGTTGTCGAGATCGAATGGTTACTGTAACCATAGTTAATTAAAGTGTAATGGTTGGGAAACCCTAGGTGCACAACATTCCATAGCATTGCTATCATTGTGAACTTACTGATAAATAGAAACATTGCATTAATTTATTCAGTCACAATTTTTGAACAAAAAACAAAGGATTGTGCACGGTCAGGGAGCTTCCAACATAACCTACAGCACCTTTGTTTTCAACTTTGATGTTTGCCAGCACCAATCTCCTCAACTAATTATTCTGTAACAGGCGACCATATGTTTCAAAT
The DNA here is from genome assembly GCA_964035525.1 of Porites cylindrica. Lineage (NCBI taxonomy): Eukaryota > Metazoa > Cnidaria > Anthozoa > Scleractinia > Poritidae > Porites > Porites cylindrica. The sequence continues at coordinate 10,414,587 of OZ037776.1, read as the reverse complement.
CACAATGCAACCCCCATCTCGTTTCGGTAGCAGCACTCGATTTCGATCTCAACGATCTTATGCAAAAACAAGGGACTGTAAACAGCGTATCAAGATCGTGCTATGTTTAAGGAGCTGTACGCGTACAATAAACTCTTTTGTTGGTTATGCTATAGTTAAGTCGAAGACCAACGGCATATTTATCTTTTTGTATAGATTCACGATTCTACTCAATGTCAGTGCCAACTGTGTTGCTTATCAATGGAAATCGTTGTCAATGTAAATATGCCTTCTCGTGTTAATTCATGTTACTCCTCTGTTGGACTCTCGCTCCTAACTCATGATCCCGAGGGTCACCCGAAATAAGGCGAGTTGAGTGTTTACGAACTTTACAGGACGTGACATACTTGTGATCCCGAGGGTCACCCGAAATAAAGGAGGTTAACTGTATTACGGACTCTGGCTATTTTAAAGGACGTAAACTTGCGGGTTTCGAGGGTCTCCGCAATAACAGGAGTAGACAACCTATGGTTCATTAAAAATTCGAACAGGTGACTTGTTTCCATTTCTATCCTGCGCAGCTAACGTTCTCGTGTGACCAAGTGGAGAAAACAGAGTCGACGTTGAAAATACACCCTTAAGATGATTTATCTTTCATATAATATAAATGAAAACAAACTCAAACTGAACAAAATGTGTTATATTTCTCTTATAGAAAAGTTAATTACAAGTTTTCGCCTAAAAAAAGCAAGATTGGTCAGCTTTTGGGAGGGGTATTCGACCATGAATCTTTCACATGAAATTGCTACAGCTCTGCAAGTTCATAAATCGTTTTCAAATGAATTGTCTCGTATCATGGCCCTACCGATCAAATTTTCTGTAAATAATTCATCTATAAATGCAAACGTAGTTTAGTATTACTTCCATATAAATAGTGTCTGGAAACGAATAGAATACTTTATGAGCGGCATGTCCAAATCGGATATTGAGTATATTTACACTATATTTATCCCATATTGGGGTATCTTATTTTCGCTCTGACTTTTTCGTAGTACGATAACTACATATTTTTTAATCTACATGTCCTTCCCAACTTGGCCGACCCAAAATACTAAGATGAGCATCTCATTTCTAAAGATTTTTCGCTGTACACGTTAAAAACAAGAACAAATGAAATCTATGAGCTCTCATAAAACTGGAAGTCAATTATTTAATACCTATTCTAGCTGGGAAAGTTCACTTGATAACAACTCATCACATGGACCGTTCAAGAACGACTGGTTGTAGAGCGGATTGTTAGAAGGGCTTACTGTCACGCATCTGCTATCTTTTTAAAAAAATAAAACATTTGTTTGCATGAATAAAAAATTCCAAAAATAATGGTACAGTTTTGTTATTTTTAAAGACTAAATTTGCATTGAAACTGTTCCCTGTCGTCTGTTGCTATGGCAGCCAGTGAAACTGCGATGAAAGATGATAGCACTTGATCCTGTCTCAGCAAAGCGACGCAGTGGGGATGCTGGATGGTGAAGACGATTCCAAATGTACATCGGAAATCCATCTATTTCTTTCGTTGGCCTGCAATGGATTCAAGACAGCAACAACCAAGTTATTATCGGGTCCATCTCTTTGTAAAGGTAGGGTGCCTGGGCGCTTAATCCCCTAAATAAGCTCTATAGTTACGGTAAGCCCTCTATTAGGCCACCCAGTAGGGTTATTTATTTCAAACTCATTTGATAGGGGGCTTAATAGAGACGGGGGGCCAACATAATTTAGCAAGGACGATGGTATCAGTTCTCTTTAAAGAACTAGAACTACAAAGTGTAAAAGCTCAAGTACGATGGTTGTAGGTCATGCAGCTGAGGATCAAAAACAAATTCGAACGTCCAGCTAGAGTGATAAATATAGTATATCATTTATTAGTGAAGAATAATAAGGGGCGGGGAGGGGGAGTTGGAGCTCATTAACCTTCTTCCCCTGATAAGGTAGGGCTTATCAGAGAGGTGGGGGGGGGGGGGGGGGGGGGGGCTTAATAGAGGATTTACGGAATGTGTGGTCCAAGGAATATGGATTCTCTTGACCTGAAATTGGGTATAGATTTCAGGTCTGAAATCAGGTAAGCCTAAAATTTGTGCTCCCTGGAAGAAAGGCCTGGAATTGGGTTCGTTTTTATTCGTTTGACTTTTGAAAGAAGCGGTTTAGGTCTCAGAAGCAGGAGACGAAAAACACTTTGCCTAGTTTTCTAGGAGTACCTCCAGGGGGCTGGAATTTGCCCTGGTCACAATACTCTTTCTTCCTGCAGGTGCATTAATTTTTATACCGTGAATAATTCTTAACTGAACATGAAAAGAAATGCTTATTAGTGGTCGAAAACCAGTGAAGACAGTAATGGTGAGAGACTCTGAAAAGTTAACGGCTTAGAGATGGAATAAATCTCTTAAGCTTGATTCGCTTATGTCTTTTTTTAAAATTTTATTGATTCTTTTCAGTTACCATGAATAAAAGGCTCAGGTGTGAAAATTCAAATAAACTAGATCTTCGTTTGCCATTTTGTGGTTTATTACATCAGTTGTACAAAGTGTTATTCTTATTTTGTCGATCTGCGGATTAAATGACTACTTTTAAGTGGGGTTCTTTGTTTCTCAATCGCACTTCTGACGGAAAATAAAAGGCTTTCTCTCCAAACGATCAAGAGCTAGAAATCTAAGAACTTAAGGTTAAAGCCCTTTCACTTCTCAGGCCTGTGAACGTGTGATTATTTTTCTATCTTATCTTACTGTGAGGACCTCACCTTTCATTGGCTAAAATTCAATGTCACGTCATCACCAATCAGCACGAATGGAGCCCAGTACTTCACGGCATTGAAATTTTCCGACTCCCGCATCCTTTTCATGGCCTGATGGAGCGACTTACTTGCACTTTGGCCTGCTACTAAATAATCGTAAAAGTGTCTCATAAACGCAAGAGTGGCTTTGTCATCAATCTCCCACAGTGTCGCAATAACAGAACGCGCACCAGCTCCTAAAAAGGCACGTGCAATACCAACCACGCCTTCGACTTTGATCTTTCCTCGCCCACTGTTGGCGTAGCTTAACACAACAAGCTTGGCGTGCACTTTTGCATCCAACACATCTGCCATCGTCAAAAGAAAGTCTTTCTCTTTAGGTCTTTTGGCACTAGGAAGATTAGGAGACAAAATAATTTCTCCGGTTTCTGTACGACCATGTGCCGCTATGTGCACTAAGGAAACTGAGTTGAGCCCGCTTAAGACCCGATCTTTTGTAGCGCTCTTTCCGGTGAGAGGCTCGATGTTTAGAATTTGTCCAATCATTTTTACCTCTTCCTCAGCACCTGGAAGCTGCGGAAACGGTCTGCAACCTTTGATACGCACAGTTTCCACCCACGGGTTTCCAACAAGTAGAGCCCCCGATGTACTATGGCGTCCCTCCGGACATTCTGCCAGCAGCCTTAAGGTTGTCAGTGATGGAACCAATCTAATGCTAAGCGTTTCAGCTAAATACCTGGAATTTTGGTCCACAAGGGCAGCATAAGGAATTAGGAATGATGAACCGTCAGGGACAATAACGAGTTCATCACCTTCTATCGAGTGTGAAAATGGAGCGATAATCATGTCGTACAATACTTTTAAAGCACCACCCTGGTCTTCAATCTCTTTCCTGGAGAGAATCTTTTTCCACAGGCTTTTGTTCACACCAATCTGTTTGTAGGTTTGGTAAGTCATTGATGTCAAGTCATTACTGACTCCCTGTTGCACAAAGTCAAACTGCTTTACCCCCTTTAACAGCATCCAGATATTCACTGACTTGGTGTCATCCATTAGAAATAATGTGGGTGACGAAATATGGTTTGAAATGACAAGTTCCATCTGCTGCTGCGACGGCGAACGGTTTGATTTCTTGACGCCATATTGCGATTCCAAGAGGTCCATGAGAGCTTCTGCTCGTCCCGCCTCAGCTGTTAAAAGCGCCTCGAGCGTCTTACGTTCAGTGCGTTGTTGTAATTGAAGTCTCACCAAACGACTAACGCAATCACGCTCATTCCGAAAGCTGCTTTTCCACTCGTCGTTTCCTTCAAGGAGAACTCTCATTTCCTCAACCAGTTCAATACAGGATTTAAAACACTCCTCGGCTTTGGAGTAGTTGCCAAGAGACCAAAGAACATGAGCAAGGTTATTATATCCACGCTGTTCTGCATCTTTGTTTCCGGTCTCGTTTGCTATACTTCTGGCTAGCTGATAAAATTCCATTGCTTTTTTGGAATTACCGAGATGCTCATAGACATTGCCGAGGTTTATGTATGTAGGTCCTTCTCCATTTTTGTTCCTAGTATCTTTTGTGATTCTTAGACTCAGCTCATAAAGCTTGATCGCTTTTTTAAAATCACCGAGAGACTGACTGACGTAGCCAAGGTTGTTATATACAGCTGCTTCTAGATATTTGTTTCCAGTATCTTTTGCGATTCTAAGAGCCGGCTGATAAAACTCGTTTGCTTTTACTAAATTGTTAAGAGACTGATAGGCACGGCCAAAGTTGTTATATATATTTGCTTCTTGATCTTTGTTTCTAGTATCTTTTGCGATTCTAAGAGCCAGCTGATAGAACTCCATTGCTTTTTTGAAATCACTGAGAGACTGATAGGCACTGCCAAGGTTGTTATATGTAGTTGCTTCTTGATCTTTGTTTCCAGTATCTTTTGCGATTCTAAAAGCCAGCTGATAAAACTCCATAGCTTTTTTCAAATCACTGAGAGACTGATAGGCACTGCCAAGGTTGTTATATGTAGTTGCTTCTTGATCATTGTTTCCAGTATCTTTTGCGATTCTAAGAGCCAGCTGATAGAACTCCATTGCTTTTTTGAATTCACTGAGAGACTGGTAGGCACTGCCAAGGTTGTTATATGTAGTTGCTTCTTGATCTTTGTTTCCAGTATCTTTTGCGATTCTTAGAGCCAGCTGATAGAACTCCATTGCTTTTTTGAATTCACTGAGAGACTGGTAGGCACGGCCAAGGTTGTTATATATGACTCCTTCATGATCTTTGTTTCCAGTATCTTTTGCGATTCTAAAAGCCAGCTGATAAAACTCGATTGCTTTTTTGAAATCACTGAGAGACTGATAGGCACTGCCAAGGTTGTTATATATAGTTCCTTCTTGATCTTTGTTTCCAGTATCTTTTGCGATTCTAAGAGCCAGCTGATAGAACTCCATTGCTTTTTTCAAATCACTGAGAGATTGATAGGCACTGCCAAGGTTGTTATATGTAGTTGCTTCTTGATCTTTGTTTCCAGTATCTTTTGCGATTCTAAAAGCCAGCTGATAAAACTCGATTGCTTTTTTGAAATCACTGAGAGACTGATAGGCACTGCCAAGGTTGTTATATGTAGTTGATTCTTGATCTTTGTTTCCAGTATCTTTTGCGATTCTAAGAGCCAGCTGATAGAACTCCATTGCTTTTTTGAATTCACTGAGAGACTGGTAGGCACTGCCAAGGTTGTTATATATAGTTTCTTCTTGATCTTTGTTTCCAGTATCTTTTGCGATTCTAAGAGCCAGCTGATAAAACTCGATTGCTTTTATGAAATCACTGAGGGACTGATAGGCACAGCCAAGGTTGTTATATATGACTCCTTCATGATCTTTGTTTCCAGTATCTTTTGCGATTCTAAGAGCCAGCTGATGAAACTCCACTGCTTTTTTGAAATCACTGAGAGACTGATAGGCACTGCCAAGGTTGTTATATGTAGTTGCTTCTTGATCATTGTTTCCAGTATCTTTTGCGATTCTAAGAGCCAGCTGATAGAACTCCATTGCTTTTTTGAATTCACTGAGAGACTGGTAGGCACTGCCAAGGTTGTTATATGTAGTTGCTTCTTGATCTTTGTTTCCAGTATCTTTTGCGATTCTTAGAGCCAGCTGATAGAACTCCATTGCTTTTTTGAATTCACTGAGAGACTGGTAGGCACGGCCAAGGTTGTTATATATGACTCCTTCATGATCTTTGTTTCCAGTATCTTTTGCGATTCTAAAAGCCAGCTGATAAAACTCGATTGCTTTTTTGAAATCACTGAGAGACTGATAGGCACTGCCAAGGTTGTTATATGTAGTTGCTTCTTGATCTTTGTTTCCAGTATCTTTTGCGATTCTAAAAGCCAGCTGATAAAACTCGATTGCTTTTTTGAAATCACTGAGAGACTGATAGGCACTGCCAAGGTTGTTATATGTAGTTGCTTCTTGATCATTGTTTCCAGTATCTTTTGCGATTCTAAGAGCCAGCTGATAGAACTCCATTGCTTTTTTGAATTCACTGAGAGACTGGTAGGCACTGCCAAGGTTGTTATATGTAGTTGCTTCTTGATCTTTGTTTCCAGTATCTTTTGCGATTCTTAGAGCCAGCTGATAGAACTCCATTGCTTTTTTGAATTCACTGAGAGACTGGTAGGCACGGCCAAGGTTGTTATATATGACTCCTTCATGATCTTTGTTTCCAGTATCTTTTGCGATTCTAAAAGCCAGCTGATAAAACTCGATTGCTTTTTTGAAATCACTGAGAGACTGATAGGCACTGCCAAGGTTGTTATATATAGTTCCTTCTTGATCTTTGTTTCCAGTATCTTTTGCGATTCTAAGAGCCAGCTGATAGAACTCCATTGCTTTTTTGAAATCACTGAGAGACTGATAGGCACTGCCAAGGTTGTTATATATAGTTTCTTCTTGATCTTTGTTTCCAGTATCTTTTGCGATTCTAAGAGCCAGCTGATAGAACTCCATGGCTTTTTTCAAATCACTGAGAGACTGATAGGCACTGCCAAGGTTGTTATATGTAGTTGCTTCTTGATCTTTGTTTCCAGTATCTTTTGCGATTCTAAGAGCCAGCTGATAGAACTCCATTGCTTTTTTGAATTCACTGAGAGACTGGTAGGCACGGCCAAGGTTGTTATATATAGTTTCTTCTTGATCTTTGTTTCCAGTATCTTTTGCGATTCTAAGAGCCAGCTGATAAAACTCGATTGCTTTTATGAAATCACTGAGGGACTGATAGGCACAGCCAAGGTTGTTATATATGACTCCTTCATGATCTTTGTTTCCAGTATCTTTTGCGATTCTAAGAGCCAGCTGATAAAACTCGATTGCTTTTTTGAAATCACTGAGAGACTGATAGGCACTACCAAGGTTGTTATATATAGTTGCTTCTTGATCTTTGTTTCCAGTATCTTTTGCGATTCTAAAAGCCAGCTGATAAAACTCGATTGCTTTTTTCAAATCACTGAGAGACTGATAGGCACTGCCAAGGTTGGTATATATAGATCCTTCTTGATCTTTGTTTCCAGTATCTTTTGCGATTCTAAGAGCCAGCTGATAAAACTCGATTGCTTTTGTAAAATCACTGAGAGACTGATAGGCACTGCCAAGGTTGTTATATGTAGTTGCTTCTTGATCTTTGTTTCCAGTATCTTTTGCGATTCTAACAGCCAGCTGATAAAACTCGATTGCTTTTTTGAAATCACTGAGAGACTGATAGGCACGAACAAGGTTGGTATATATAGATCTTTCTTGATCTTTGTTTCCAGTATCTTTTGCGATTCTAAGAGCCAGCTGATAAAACTCGATTGCTTTTTTAAAATCACTGAGAGACTGATAGGCACTGCCAAGGTTGTTATATGTAGTTGCTTCTTGATCTTTGTTTCCAGTATCTTTTGCGATTCTAAGAGCCAGCTGATGAAACTCGATTGCTTTTTTGAAATCACTGAGAGACTGATAGGCACGACCAAGGTTGGTATATATAGATCCTTCTTGATCTTTTTTTCCAGTATCTTTTGCGATTCTAAGAGCCAGCTGATAAAACTCGATTGCTTTTTTGAAATCACTGAGAGACTGATAGGCACGACCAAGGTTGGTATATATAGATCCTTCTTGATCTTTGTTTCCAGTATCTTTTGCGATTCTAAGAGCCAGCTGATAAAACTCGATTGCTTTTTTAAAATCACTGAGAGACTGATAGGCACTGCCAAGGTTGTTATATGTAGTTGCTTCTTGATCTTTGTTTCCAGTATCTTTTGCGATTCTAAGAGCCAGCTGATGAAACTCGATTGCTTTTTTGAAATCACTGAGAGACTGATAGGCACTACCAAGGTTGTTATAGCTAACTCCTTCTGCATCTTTGTTCCGGATCTGTTTGGCCTCATTCAATGACATCTCGAAGTAATCCCGGGCTATTTTAAAATCACCGCGTTTTGAAGCTCTTATTCCAAGGTAACTACTGTACAACCAATTCGTTTTGGAAGTTTGTTCGAGTTTTCCATGTTTGCCTTTGCTTCCTGGGCATGCCTATAAAAAATGTAAAACAAACCCTCTTTTGAAGCACGTCATGGTCTAGAGGATGTTTTTAATGTAAAGTTATACCCTTCGTGAGGAAGAAAACAACCGGCAAGATTTTTTGTGGCAATAAGAACAGGCAACTCTTTTCTTGCGGATTTAACCTTGATATTTTGGACGACGCCGCTAATACTGCAGCCAAATTGCCAGCAATACAAAATCCCGCTGTTATTACTTGCATGCGTGAGGTTGTGGTTTTGAAAACAGATTAGCACACAATATAGCTTATACAGCAAGTTTCTGAGTACCAGAGTCTCTCCTGCTCTCTCAAGTATAGGGGTATTACTGATGAACTTTATTTCTTAAACGGATACTACAAGAGCTGATATTTGACCAGTCCGCCTTGAGTTCCCCTTCATTTCTTTTCTCGGCTATTAAAGTTATCGGACAGAGAATCAAGGGCGCTTTTCATTCTACCAAACCTTTCGAAAATTTGGAAACAGAGGCAAATGGTACAGAAATTTCCAGGAAAAGTTTCCAGAAATTCCGGAAACTGTTGAATTTCCGAAATGAGAACCATTCAAACGAAACTTCTGCCTAGAAATCCCCGGAGCAAAAATGAATGGAAAGAAAACTTCCGGGAAAAAAAATTGGGTATGCCTCGCGAGGTTGTCCTCTTTTTTGGAAGTTTTTAAAAATGCTGTTCTATTTGCTACGGGAAAATGCCGAAAATTCCAGCAAGCTGACGTTTTGTTTGAATGGAAAGCACCTAAAGTTTCTTTAAGGAAATCATTTTTCGGACACTATGTCTTTTCTAATAGTTATGAACTAATATTTATTTTAGTTGGGGAATGCTGTATATGTGGATAGAAAATAGACATTAACTTCCATCAACATTAATTCAAACCCTTGAAATCTCATATATAACCTTTTAAGCTCCATCATCACTGATCATCGGTTGAATCGAAACAGCTGAGTTCAATGCAAGAAAGACGAACCAGCCATTCGACTGTATTTAACCTTCGCCGAGAAGAAACGAATGGTGGTATCGATGGAATCTCTTCTATTAGAGTCAACCATATGGTATCATCAGCAATAACTATTAATATGTAATATGTATGTCACTTCGACAATTTAAAGGCAAAACGATTCAAAATGCCCTTTTATAGAAATAAAACAAAGTACCTCGTTCTCCACGGCTCTTCTACTCGTCGCTTTATTTACGCAGTTCAACGCCAGTTTTCTTAGTTCAAGCAACGTGGTGTTTTCCGTGTCGATCTTTTCAAATTGTTAAGGTGTAAATAATATCGAAATTAAGTTGAAGTTAAGTATACTTGCAGTAGGTGGAATATAATTAACTTATCTCATCTTGTTGTGATTCTATTCCACTACGGGGTTGTATCAAATCATATACAACTAGGTGAAAACAACAAGATAAACCTCCCCCTTTTTGGCTTGGAAAGCAAAAATGTTTTGAAAAGAACGTGTACCGTGTCAAATCGGAAGAGCGTTGCCCCTTATGAGCAGCCTAAAGTTAGAAACAAAAAGAAAACAGTCAACCTGTATATAACGGCCCTGTATATAGCGGTCACCCTACATACTACGGCTACTGGACAACTCTCCTAAAGTTGATCTGCATAGTGGTCACCTCTGTAAAACAGATGCGGTCCGGCCCCCTTTAGACTCCCAAAATGCACGATTCCATTATTTTTTTACCTGTGCATAAAGGTCAGCAAATAGGATTACGATCAAATCATGCAGCAAACTTTGCTATGTGTTCTCCAAAGTACACGGAAAAATGAATACTAGCGAAATCGTCAATCAGTTAACCTTTTCATGGCAATCGAATGGAGTGAACTACAAGCGTTGGACGAACTCAACATCCAGTTTAGTCTACAGGAAACTTATATATAGCGGTCGCCCATATCTTAAGGGTGACAGCCGATACAGGTATGACTGTAATAAACGCAGCAAGCTCCCAGCAACATATAGTTAAAGAGAGGATAATCCTCTCTTGTTAATATTGTTGTCACTGTTATTGCTACACAGACTTTTTAAAAACTCACTTTTATTAGAAATAACGTTTGTGTTTTGGGGGTCGTTTATGAACAAAACAAAGAAATACTAAGAAAATATCACGTACTTCTGTGTAATTCGCAGAAGAAGTTTAGATAAGCACCGCCCTCAAATAAGCACCGAACCGTCAGTCGATAAAAATGGTAACCAGATCGTAAAGGAAGTGCAGGTGTATAACAAGTTGCGAAAATAAATCATCTTTCAGCTATGCACACTGTATGGAGGAATATTTAGAGTAAAAGGATACTGCTAGGTCTTCGTCCTTGCAGTTTGCTTTAAGTACCTCAGTATAAAAGTAAACGGCGTTGCTGTAATCTTCCTTTAAGCATGCTTCATTGCCTTCGGTTTTGTAGACTTCAACTATTGCTAAAAATAAAGCAGGTTGTTTTATTATGCCATTAAATCGAAAAATAATTACATCAAATATACTGAGCATGGGCTTTATAAGTGTTCCAAATTTGGTTCCTGGGTTTATTTTCAATGTCAGTACAGTATCCTCGACGCCAGAGCTTGAATCGTGAACTGATCCTTTCGACAGGAAGAGTGATAGAAAAAATAAATAAAGAAAACAAAAATAAAATGGTGAATTATAATTGTGAGTAGGATAAAAGTACAACACGGGACTACCGTATCCAACTATTTTTGTGTTCATTTCCGTCTTCATCTCTTTGCTACAAGTAGCGATTAAAAGACAAATGACAGAGATCATTTATTCCCCGGTTAGGCAAATGGTGTTACTTATTAACTCATAAATGGCGTTCACCATGACATTAGTTACAGATAGAGGTAAATTTGCTCGTTCAGTTACTCACTTTCTGAAGTTAAAAATTCCGAAAAAGCTAAAAATGCATTAAATTAGTAGCTCCAGAAGGAACACTACTAAGGCGTTATGCGCTACAAGTGCATCTTTCGGGTTGGCGGGAAAATAGGAATCACACTTGCCGGGAGCTAATGCAGTGTTGTCTATAACGGTGAACCCGAAAGTTAAAAGAATTCGCCGGCCACAAATTATAGCAAAAGCTTAATCTAGATACAAGTTTAAAAAACCATCTTCAGTAACTATTTAACGACTTCTACTCTTTAACCATGCATTTCCGTATGTTGAATGTTTTCAAATGTTGAAGGCCTTTTGGTGATACACTATTAACAGTTTTAAAATTCTTTACCTTTCATTGTGTCATCATCAAGGTTCAGCTCCTTTCCGGTACCAAGTGACGTAACGTCACGGTCACATGCTGCTCTGTTTCCACTCTGCGCCATGATGGTTTGACCTGGAAAAATCATTAAAAGGCTTTAAATTAATATTCTCTTCACTTTTATAAGCTCTGGTACCAAAACAGGCATTCATTTTGCCACAAGTGGTAAACTCACATTAACCCCGTTGAAGTCCTGAATTTTTTTTCAGGCTTCTTCACGCAATTGCATAAATTGCGTTCACTGCGACGATCATTTCTTCATTTTCAAGACTTTTATTGCCGAAAAAAAAAGTCAATCAAAATTCTGTGGCAGGCAGTCATGAAACGCGCGGTGAAGTCATTTTCATATAACAGGACAGTACATGTAATCTGATTCATTTTACTATTGCGCGTCAGATTCAGATTCAGAGCAATTTTCTTCGCGTGACAGAACCATCCCCGGCGTGTGTTTGAAAACAGATTTAGGAGTTAATTGCAGCAATGTGGTATCATTAGAATGACCCTTATAAACATATTATCTCATTTTCGTGCAAGTGAAATAAAATTACTTGTAGCTTTTTAAAACTTGAGGCAAAAAGCTTAATTCGTTATTGATCAGTAATACTTTGTTGATAAAAATTCGTGATAAACTACCAAATCTTAAGATTGGATTAACACTAAAATAACCTTTTCAAATAATAGTAATAATAATAATAATAATAATAATAAATGGTACCATGTGAGGGTGCTGTGGTTGCACCATAGCATTTCGGCGTCCATTGTTATAAATGCCTTTCTTATTGTTTCTGTTGATGGGTTCAACCGCATAACAAATTATCATGGAAATATTGTTTGGTACTAAAGTGAAAAGCTTTCGACAACCGCAACTGGGCACAATATCACACTATCGAAGCAGGTCTTGTAGTAGAAGTGTCCGCATGCATAATAAGATTGAAGTGGCTAGGGGTATAAAAGGTACCTCGTGAAAATTTGCCGAACACCAATACCGCAAAATTTCTCAATGTAAGGCGCTAAAAATGTAAAACTCTACCATAGTCTCCCCTCCCCGAGACAAACTTTTGATTCCAAATGCCCCACCGTGGGTAAAAGTACCTAGAGGCAACGCAAATTCAAAACTTCAAATTAACTGGCTCATTTTAGTTGGTTGCAGGCCCTTTCACCGGAGTTGAGGGTGCTTTGTTTTCCAGTTGAGTGTATTTCGGTTTCCAAAAAATACAGGATACTTAGTTCTTTTCCAATTATACTCCTTTTCATACTTTCCGGGAGCTAATGCAGTGTTGTCTATAACGGTGTATCCGCAAGATAAAAGAGTTCGTCGGCCACTAATTCTAGAAAAAGCCTAATCTAGATAAAAAGTTAAAACACCGCCTTGAGTAGAGATTATGTTTAACGACTTTCACTCTTTAACCAATACACTTCCGTATGTTGAATGTTTTCAAATGACGTTTTTTTCCTTTTCTATATCTTTTATTTCATTTTTCCATAGTTTGCTGTGTTAAAGGCCATTTGGTGATACACTATGAACAGTTGTAAGAATCTTTACCTTTCAGTGTGTCATCATGAAAGTTCAGCTCTTGTCCGGTACCAAGTGACGTAACATCACGGTCACATGCGGCTCCGTTTCCACTCTGTACCATAATGTTTTGATCTGGAAAAATCAAGTATATTTAAAGCTTTAAGCTAATATTATCTTCACTTGTTTAAGCACTGGTACCAAAACAGCCATTCATTTGGCCACAAGTGGTAAACTTACATTAGTATAAAACTTTTATTGAAACAAATCAATCAAAATTCTGTGGCAGGTAATCATGAAACTCGCTGTGAAGTCATTTTCATACAAAAGGACAGTACACGTAATCTGATTCAGTTTTCGATTGCCCTTTCAATCAAGACATGAAACTGCTTTCCAGAATTCAGTAGCCAATCTCGGTTGCTGATTCATCTTCAGATTTAGAGCGATGTTTTTTTTCCATTATTTATTTTTTTGTTACGTAATCGATCCATGTAGTAGCAGCCAGTTACAGTGCCACTTCAGTAACGCGTGACAGAGCCATATTTGAAAACAGAATCAGGAGTCAATTGCAGCAATGTGCCATCATTAGAATGACCCTTATAAACATATTGTTTCTTTTTGGTCCAAGCGAAACTCGATTAAGTTTACTTGAAGCTTTTAAGGACTGAAGGAGAAATGGCCGTAATTTGCAACAGCTTTCGTTATTGATAATACTTTGTTGATAAAATTTCGCGATATAAAAACATTGTTAATTAGACAAATCCCGTTTGCTACTTAAAGATATTTGGCGGCCATGACCACATTGAAAACAGCACGTTTTTTAGTTTCAAATTACAAAAACTTAAGATTGGATTAACACTAAAACAACCTTTTCAAAGAATAATCACGATAATCATAGGCATAATCATAATGATGCTAATAATTATAATCATAATCATAATAATAATGAGTAATAATAATAAATGATACCATGTCAAGGTGCTGTGGTTAGAGTATACGATTTCGGCATCCATTATTATAAATTTCTTTCTAATTGTTTCTGTTCGTGGGTTCAACAAGGGTCTTTAACCCCATAACAAATTAGCATGGGAATATTACTGTTTGGCACTAAAGTAAAAACCTTCTACACCCGCAACTGGGCACCACATCACACTATCGAAGCCGGTCTTGTAGTAGAATTATACGCATGCTCGAAAATTAAGATTGCACGGGGTAGGGGTATACCGAATTCCGTAACACCGCAAAGAAAAATCGACAAATTTAGCAAAACCATGCTAAAAATCACCGAGCCAAAAACAAAAAATTCCGCTTGTTTATTAATGCCACAATATCAGAATTCAAGACCACAATTACATAAGTACCGCACGAAAATTTGGCAAACACCACAATACTGTAAAATTTCTTAATGTAAGGAGCTAAAAATTTAAAACTCTACCATACTCTCCCCATCCCCGAGGCAGACGTTTGATTCCAAATACCCCACCCCATTGTAGTTTATTTCAGGCATTTTCACCGGAGTTGAGGGTGCTTCGTTTTCCAGTTGAGTGTATTTCGGTTTCCAAAAAATACAGGACACTTGGTTTTTATCCCATTGGTGGTTGTTTCCTTTTTACTTGTAGATATCTGCGATTCAGCTTCGTAATCGACAATCTGTTTTGCGGTTATAAGTACGACATATGCACAGATGAAAACTTTCGATAAAGAAATTTGGGGTCGAACGAAACCCCAGTTGAGGTACTCCCGATTTTTAGTGACGGAGATGATCGAAGGATTTTTTGGGTTTGAAATTTTTGATTCCAGGATTCTTTTGGGGTAGGAAAATTTGGCAATGATTTTTTTAGTTGGCTTGACCAAGACAGAATGATCATTCGCGTCTCTTGAAATGCGGAATACCCGTTGAGAATGAAACTTGCTATGGTTTAAAAAAAAAAAAAAAATTGTGAGTGCAAAAGATAAGAGTATAATGCGGACTATCGTGTGTAACTTTTTTTGTGTTCATTTCCTTCTTCGTCTCTTTGCTACAGATTAAAACAAAAAATATGACAGAGATCATTTATTCCCCGGATAGGCAAATGGTGTCACTTGTTAACTCATGAATGGCGATGACCATGACATGACTGACATTGGTGAAACAGTGGCAAATTTGGTCGTTCAGTTACTCACTTTCTGAAGTTAAAACTGCCAAAAAAGCTTGAAATGTATTAAATTTGTAGCTTTAGAGAATACTACTGAAGCGTTATGCGCAGTACGAGCGCATCTTTCCGGTTGGAGGGAAAATAGGAGTCGTGCCTGCCGGGAGCTAATGCAGCGGTGGATACCACGGTGAATCCTCGAGAGAAAGTAATTCGTTGACCACGAAATCTATACTAAAAAAAGCTTAATCTAGATAAAAAATTTAAAAACCACCTTCACTAGAGATAATGTGTAACGACTTTCACTCTTTAATCACTTTTGTATGTTGAATGTTTTCAAATGAAGTTTTTTTTTTCTGTATCTTTTATTTCATTTCTCCTTAGTGTGCTATGTTAAGGTGATTCTCTGGAAGTGCACTGCGCATCTCTTACTGCGCATAACAAGATGGCCGCCTTAAAAATAGAGCATTTCAGTAACATTATTAAAGTGAAGTTTACTGAAGAGAAAAGCTATTGGAATTTTTGCTTGCCGTTTTTTTTCTTGCCGAGGTGAGACTCAGTGTGTTGGGAATGTGCATAACGGAACCAGTACGCGCGCGTGTTGCTGAGCTCGACTTCCTCACGGAGAACCTCGACAGTGGATGTTAAACTTGTTCTTACTTTGATTTTCATTTACACGCTTTCTTTATCACAATTTGTCCTAAATGAGATATCTCAATGTAAACTCTGTAAAGACGGATTTTCTTAATACTTTCTTCCCCCTTTCACATACATGACATTTTGAAACGCGCCCCAGTCCTCTCTCAAAAATCGGAGAAAATGCATTTGGTGCGGACTTTCTCCAGCTCTACCGCAAAAACGAGTACGGTGACCCCCATTTTTTTACTTCATGATTTTAATAAGGACAGTTTTTCCTTTCGATGAGAAAAAAAATTGGCACAAATCTATGTTCAGTTTTTTCGCAATTTTACTAGATTGTACGGATTGAGCTATCACGGGTCGAATAAGGCGTGTCCAATTTAATTCTACTTTGGAGCGTATATTAAAAACAAGGGCATTAAAAGGCATTTTTCTGGTACGTAAGTAGATAAACAATACATTAAAGTCAAATTCTGTGCCATACCATATGCATCATCGAAAAAACCTCTCCTTTTTGTCTAATTTTGGGCTACGCGCCGTTTTTGTCAAAGGGTCCTAAATAGCCATATTTGTCAGCATTGTGACGTCAAAACAAGCCCCGTGACCCCCACTTTTTATTACTTTTTTATCATCTTCTTGACTTGTTTGATCAGTGTAGCAAATTTCATCTACAATCTATGTCAGATTCTTTTACTAAGGAATCACCTTAAAGGCCTTTTGGTGATACATTATTAACAGTTGTAAGAATCTTCACCTTTCAATGTGCCATCATCAAAGTTCAGCTCTTGGTCGGTACCATGTGACGTAACATCACTCTCACTTGCTGCTCCGTTTCCACTCTGTGCCATGATGGTTTGATCTAGAAAAATCAGATAAAATAAAGCTTTAAATTAATATTATCTCACTCGTATAAGCACTGGTACAAAACAGCCATTCATTTTGCCACAAGTGGTAAACTTATATTAGCATAAAACTTGAAACAACTCAATTAAAAAATTCTGTGGCAGGCAGTCATGAAAAGCGCGACAGTCACGTAATCTGATTCAGTTTTCTATTGCGCTTTCAATCAAGACGTGAAACTGCTTTTCAGAATTCAGTGGCCCACTCACGGCGGAGGCCACCCTAGTAATCAACCATTGCGAGCTTACGTTTGGACAAGCTCAGTGGCTGATTCATCTTCAGATTCAGAACAATGTTTTTCTTCAATTATTTATTTTTTGTTACGTAGTCAATCCATTTAGTAGCAGCAAGTTACAGTGCCACTTCAGTAACGCGTGACAGAACCATATTTAAAAACAAAATCGGGAGTTAATTGCAGCAATGTGCCATCATTACAATGACCCTTGAAAAACATATTATTTCTTTTTGGTCCAATTAAGTGGAACTCGGTTAAGTTTACTTGTATATCATAGCTTTATAGGACTTAAGAAGATAATAGTCATAATTTGCAACAGCTTTCGTTATTGATAATACTTTGTTGATAAAAATTCCTCATAATAATAAGCACTGGTACCAAAACAGCCATTCATTTTACCACAAGCGGTAAACTTACATTAGTATAAAACGTTTATTGAAACAAATCAATTAAAGTCGCAGGCAGTCACGAAACGCGCGGCGAAGTCATTTTCGTTCAACAGGACAGTACACGTAATCTGAATCAAACTTGTATTGCACTTTCGATCAAAAGTGAAACTGCTTTCCAGAATACAGTGGCCCACTCACGGCTCAGGCCACCTTAGCAACCAACCATTGCGAATTCACGTTTCGGCAACCTCGGTAGCTGATTCATCTTCAGATTCAGAGCGATGTTTTTTACAATTATTTACTTTTTTTGTTACGTAGTCAATCCATTTAAGCTCATTTAGTCGCAGCGAGTTACAGTGCCACTTCAGAAACGCGTGACATAACAATGTTTTAAAACAGAATCAGGAGTTAATTGCAGCAATGTGCCATCATTAGAATAACTCTTAAAAAACATATTATTTCTTTTTGGTCCAATGAAGTGAAACTTGGTTAAGTTTACTTGTATATTATAGCTTTATTGGACTTAAGAAGATAATAGTCATAATTTGCAACAGCTTTCGTTATTGATAATACTTTGTTGATAAAAATTCCTCATAAAAACATTGTTAATTAGATAAATCCCGTTTGCTCTTTATAAACATTTGGCGGCTATGACCACACTGACAAACAACACTTTTAAGTTTGCTGTGTTAAAGGCCATTTGGTGATACACTATTAACAGTTGTAAGAATCTTTACCTTTCACTGCGTCCTCATCAAAGTTCAGCCCTTGTCCTGTACCAAGTGATGTAACATCACTCTCACATGCTACTGCGATTCCACTCTGTGCCATCATGGTTTGATCTGGAAAAATCAGTATAAAGCTGTAAATTAATATTATCTTTAATTTTATAAGCACTGCAAACAAAACAGCCATTCATTTTGACACAAATGGTAAACTTACATTACTATAAAATTTTTATTGAAACAAATCAATAAACAATTCTGTAAAAGGCAGTCATGAAACGATCGGTAAAGTCATTTTCATATAACAGGACAGTACACGTAATCTGATTCATTTTTCCATTGCGCTTATAATAATTCAAGACCTGAAACTGCTTTTCAGAATTCAATGCCTCACTCACGGCTCAGGCCACCCTTGTAACCAACCACAGCCAACTCTCGTTTCGACAATCTCGGTAGCTGATTCATCTTCGGATTTAAAGCGATGTTTTTTTTTTCACTTATTCATTATTTTTTTACGTAGTCAATCCATTTAGTAGCAGCGAGCTACAGTGCCACTTCAGTAACGCGTGACAGAACCATGTTTATAAACAGAATCGAGAGTTACTTGCAGCAATGTACCATCATTAGAATACCTCTTAAAAAACATATTATTTCTTTTTGGTCTAATCAAGTGAAACTCGGTTACGTTTACTTGTATATCATAGCCTTATAGAACTTAAGAAGATAATAGTCATAATTTGCAACAGCTTTCGTTATTGATAATACTTTATTGATAAAAATTCCTCATAAAAACATTGTTAATTAGATAATTATAAACATTTGGCGGCTATGAACATATTAATAACAACACGTTTTAGTTTGCTGTGTTAAAGGCCATTTGGTGATACACTATTAACAGTCGTAAGAACCTTTACCTTTCAGTGTGTCCTCATCAAAGTTCAGCCCTTGTCCTGTACCAAGTGATGTAACATCACTCTCACATGCTACTGCGATTCCACTCTGTGTCATGATGGTTTGATCTGGAAAAAATCAGTATAAAGCTGTAAATTAATATTATCTTTAATTGTATAAGCACTGCGACCAAAACAGCCATTCATTTTGACACAAATGGTAAAGTGACATTAGTATAAAATTTTTATTGAAACAAATCAATTAAACAATTCTGTGGCAGGCAGTCATGAAACGCGCGGTGAAGTCATTTTCATATAACAGGATGGTACACGTAATCTGATTCATATTTCCATTGCACTTTCGATCAAGACTGAAACTGCTTTCCAGAATTCAGTGGCCAACTCACGGCTCAAGTCACCCTGGCAACCAAGCATTGCGTATTCACGTTTCGGCAACTGTTTGATCTATAGATTCAGAGCGATGTTTTTTACCATTTTAAACTTTTTTTTGGTACGTAGTCAATCCATTTAGTCACGTTGGTGATACATTATTAACAGTTGTAAGAATCTTCACCTTTCAATGTGCCATCATCAAAGTTCAGCTCTTGTTCTGTACCATGTGACGTAGCATCACTCTCATTTGCTGCTCCGTTTCCACTCTGGGCCATGATGGTTTGATCTGGAAAAATCAGTATTAAATAAAGTTTTAGATTAATATTATCTCACTTGTATAAGCACTGGTACCAAAACAGCCATTCATTTTGCTACAAGTAGTAAACTTATATTAGCATAAAACTTTTATAGAAACAAATCAATTAAACAATTCTGTGGCAGGCAGTCATGAAAAGCGCGTTAGTCACGTAATCTCATTCAGTTTTCCATTGCGGTTTCAATCAAGACGTAAAACTGCTTTTCAGAATTCAGTGGCCAGCTCAAGGCTCAGGCCACCCTAGTAACCAACCATTGCCAACCTTCCTTTTGACAACCTCATTGGCTGATTCATCTTTAGATTCAGAGCGATGTTTTTTTCAAATATTCATCATTTTGTTACGTAGTCAATCCATTTAGTAGCAGCGAGTTACAGTGCCTCTTCAGTAACGCGTGACAGAACCACATTTAAAAACAGAATCGGTAGTTAAATGCAGCAATGTGCCATAATCAGAATAACTCTTAAAAAACATATTATTTGTTTTTGGTCCAATTAAGTGAAACTCGGTTAAGTTTACTTGTATATCATAGCCTTATAGAACTTAAGAAGATAATAGTCATAATTTGCAACAGCCTTCCTTATTGATAATACTTTGTTGATAAAATTTCCTCATAAAAACATTGTTAATTAGATAAATCCCGTTTGCTCTTTAAAAACATTTGGCGGCTATGACCACATTGACAACAACACTTTTTAGTTTGCTGTTTTAAAGGCCATTCGGTGATACACTATTAACAGTTGTAAGAATCTTTACCTTTCAGTGTGTCCTCATCAAAGTTCAGCCCTTGTCCTGTACCAAGTGATGTAACATCACTCTCACATGCTGTTCCGTTTCCACTCTGTGCCATCATGGTTTGATCTGGAAAAATCAGTATAAAGCTGTAAATTAATATTGTCTTCAATTGTATAAGCACTGCAAACAAAACAGCCATTCATTTTGACACAAATGGTAAACTTACATTAGTATAAAATTTTTATTGAAACAAATCAAAAAACAATTCTGTAAAAGGCAGTCACGAAACGATTGGTAAAGTCTTTTTCATATAACAGGACAGTACACGTAATCTGATTCGTTTTTCCATTGCGCTTTTAATCAAGACCTGAAACTGCTTTTCAGAATTCAATGCCTCACTCACGGCTCAGGCCACCCTAGTAACCAACCACAGCCAACTCTCGTTTCGACAATCTCGGTAGCTGATTCATCTTCGGATTTAAAGCGATGTTTTTTTTTTCAATTATACATTATTTTTTTACGTAGTCAATCCATTTAGTAGCAGCGAGCTACAGTGCCACTTCAGTAACGCGTGACAGAACTATGTTTAAAAACAGAATCGAGAGTTAATTGCAGCAATGTACCATCATTAGAATACCTCTTAAAAAACATATTATTTCTTTTTGGTCTAATTAAGTGAAACTCGGTTACGTTTACTTGTATATCATAGCCTTATAGAGTGTTTTCACATGACGTCACGGCGGCCATATTGGTGTCCCAAAACAATGAAACGGCGGCCATGTTGGTGTCCCAAACCAGTCCTGTGGGAGTTGAACTCCTTTCTTATGCAAACGCTTTCTTTTGTTCCAATAAATTTGCATAGATGCTGGCCACGTGAGTGAAAACACTCTATAGAACTTAAGAAGATAATAGTCATAATTTGCAACAGCTTTCGTTATTGATAATACTTTATTGATAAAAATTCCTCATAAAAACATTGTTAATTAGATAAATCCCATTTGCTCTTTAAAAACATTTGGCGGCTATGACCATATTGACAACAACACTTTTTAGTTTGCTGTGTTAAAGGCCATTTGGTGATACACTATTAACAGTCGTAAGAATCTTTACCTTTCAGTGTCTCCTCATCAAAGTTCAGCCCTTGTCCTGTACCAAGTGATGTAACATCACTCTCACATGCTGTTCCGTTTCCAGTCTGTGTCATGATGGTTTGATCTGGAAAAATCAGTATAAAGATGTAAATTAATATTATCTTTAATTGTATAACCACTGCGACCAAAACAGCCATTCAGTTTGACACAAATGGTAAAGTTAACAATTCTGTGGCAGGCAGTCATGAAACGCGCGGTGAAGTCATTTTCATATAACAGGACAGTACACGTAATCTGATTCATATTTCCATTGCACTTTCGATCAAGAGTGAAACTGCTTTCCAGAATTCAGTGGCCAACTCACGGCTCACGCCACCCTAGCAACCAACCATTGCGCATTCACGTTTCGGCAACTGTTTCATCTATAGATTCAGAGCGATGTTTTTTACCCTTTTTAACTTTTTTTTGGTACGTAGTCAATCCATTTAGTCTCGTTGGTGATACATTATTAACAGTTGTAAGAATCTTTACCTTTCAAAGTGCCATCATCAAAGTTCAGCTCTTGTTCGGTACCATGTGAAGTAGCATCACTCTCATTTGCTGCTCCGTTTCCACTCTGGGCCATGATGGTTTGATCTGGAAAAATCAGTATTAAATAAAGTTTTAGATTAATATTATCTCACTTGTATAAGCACTGGTACCAAAACAGCCATTCATTTTGCCACAAGTAGTAAACTTATATTAGCATAAAACTTTTATAGAAACAAATCAATTAAACAATTCTGTGGCAGGCAGTCATGAAAAGCGCGACAGTCACGCAATCTCATTCAGTTTTCCATTGCGGTTTCAATCAAGACGTAAAACTCCTTTTCAGAATTCAGTGGCCAGCTCAAGGCTCAGGCCACCCTAGTAACCAACCATTGCCAACCTTCCTTTTGACAACCTCATTGGCTGATTCATCTTTAGATTCAACAGCGATGTTTTTTTCAAATATTCATCATTTTGTTACGTAGTCAATCCATTTAGTAGCAGCGAGTTACAGTGCCTCTTCAGTAACGCGTGACAGAACCACATTTAAAAACAGAATCGGTAGTTAAATGCAGCAATGTGCCATAATCAGAATAACTCTTAAAAAACATATTATTTGTTTTTGGTCCAATTAAGTGAAACTCGGTTAAGTTTACTTGTATATCATAGCCTTATAGAACTTAAGAAGATAATAGTCATAATTTGCAACAGCCTTCCTTATTGATAATACTTTGTTGATAAAATTTCCTCATAAAAACATTGTTAATTAGATAAATCCCGTTTGCTCTTTAAAAACATTTGGCGGCTATGACCACATTGACAACAACACTTTTTAGTTTGCTGTGTTAAAGGCCATTCGGTGATACACTATTAACAGTTGTAAGAATCTTTACCTTTCAGTGTGTCCTCATCAAAGTTCAGCCCTTGTCCTGTACCAAGTGATGTAACATCACTCTCACATGCTGTTCCGTTTCCACTCTGTGCCATCATGGTTTGATCTGGAAAAATCAGTATAAAGCTGTAAATTAATATTGTCTTCAATTGTATAAGCACTGCAAACAAAACAGCCATTCATTTTGACACAAATGGTAAAGTTACATTAGTATAAAATTTTTATTGAAACAAATCAAAAAACAATTCTGTAAAAGGCAGTCACGAAACGATTGGTAAAGTCTTTTTCATATAACAGGACAGTACACGTAATCTGATTCGTTTTTCCATTGCGCTTTTAATCAAGACCTGAAACTGCTTTTCAGAATTCAATGCCTCACTCACGGCTCAGGCCACCCTAGTAACCAACCACAGCCAACTCTCGTTTCGACAATCTCGGTAGCTGATTCATCTTCGGATTTAAAGCGATGTTTTTTTTTTCAATTATACATTATTTTTTTACGTAGTCAATCCATTTAGTAGCAGCGAGCTACAGTGCCACTTCAGTAACGCGTGACAGAACTATGTTTAAAAACAGAATCGAGAGTTAATTGCAGCAATGTACCATCATTAGAATACCTCTTAAAAAACATATTATTTCTTTTTGGTCTAATTAAGTGAAACTCGGTTACGTTTACTTGTATATCATAGCCTTATAGAGTGTTTTCACATGACGTCACGGCGGCCATATTGGTGTCCCAAAACAATGAAACGGCGGCCATGTTGGTGTCCCAAACCAGTCCTGTGGGAGTTGAACTCCTTTCTTATGCAAACGCTTTCTTTTGTTCCAATAAATTTGCATAGATGCTGGCCACGTGAGTGAAAACACTCTATAGAACTTAAGAAGATAATAGTCATAATTTGCAACAGCTTTCGTTATTGATAATACTTTATTGATAAAAATTCCTCATAAAAACATTGTTAATTAGATAAATCCCATTTGCTCTTTAAAAACATTTGGCGGCTATGACCATATTGACAACAACACTTTTTAGTTTGCTGTGTTAAAGGCCATTTGGTGATACACTATTAACAGTCGTAAGAATCTTTACCTTTCAGTGTCTCCTCATCAAAGTTCAGCCCTTGTCCTGTACCAAGTGATGTAACATCACTCTCACATGCTGTTCCGTTTCCAGTCTGTGTCATGATGGTTTGATCTGGAAAAATCAGTATAAAGATGTAAATTAATATTATCTTTAATTGTATAACCACTGCGACCAAAACAGCCATTCAGTTTGACACAAATGGTAAAGTTAACAATTCTGTGGCAGGCAGTCATGAAACGCGCGGTGAAGTCATTTTCATATAACAGGACGGTACACGTAATCTGATTCATATTTCCATTGCACTTTCGATCAAGAGTGAAACTGCTTTCCAGAATTCAGTGGCCAACTCACGGCTCACGCCACCCTAGCAACCAACCATTGCGCATTCACGTTTCGGCAACTGTTTCATCTATAGATTCAGAGCGATGTTTTTTACCCTTTTTAACTTTTTTTTGGTACTAGTCAATCCATTTAGTCACGTTGGTGATACATTATTAACAGTTGTAAGAATCTTTACCTTTCAATGTGCCATCATCAAAGTTCAGCTCTTGTTCGGTACCATGTGACGTAGCATCACTCTCATTTGCTGCTCCGTTTCCACTCTGGGCCATGATGGTTTGATCTGGAAAAATCAGTATTAAATAAAGTTTTAGATTAATATTATCTCACTTGTATAAGCACTGGTACCAAAACAGCCATTCATTTTGCCACAAGTAGTAAACTTATATTAGCATAAAACTTTTATAGAAACAAATCAATTAAACAATTCTGTGGCAGGCAGTCATGAAAAGCGCGACAGTCACGCAATCTCATTCAGTTTTCCATTGCGGTTTCAATCAAGACGTAAAACTCCTTTTCAGAATTCAGTGGCCAGCTCAAGGCTCAGGCCACCCTAGTAACCAACCATTGCCAACCTTCCTTTTGACAACCTCATTGGCTGATTCATCTTTAGATTCAACAGCGATGTTTTTTTCAAATATTCATCATTTTGTTACGTAGTCAATCCATTTAGTAGCAGCGAGTTACAGTGCCACTTCAGTAACGCGTGACAGAACCACATTTAAAAACAGAATCAGGAGTTAATTGCAGCAATGTGCCATCATTAGAATAACTCTTAAAAAACATATTATTTGTTTTTGGTCCAATTAAGTGAAACTCGGTTAACTTTACTTGTATATCATAGCCTTATAGAACTTAAGAAGATAATAGTCATAATTTGCAACAGCCTGCCTTATTGATAATACTTTGTTGATAAAATTTCCTCATAAAAACATTGTTAATTAGATAAATCCCGTTTGCTCTTTAAAAACATTTGGCGGCTATGACCACATTGACAACAACACTTTTTAGTTTGCTGTGTTAAAGGCTATTCGGTGATACACTATTAACAGTTGTAAGAATCTTTACCTTTCAGTGTGTCCTCATCAAAGTTCAGCCCTTGTCCTGTACCAAGTGATGTAGCATCACTTTCACATGCTGCTCCGTTTCCACCCTGTGCCATGATGGTTTGATCTGGAGAAATCAGTACAAAGCTGTAAATTAATATTATCTTCAATTGTATAAGCACTGCAAACAAAAGAACCATTCATTTTGCCACAAATGGTAAACTTACTTTAGTATAAAAGTTTTATTGAAACAAATCAATTAAACAATTCTGTAAAAGGCAGTCATGAAACGCTCGATGAGGTCATTCTCATATAACAGGACGGTACACGTAATCTGATTCATATTTCCATTGTGCTTTCAATCAAGACATGAAACTGCTTTCCAGAATTCAATGCCCCACTCACGGCTCAGGCCACCCTAGTAACCAAACATTGCCAACTCACGTTTCGGCAATCTAGGTAGCTGATTCATCTTCAGATTCAGAGCGATGTTTTTTTTTCAATTATTCATTATTTTGTTACGTAGTCAATCCATTTAGTAGCAGCGAGTTACACGGTTCTGTCACGCGTTATATTACTGAAGCGGCACTGCTTGAAAACAGAATCAGGAGTTATTTGCAGCAATGTGCCATCATTAGAATAACTCTTCAAAAACATTATTTCTTTTTGGTCCAATTAAGTGAAACTCGGTTAAGTTTACTTGTATATCAATAAGCCTCATAGAACTTAAGAACATAATAGTCATAATTTGCTACACCTTTCGTTATTGATAATACTTTATTGATTAAAATTCCTAATAAAAACATTGTTAATTAGATAATTATAAACATTTGGCAGCTATGACCACATTGACAACAACACTTTTTAGTTTGCTGTGTTAAAGGCCATTTGGTGATACACTATTAGCAGTTGTAAGAATCTCTACCTTTCAGTGTGTCCTCATCAAAGTTTAGCCCTTGTCCGGTACCAAGTGATGTAACATCAGTCTCACATGCTGCTCCGTTTCCACTCTGTGCCATGATGGTTTGATCTGGAAAAATCAGTATAAAGCTGTAAACTAATATTATCTTCAATTGTATAAGCACTGCAACCAAAACAGCCATTCATTTTGCCACAAATGGTAAACTTACATTAGTATAAAATTTTTATTGTAACAAATCAATTAAACAATACTGTGGCAGGCAGTCATGAAACGCGCGGTGACGTCTTTTTCATATAACGGGACAGTACACGTAATTTGATTCATTTTTCCATTTTGCTTTCAATCAAGACATGAAACTGTTTTCCAGAATTCAATACCTGACTCACGGCTCAGGCCACCCTAGTAACCAACCATTGCCAACTCACGTTTCGACAATCTCGGTAGCTGATTCATCTTCAGATTCAGAGCGATGTTTTTTTCAGTTATTCATTATTTTTTTACTTGCAATAAAGCGTTGAGGCATTAAAAAATATATATATTATTTTGTTACGTAGTCAATCCATTTAGTAGCAGCGAGTTACAGTGCCACTTCAGTAATGCGTGACAGAAGCATATTTAAAAACAGAATCGAGAGTTAATTGCAGCAATCTGCCGTCATTACAATGACCCTTAAAAAAATATTATTATTCAATTAAAATAATTTCCTCAATTCTGATTGGCTAAAAGCTGACGCATAATTCACCATAACCAGTTACTGATGACTAAATTTGGAAGAATTTTGTGTTTATCGAGGAATTGACGTCAAAAATGCAGCCTTCTACAGGTTAATGGACCGTTAACCGAGAAGACCTGGGGACGAGGTTGAGTTGTTTTGGTTCTGAAAACAAAAAAGGGCGGACATTTTACATAGGATTTCGGCATCCGTTATTACAAATGCCTTTCTAATTGCTTTTTTTGATGGTTTTAACAAGGGTCTTCAACTGCACAACAAGTTATCATGGGAATATTGTTTGGCGCTAAAGTGAAAACCTTTCCACTACCTCAACTGGGCACGATATCACACTATTGAAGCCGGTCTTGTAGTAGAAAAATACGCATACGCAAAAAAAAAAAAAAAAGATTGGAGCGGCTAGGGGTATACCGAACTCCGTAACACAGCAAAGAAAAATCGACAATTTTGACAAAACCATGCCAAAAATCGCCAATCACAAAAAATTTCGCACGTTTAGAAATACCACAATATCAGAATTCAAGACCATAGTTACATAAGTACCGCATGAAAATTTGCCAAACACTACAATACCGCAAAATGTTTTCAATGTAAGGCGCTAAAAATGTAAAACTCTTCTATACTCTCCCCTCCCCGAGACAGACGTTTGATTACAAATGTCCCACCGTGGGTAAGAGTACCTAGAGGCAACGCAAATTCCCAAAGGGGATGGTCACGCTTCAAATTAACTGACCCATTGTAGTTTATTGCAGGCCCTTTCACCGGAGTTGAGGGTGTTTCGTTTTCCAGTTGCGTGTATTTCGGTTTCCAAAAAATGGCAGATACTTGGTTGTTTCCGTTTTACTTTTCAGTCTTTGCGATTCAGCTTCGTATTCGATAATCTGTTTTGTGGCTATGAAGTACGTCATAAGCAAAACTTTCGATTAAGAAATTTGAGGTTGAACAAAAACCCAATGGAGGTACTCCGGATTTCAAGTGACGGCGATGATAGAAGGATTTTTTGGGTTTGAAATTTTCGATTCCGGGAGTTTTTGGAGTAGGAAAATTGGGCAAGTATTATCTTGGGCGGCTTGATATAAGTAAAGATTCGTGGTGGTGCTCGCGTATTTCGGCCGCGTAGTTTTGTATGGGATTTTTTTTGGGGGGGGGGGGGGGGGTGGGGAGGGGCGGAATTTTTGGTCCAGGGATTTTTTGGTGTTTTGATTTTTGCCCCCATACAATCATCCACGTCATTGCTGTGGTATATAAGTTTTTTTCGCCCTACTGATAAATAACATTAAAACTACCGTCAAAAAAAAATCGAAAAAATTAATTGAATGTATTAAATGGCAAGAAAGTTGAATTGCGAGGAATAAGCAAAAGTATGTATGTCTTCGTCCTTCAGTGGGTCCGGCTATTAAGGACGAGCTTAAATTTGTGCTAAAAGACCACAAATCCGTGATGGAAAATCTGTCTTAGATGGAATGAGATGGAATGACCGTCTCAAATAAATCCGCATGGACGAACTAAATCAGTCAAATGCTTCTGGTAGAGAAAAGGTTGTGCTGAAGAATTTTGCGACTTGGAAATACGAAGACAAGGAACAAGATTTATCTAAAACAGTTCATGTCCGAAGTTATTAACTAAAATACCTTACGTCAGTTTGTGAGGCTATTAATGCATTCACGGGAAACATAAAAAAAGCGATAAAAACAACTAGGAAACTTTTTGAAAACACTAATAGTGTGGCTTGTCTAGAAAGTGCACAGACAGCATAACATTGAACAATATTATATCGCTAATTATAAAATCTAATTTATCAGATTTAGCCTACCTGTATTTTCACGAAGGAAGAACTTCTCTTTTTCGCTTCACTATAACTGTTTCACTCAGTCGTATCCTGATATGATGATATCAAAGGGGCGTCAACTGATTATAAAGACTTTGACAAATCATGTGATCAAAAGGACACGACGCAATTGGTTACAAATTTATTTTAAGAAATTGTGTGTGATGATATTCTGCCTAAAAATATCTTTTATTAGTACCAATTCAAGATAATGATATAAACAAAAGAATACGACGCAAGCATATTTTATTTAAGGAAAATGTGTTTTTTGACATCCGATCGAAAATAAAACTGTTACTTGGCAATTTATAGTTCGTTACACACATATAAAATATTTCGCTATACAATATTTCTCTTTCATGGAATCTCTCTCTTTCGTAGTTAAATCTGTAATACTCCTAAAAAAAACCTGGAGTCATCCAGAAATAGTATTCGATGCCATTTCAGTGTGACAATAATAAGGGAGCCATACACTATACAATCACTACAGTAGACCATTAATGCCTTTTCCAAATTTCGAAAAAGTGCAAAACTTTTCTTGTTAAAATGAGTTTTATTTGCATGAGAATAAAAAATCATTATTATCTGTCAATAGCTCTTCACTTAGCCTCGCTTTGAAACAGAGGCTTGAGTCAACTCGGAAATAGCCCGCATTGGTGAGGACTCATTTGTCTCTTACATTGTTCTGCTCATAGTAACCTACAATTAGCGTTGTGTTTTTTTGCTCATAGCTACTCAGATCAAAAGACTCACAAAAATCCTTTTTGAACTCTAAACAGCAAGAGTGTTTAAAAACTGGAGTATTTGAGATGCAATCGGCAACAAAACTTTTGAGAGACAGTATACTCAAATAGTGTAACTTCAGAGAACAAAACAATCCAACCACCCATCTCTTTCCTCAATTCAAAGTTGGGGCATTTGTTCTTTTCTACAGGTAGCTTGAACAGCAGCACAACAATGCATGGAGGGGATGGGGGAGGAAAAGGTTTATTTTTTCCTTTTGAAGTCTATAAAGCGTCCGAAAGGCCCCTTAGTGCAAAGTGTCTCAGCAAATTTTGTCGCCGATTGTGTTTCCTCCCCAGCGGTCCAAACGCAAAAAACTAACAGTCAAGTGAAGGAAATGGGTTAAGACTTTCTTTAAAAATGTTTTTACTTTTCTCTATCGGTAGGTATTAACTGCTATGTTATGTAGTCCAGTTAATATTTGTAGTGAGAAGAGAACGTAGTTTTCGTTTGATTATTCGTCTTTCATTTTCTAATGAAACTACATCTTATTTATATAAACCTTATTGACACTTTATTCGCGATTATTTTTTTACAATCGCGCAAAACGCTTAAGACCCGCATAATAAACATTCTCAAGAAATTTTTATACTCATATGGTCTACATGTTAAATTCAAATCAAGGAAGAAAATGACAAAAATATGTGAAAATAAAAACTATCAGGGCCGGAATCGACATGGGAGTTTCCCCACGCCTAAGGCACAAATTTAGTTGCATAAATGCATGAAGCTCTTACTTCGAGTCCGACGCGCGGTCGCTAAGCGCTCCCTGGGCTATTTACAGTATTTTTATTGTAAATAGCCTGCAAACGCAGGCGTTCTTCCGGTCATGTGGAGGGAAACCACGACTGGAAAAACGTCTTCGCCTCATTCACAGCCTATTATGAGTACTGCACTTAACGTCCCCTTTGGTTTAACTTTCTGGGCTACAGTGTCGTGAGGAGGTCCCATGAAGGGTCCAAAGAGTCTCGATATGGGTGCTCACAACAGTGGTTAATCTTTGACCCAGTTCACACGTACCCTGCCTTTTTTGGAAAAGAATATACATCAAATACAGTGAAAGCTCTCTGGACGGACACTCTCATAAGCGGACAGCTCTACTTACGGG
The DNA here is from genome assembly GCA_964035525.1 of Porites cylindrica. Taxonomy (NCBI): domain Eukaryota; kingdom Metazoa; phylum Cnidaria; class Anthozoa; order Scleractinia; family Poritidae; genus Porites; species Porites cylindrica. Next base: position 10,383,788 of record OZ037776.1, on the reverse strand, counting down.
CGCTTTCACAAAATCCCGTTTCAACTCCCACACAAACCGTCTGTATTTTCACATTTCCTTAAGCGAACAATTCCCGCATATAGGCGGCTGCGGACACTTTAAAGGTTTAGGAATTAGAGTTTAGCTTTGATTTTAAGCTCCCGTAAGTGGACACCCGCTGAAATGAAATCTCATTACCCTGTGAATCTTGCATCTGTTGCATTTTAATACATCAACTTCCGAGTTCACAATGAATTTTTTATCAGTTTCAGTGTTTGTTAGGTTACACTTCAAAACAACATTTGAATTTTATACTTTTGAATGAATTACAGCATTGTCAGAACAACAACAGTGTAGCCAAACAGTAACAAATATTGTTTTTGCATTTCCAGTGTTCACTTGTAGTTGGTCACATCGTCATGCTATAAAGTGCTAGCCACTCTGAGTAAGATCAGAAAAATATGATACCAAAAGAGACTAAAGAAGTCTCTTGTTCAAAGCCTCTCGTCCTACCCATAACTTTAATGACTCCTTCACTGCCACTGTTTTATTGATAGTTTGGGTAAACCAAGTAATTTCCCCTCGATCAAAATCAACGGTATTGGATAAGGATTAGGGCTAGGAGACACTTCTGGTCTCGTTTAATAATCTCTCGCACGGTGACCTGTATTCTGACATTTGCAATGCGTTTACCTGCAGAAAATACCTGCCGGTATCCATCGGGAAGAAACGTTTTTACACCCGCCGTCAATAATCAGTCACTTTTTAATCAATCATCAATTAATCCGCCAAACAAGTTAGAAACCAGCCTTCTGAACCGGAAATGAGAGCCTTGTGAACAGGAGGAGAGCACACTATCAAGAACATGGGAGCCGGCTGTTGAATGGAGCTCATGTTCTAGACCGATTTTCTTCGATATTTGTGTGGTATTTGGCAGGCATTGGGCTGAAACCTATATGTGGTGACCGTAGCTAGTTTTTAAAGTGGTTTTAGTGTATTCCCTGTATCAGGTATGTGTGTGTGTGTTGCTTCGCATACATTTCTGCAAGCAGTTCCCCTTAACCATTTTTTGCTTAAATTGCGATAAAATTGTGCTAGCGAATTTTTGCGACAGAGTGCAGTCCAGGACATAACTGAATCTTGTACCCAGTTCTATCTCCTTGGCTACAAGAGTAAGCGTAATAAGGATAACAGAACAATACCTGGAACCCCCAATAGGTAAGCACCTTTATTCTTCTTTGTTAATAAAAGCGCCGTTAATGTACACATATTTTACAAGAAAACAATTTTTAAAGTTATTGTTTCTTCATATATATTGGTATCTTATAAACTAAGGTAAATAATTCTTCTTTGGACAAAGTGTTTTGCTATTCAACTCCTGTGGAAGAAACCTATTAAACATTTCTGCCCAAAGTTGTCACCATAACTTTCCAAATTTGTCGAGGGGCGACAAAACTACGCTTTACTGCGAAATGTGAACATTTGAGTGACCGCAAAGAGTAGCCGACATGGCCGAGGAATATCTCTGAAGTTTAGCTGTTCTACCGTTAAGGTCAAAACCTTAGTCTGCGTTAAGACACACGAAAATCCATCAACTCTTTTTGGCTGAAAAATTATGGGGGGAATTTATCAATTTTTAATGGGAAAAAATCGGTGCCTAAATAAATACTAAAAAACGCCTCAATCTAATTCTTCACTTCAAATTTTTGAAGAAATATATGAGCCTACTGATACCTACATGATCTTTTCTGGTGGCATTTGGAAACGATTTTAGATAATCTACATGTACGTTTCCGTTGATCTCCTCGTTCAATCCCAAAGTTGGTTATGGAGACCAGTAATTAAGTTTCAACTTTTTAGTCCTTGGACGAAATCCTCTGGTGCGACCTCTTTGTCAACACTTTCACATTGTACTAATTTTTGATGACGACGACTGTTCATTCGATTACTTGAACTGTAATGAGAGACGTAATGAGACCTCTCACCAGGCCAACGCGGCAAAATTACCGGTTGTGAGGTACTAGGGACTAGTCACGAAATTCGTTTCTACAGGAGGTTCTCTTGGTTTACGTTAAAGGCGGTGGTATAATTGCCGGTCGGTTAAACATGGAGTTTCCACATAATGACTTGTCCATCCTCGCCTCCTGTTACCACGGTGCAGCCGTCACTTGATACGTCTATGCATCGAATGGCCCCTGCAAAGGTCAGAATGAAAAACACAACTGTGGTGAGTTACGAAAAGTCCTTTAGCAAGCAGAGGAGTAGTTATAAAAGGCTTGCTACTTTTGATATCCCAAAGCAATTAACCCTTTCACTCCTAGACAATACCATGGCAAGATTATTTTACAGTCAGGGCAGGTTAAGCGTACCACCTAAGATTGCATTAATAAATTTATTATTCGAAGGTTGAATCCGTTGGTTGTTGTAGATTTCAGTTTCATCTCTGGATCCCTACGTACGTAATGAGGAGTGAATTCACACGCGAGGTAGCCATGAAATTTCTGGCGGCTCAGTTTTCTTGAATTTGATGTAAATGTTTTTAAAACAATTTAAAGATTTTTCAATCTGACCGAATACAGAGGAGGAGTTATCGTGAAAAATTAACTGCTCTTTACGCATGCAGGAATGCAGCTTTGAATTTGAGACTGGTTGCGGCAACGCCTAAGGGATTCATTTTTCAAATAATCGATTCATTAATGCAATCTTGGGGGAACGCTTGACCTGCCTTGACAGTAAATCTAATTAGAAAACTAGTAAAAGCCAAACGTTAGCGAGAGAGGCGAGATCGCTCGAAAGACAAAACGCTCTAGCTGCAATGCTGTGTTTTGATTGGTAGTTCTTTTAATAATCGGTTTATCCTTGGATTAAACTTTATTTTCCTTTGTTTTAAACTCATTATCATATATGACCATATTCAAAAACAAAGGAAAATAAAATTCAATCCAAGGATAAGATTGAACCACACCAAACATAAATCTGCTACCACTAACGCCAAGTAAGGCTATCTTGAGATTAAAGTAGAAAAGAGACAAAGTAGAAGTACTTCCAAGAAGGACATGTTTGGTGCCTTTTTTTTATGAAGATGAAAAAGCACTCTAGCCAGGCCTATGTTAACATATTCAAGTAGCTCTCTCAAAATTATCCCAGTTGTGGCGGTGAACTAGGAGACCACAGTCAGTGGGCGTGACTAGTGTACCTTCATGAGCAGTGATTCTGCAAACCTCCTGTACATTAATCAGATCCCAGATCTGTAAGTAGCCGGATTCTCCACCAGCCAGTACCATTTGGCCGTCCCACACTGCACATCTGCAAACCACAAAAATCTAGCGTAAAACTTGGGCCCAGTTGTTCAAAAGCTGGACAACACTCGAATAAATCACTATCCAGTGGACAGAGAAATTTCCCGTGGATAACTTATCTACAGGTGTAGTTACCGTAAATCCTCTTATTTATTTCGAGCCCATTTGAGGGGTGGGGGGGGGGGGGGGGTGCTTAACAGAAAAGGAGGGCTTATTTAAGTGAGAAAAGACGATGTTATCAGTTCTCCATAAAGAACTAGGATACAAAGTGGAAAATCTCAAGTACAAGAAGGTTGTAGGAGACGGGAGGCGGGGGGGGGGGGGGGGGGCTTAATAGATAGGGGAAGCTTAATAACTTTCTTCCCCTGAAAAGGGGGGGGGGGGCGCTTATTAGAGGGAGCCTCAGGGAGGGGCTTGTTTGATATTGGATTTACGGTATTATTCAACTTCCACCCTGCTCCAGTAGCCTGAGAGAGAGAGCCTCCAGTAGCTCAGTTGTTAGAGCGTCCGGACTAGAACTCGAAGGGTCGTGCGTTCGATTCTCACCGGAGCTCGGAATTTTTTCTGAGCTTTCTGGTGTTAGAAATCTCCTTCTTCCAAATTATCCAACTTTTAAACAACTGGGGCCTGGCCTCGACGAGAATCTTTGCCTTGAGGGAGTGGACAGCTTTACATTTAGCCCACGATAGTAGGTCCCAAAAGAAATTGAAAATACTTCTCACTTGCACATCTCCCATAATGCACTCTATTTGCCCTCCCCTCCCCCCAAATTTTGCATAAGCATTGTTTTCAATTTCTCTTGGGACGGCTGTAATACCCTGGAGAAATGAAAAACAAAGGTTATGCAAATAAGGTGCATTATGGGAGATATGCAAGTGGAGTATTTCTTATGAAAAATCTGGGAGGCAAAACAAAGAGTACACTGCAATGGTGTTTTAAAAAAAGGCTTATTAAGATCACCTGATTTCTTCTCCGACATCCTTGCAATAAACTTCAGTTCCAGTATGAACGTCCAATACTCTCATGAAGTGGTCTGCACCGCAGGAGAGAATTCGCTGTCCATCTGAAACAAAAATAAAAGACTTTAGAAAAAGCCTCTGGTGGATAAGAAAAATAAACAAAATCTGCATTACAACATAACCAACCCAGGGTGACTTAGATTCTTTCCACATATGAAGATTTTCAATGTTTTCTAATCTCGGTTGAAGGGATTTTATCCACATTTGTATTAGTGATATTATGTAACCTTAGTTCTGCTTTTTACCACTGTAGGCATCGTTTATATTACAATAAGAATGTCACTTTTGAGGCAACTTGAGATAGGGTTCAACTTACCAGGACTAAAAAGTACAGTATGAACAGTCGCTTTATGGACTGAAACAAAATAACAACAAAAAAGGTGTCAGCAAAATAATAAAAACAGTTCATTCAAGTATTAAGGTATTTAACTTGTACAAGACATTTTTTATGTCACCAGTACATACAATGAGCGAGCTTGAAAACCAGAA
>OZ037776.1:10354002-10376502 GCA_964035525.1 Porites cylindrica | reverse complement strand
GTTTCACTGACTTCGTACCCAGATCTCTTCGGCTTCGTCGACAAGAGATCTGGATGCAAGATTATTGTTTCACGTCTTCCAACGGTTAAATTTTATGGTATTTACTAGGGTAAGGGCAAAACACTGTGGGCTGTTTATCTCGCTGTACTTTTACCAATCTGTCTCTGTGGGACGAATGAAAACTAAAGGCGTGGAAAATTTCCTGGAGTGAACACCCCCATGGTGTTCTCATTGGGCAGGGGTGGGAAATCTGTAGGGAGAGATCTTAAATATAGGGATAACCCATTGATCATAGTAGCTGCTAGTAAACAGAGTTTGACTATGACTAACACAAGTTTGACCATACAAATGAAAACTGTTTATAGCACTTTTCGCTATCTCTATCATTCTGTTAAGGAACTAGTAAATCTGTTGGCCCAATCGTACCTCAGTGTCATGTTCAAGCTCGGCCTAGGGAATAAAGAAAAGGAAAATTAAATTAATAATAATAATAACAATAATAATAATCATAATAATCTTTAGTCTAACGATTTAGTCATCACTTGGGTTAAAGATCACGATGTTTCGACTAACTGTTAGCCTTCATCAGGCGATAAGGTCAACTGGTTGACCTCAAATTGGTTTTATTGGACTGTTGATGTAAGAAAAACAAAACGATACAAAACGACAGGGTCCCAGCTGACTTGATGGAATTATGGAGCGGAGTGCAGAAAATCGCACGGTCATCGACGAAGCTTGATATAGCCTGAATATGCTTCAGGCTACAAGGCCTAAGGTTTAAACTTAATTATCAACTAACCATATTTTGCGTTAGTTTGGCGCTGACAGCAAGGAAAAGAACACCATGTTAAAAGAAAACCGATTTTGTGGATCATCGAACAATCGCAAAGAAAGTGAGACAAGTTAGTCTTCATTGCATCAACTTTCATCAGTCGTACTTAAAACAACAACTAAACTTAAGCGTCTGCCGATCACCGTAGAGAAATATTTACCAGAATTTCCGGAGGGGAGGGTTTCTTGCCTTCTGGTTCAGGAAAGAACTTCCAAACCTACATGCGAAGAAATGAGAAAATATGCTTATTTTTGAAATACGTAATTTATATAAAAAAGCTGAGGGAAGCAAAGGGAAGTACACAAAGATTTTTGATTAACTAAAAGCGGTTTTAAAACTCTTTGAAAAACAGGGGAGCGGAATTTACCTGGCCAGTTTTTCTTGCGCAAGCGTGGTGGATGCTTTTTTGAAGTTGGCAGGGTATTCTGCAGTTACTCCTACTTCAGTTTGGATCGAAACGACCGAACTCCGTTGAACCTGTCGTAAGCGATCACTTGAATGGCGAAAATTTATTGATCGCCTACGGGAATCAACCCACAGGAGGTCTCTTCAGAGAAGAGGTCTACTTTTTGGAAGAGAATTTATTGCATGCAAATTCTATGTTACGTATACGTGTAGCTCCTTGTTGTAACTGGAAGTCGTTCGTATACTCTGAGCGGTATAGTACATACAGCGAACAAAGAGACCATACCATGTGTCAAGTAGTCGCTTACAAGACGTTAAAAAACAATGGAAATAATAAAACAGTCTGGCCAAAAGGTGTTCACGGTCGCTTATGAGTCATTAACAAGAGGTTCTCATTATCGGGCTTTGACTCGGACAATTTTGGTGTTTTGCAGCGGTGGTCGCTTACGGGAAGTTCTCGCGCGACTACCTTTCGTAAGCGACCAAGATCGACTGTATTTCCATTTTTTTCAAGTTCGTTGATCAGCGACCTAAGAGACATAACTTGCCTAAGAGATAAGACAGGATCGTTGAGGTTTTTTTACATGGAGTAAAAGTTTACTGATAAAGCTCACCTTGACGGTAGAATCCCAAGAAGCTGTTACTAGGATGCCGTCATTCCAGCACAAACATGAAACTAAAATGAGATAAAACGATACAATAAATAACACAATGGAGAGTTGAGTACTTAAGACACATAAGACACATTTAAGCAAAGAAGAGTCCAAAATGATGCGTTTCCTAGACGAGGTAACACTACATGCGTCAATAGAGAGAAGTAGTTACGTCACGTTGCCATGGTAGCAAAATTTCTGGATGGCAACAAACCAAAAAGGGCACTTAAAAAGTGAACCCGCACTGTTTCAAACTTTGTCGCTCTTTAGTGTGTCGCTATTGAGGTATCGCTGGAAGGATCTATCTCTACTGAAGTAGTTGCTTACCAATTTATTAACTTAAACGGAAAGCTAAATGCGTCCAGGAAGGAAGATATGCATCGTTCAATATCGAACGAAAACGACCAAAGCAGTCGTCTTAAGCTCCCTATTGTTGTGATCCGCAATTTTGCTACCATGGTAACATGACGTCACACTTCTCTCCATTGACTTGGATAGCTTCACTGCACGGTTTGGTTAATAAGGTTGTGTGTGTGCGTTCACGTGCTTACTTGCAAGGTTTTCGCGCGCTTGGCACGAGTTGCATGTTCTTATTTCCATTTCAGGCAAGTAGAGCTACTAGATGTTGTGCATCAAGCCTCCCAGAATTATACATGACCACAGTGTTGAAACGTTTTTGAGAAACTCACTCCGCGAATAACTAACACTTACTTGCATCGTCATGCCCCGACTTAGTGTCCACAACTCGCCCATACTCCACGGAATAAATGTATCTGCATTTTAAAGTACAACAAAACGATTTTCAGTCGTTTTCGGAGTAATTTGGCAATTTGATTTTGTTACGCATTGCTATAAGATATGAATGGCTGCGAAGACTTGAGCCACTTGTTTTCCCGCCCTTGGCAGCAGCTGTAGGTGGATGTTTCTGATTGGTTCATTGAAAGAACGTGTAATTTGCAGGAGTAGTGACTTTTGTTTCGGTATCACAAACCGCTCTAGACAAGCTACACTTTGCAAAACGTAGCCGTTCAGCAGTATAATAGCACAGAAAAAATAAATATATAAAAAGAATAGCTTATAGAAAAATTACTCACATTTTGTTATCCCAGGATCCCACTATTATCGTTTTGGAGTCTGGCATAATGGCACAGGATGAAAGAGCCTTCAGAAAAGGACAAAAAAAAAGGATTGTAAGTCAATTGGCATTTCCTCTTATTTCACTTTTAAAACTTCGTGGCATCTACAGCGCCTAACCCTTTTCTGCATCTGTTCTTTTATTAAACAGTTTAAAGGTAATCCGTAGGGAAGCGGTATTTCTTTTCCCTCAACACCGTCAATTCCTCATTGACACGAATTTTGAAACAACAAGAAATACTTTCCCTGCCTCTCAAATCGACGCAGCAGAACTAAAGGGAGAAGCAGCGTAAAGCGTAAGATCAACGAAAACAAGACCAGTGCGTCACACAGCACATTGCATAATTTTCCTACTGGTTTACCTTAATCATAGAACAAAACAACCTACCATTGATGAAAGATTGATTCCCCTAACTTGCTTTCTGGTTTCTATCGAGAACATCTTAAGTTGTGTGTCTGTAAAGCAAGAGAAACAGCTTTTTATCAGAAACGAGAAATACCCAATTACAATAATTATAACAAAGACTCCAGAGATTGTCTCTTACGTACGTCTTCACTTTCATTGATTACTCTTAATTTCGCCAAAATGCGGCAAGGTATTAAGCCAAGAAAGGCATATATATTTCAGCACGCTTAACAGATTTCATGTCTTGAAACGCATTTAATACATGCTGAGAAAAAATGCAAACCGATGTGTAGTTTTCGGATTTGTTACCTTGAGAAACAGAAAAGACATTCTTGCAATCCTTCGATAATCTGACAGATGTCACCGTGCTAAAAAAAGGATCGTATAAGAAGAATATGAGAAATAATAACACACCAAAAAACGGAACAGGATAAAATACAACCGCACAACTTCGCTGATCTAAAATTGGCAGACCACGCCCTGTGGTGTTCCAATCACAATGCAGAAGTATTTAAAAAAACATTTTGAACATAAAATTTGGGAACTCTGATAAGTTATGTACAACAGGGGCCCGAGAGTAAGTACAAAGGGGATCTAGGAAAATAGTATTAAATGATGCACGATACAAGAAAAAAAAAAAGCTTGCACGACACAAGAAAAAAAAGCTTGAGAAAAGAACAGGCAGTTTCTTATGCAGTTCTTTGTAGGGGAAGCTTGATTGCCTGTTTGCTGGGAGGAGGGTAATACGCTTTCCCTATAAACGACTACGTGAGGAGCAAAAGAAGAGGTAGCCTGGGTAACTGGCAGCGAGGGGAATGGGGAAAAGGCGGCTTCCCCGCCACTTCGCGCGCGCTCTCCGTCAAAACCGCCAGCTACACAGGCTAAAGAAAAGAAGAAGGAAAAATTGTCACGGTGTTTATTAATTTTCTCCTTCGTTACAGTTCCTTTTTCCAGCAGTTTCGTTTGATATATTTATTTCGCGGTTGTAAAAAGAAATTTGGATATTAATTGTTAATAGCAATAACTGTTTTCGAAGAGTAAAAGATCAAGACAGTTCGCAGTAGTTTGATATTTTAGCTGTTTTACCACTGCTCTAGTCTTATTAATCAAAGGCTTCTGGGTGGATTACATGGCTTTATTTTAAAAAGTACAAAATGTTAACTAAACTTGGTTCATGCATGGCTGTACGTTATATTTTTAGAACACAAACCTTCGGTGTTGAGTAAGCGGACTGTTGGTTATATTGACATTCACAGAACAAGAAGAAGAAGGAGAAGAAGCTTCCCTATATAGGACACATTTGGTTAACATACATACAGTGTAACATCACATTCGGGGAAATACGGAAGATCTTTTTGAGCCCACTGTTTTTCTCACTAAAGTTGCTTAGCGATAAATTAAAGTTTGGCGAGACTTGTTTTTTAATATTTATTTAGTTAAAGGAAGCAGAAATTTCGACTAGCTCGTCTTGAGCGTAAAATGTTTTTTTTGCCAAAATGTTTTGATTTCGATTTACCGGATTAAATTTTAGAAAGACTGCTCAATAAGTTGGGTTAAATTATTTACCTCAACTGGTACTAATCTTAACATAACTTTCGTTGGTCATTCAGTTTAATTCATTTACCATCTGATCTAAATCACAATTGGCATCAATGTCAACAAAATTAAATCTTTCATGGATAGAACATTTATGAACAATTGTTTACTATCTTTATTAACCTGAATACCTTTTTACGAATACAAGGGAAAGAGTACGCATTGAATTCGACAAGAAAACAAGTCTTTTGCGCGTAAAGATGTCAGTTAGAAAAGATTCACCACACATGGAACTGAGAAGTAAGGTGTGAAAGACAAGTGATGAAGAAGACACAAACTCCAACAGAGCGTCCAACGTGCAATGAGACAGCTCTTTAAAAGGACAACAAATAGAATAAAATGAAGAACTGAAGAAAAAAATTAAAGCCTGAGTGCTAAATAGACAATAGAAAAGACTTGAGCCGAGCTAGAAGGAAAGTAATAATGTCATTTCTGAACATTCGTGAAGGAGTGACTCACTCTTTGTGCAGTTTGTGGCATGTTGTCTGCTGTAGTTTTTCCATGTTTGTCCATTGTGGGTGATTGTGGTTAAACCCGTCATCAAAATCAACTGAAAATAAGACAAAATCAACATAGCTTCAGTACACCACTATATATATATATATATATATATATATATATATATATATATATATATATATATATATATATATATATATATATATATATATATATATATATATATATATATATATATATGTATATATATATATATTTATAAAATAACTAAGATAGTAGGCGCGCTCTGATTGGCTGAGAGGAGTGTTTGCATGAGAGTATGTAAACATGGTTGTGGCGTCAAGATGTTTTGCTTTTCGCGCGCTAATCACGCAAGCACGAATTTGAAAAAGTTTTCAAGTTTAAAAGTCGTTACAAAGAAAGTGTGTCAATTCTTTTTCGCTTAAGCTGACATTTTAAGCGAGAAGAGTCCGTATTTTGGAAAGCATGTTTTTGCAAAACAAGAACTGATTACGCGTGCAAGACTTCGTGGACAAGACTTTGCGACTGGTAAGAATTTCTCTTGTAATCACTGCCATACAAAGAGTTTTGCGTCTTTTCTCGGGAAAGCTATTTTATAAAAGCAATAGAAAACTTTTTCCCTGTGTTTGCATAGCCTGATATAAACACGAGAGGCGTTGGGAGAATTGTCGACAGTTATGCAAACCCTCGAGTTCGTCTCGGGTTTGCATAACTGTCTCGAATTCTCCCAACCCCTCTACGGATCTACCGCTCTAGCGATCAACCACAGACTATCGATCTAGCGATCCACCGATTTACAGATCTACTTATCCACTCATCTACAGATCCACCGATCTAGCGATCTACTGATCGTCCATCGATCTACAGATCCACCGATTTTTCGCTCTCAAGATCTACAGATCCGCTGATCGACAGATCCACGATCTACCGATCCATCGATCGACCGATCCAACGATCTAGCGATCCACAAAACTAGAGATATACTGATCCATTGATCTACAGATCCACCGATCTACTGATGATCCATTGATCTACAGATCGACTGATCTAGCGATCCATCGATCTAAAGATCTACTGATCCGTTGATCTACAGAGCCACTGATCTAGCAATCTACCACAGATCCACCGATCTAGCGATCTAGTGATGATCCACTGATCTACAGCTCCACATATCTAGCGATCTACTTATCCATCGATTTAGCGATGTACCACAGATCCATCGTTCTAGCGATCTAGCACAGATCCGGCGATCCATCGATTTACAGATCTAATGATCTATTGATCTCCAGATCCAACGATCTAGCGATCTACTGATAATCAATTGATCTACAGATTCCCCGATCTACCGATCCATCGATCTACAGATCCGCCGATCTAGCGATCCATTGATCTACAGATGCACCGTTCTAGCGATCTACCTCAGATCCACCGATCTAGCGATCTAGTGACAATCCACTGATCTGCAGGTCCACAGATCTAGCGATCTACCGATCCATCGATTTAGCGGTGTACTACAGATCCACCGTTCGAGCGATCCACCGATCCATCGATTTACAGATCTTCTGATCTACTGATTTATAAATTCACCAATCTAGTGACCTACTGATGATCCATTGATCTACAGACCTCCCGATCTAGCGATCCACCAACTCAAGGATCTACTGATCCATTGATCTACAGATCCACCGATCTACTGTTCATCCATTGATCTAAAGATCAGCCGATCTAGCGATTGCCCGATCCATCGATCTACAGATCCACCGATCTAGCGATCCATTGATCTACAGATGCACCGTTCTAGCGATCTATTACAGATCCACCGATCTAGCGATCTAGAGACGATCCACTGATCTGCAGGTCCACAGATCTAGCGATCTAGCGATCCATCGATTTAGCGATGTACTACAGATCCACCGTTCTAGCGATCCACCGATCCATCGATTTACAGAACTTCTGATCTACTGATCTATAGATCCACCGATCTAGCGATCGACTGATGATCCATTGATCTACACACCTCCCGATCTAGCGATCCACCAACTTAAGGATCTACTGATCCATTGATCTACAGATCCACCGATCTAATGTTGATCCATTGATCTAAAGATGAGCCGATCTAGCGATTGCCCGATCCACCGATCTAGCGATCCATTGATCTACAGATCCACCGATCTAGCGATCTACGACAGATCCACCGATCTAGCGATCTAGTGATGATCCTTTGATCTACAGGTCCACAGATCTAGCGATCTACCGATCCATCGATTTAGCGATGTACGACAGATCCACCGTTCTAGCGATCTACCACAGATCCACCGATCCATCGATTTACAGATGGACTGATCTACTCATCTACAGATCTACTGATCTAGCGATGTACTGATGATCCATTGATCTTTCAGACTCCCCCATCTAGCGATCCACTGATCTACAGATCTACTGATCCGTTGATCTACAGATCCACCGATCTAGCGATCTACCGATCAATCGGTCTACAGATCCCCCGATCTAGCGATCGACCAACTTTTGGATCTACTGATCCATTGATCTACAGATCCAAGGGTCTGCTGTTGATCCATTGATGTAAACATCCACTGATACATCGATCTAGAGATGCACCGATCTAGCGATCCATCGATCTACAGATCGGCCGATCTAGCGATGTACCTCAGATCCACCGATCTGGCGATCTAGTTATGATCCATTGATCTACAGCTCCAAAGATCTGGCGATCTACCGATCCATCGATTTAGCGATCTACCACAGATCTACTGATCTAGCGATCTATTGATGATCCATCGATCTACAGATCTGCCGATATAGCAGTCCACCGATCTACAGATCTACAGATCCACCGATCTAGCGATCCACCAAACTACAGATCTACTGATCCATTGATCTACAGATCCACCGATCTACCACAGACCCACCGTTCTAGCGATCTACCAGAGACCCACCGATCTAGCGATCTACTGATGATCCATTGATCTACAACTTCACTGACCTAGCGATCCACCGATCTATGGATCTACAGATCTACCGCTCCGTTGATCTACAGATCCACCGTTCTAGTGTTCTACCGCAGATCCACCGATCTACCGATCCATTGCAAAGATGCGTAATTATACTGAAATTTGTCTATCTGTCGATATAAATGTTTAGCTGTAAAAAAGTGCGTAAAAACTGAAAGTTAAAACTATACGACGTTTCGACGTTCTCTGACGTCATTATGAAGGAAAAAATACAGTATGAATGTTCTATAAATACAAGGAAAACAATAGTTCGCTTAGACAGAGAAGTAACATATAAAAATGTGTTACAAAAAAGTTAAACAAAGAGATTAACACTGATGGAGTCACTCAGAGGCCAAAGTTCTTTGATGAACAACATTTCGTAAACGAGGCAGTCAAATTTCCTGTGGCACTTCTTGAGAACGCGAAATTGACCATCATTCAGAAGATTTTTTGGACGGTATACTGAAAATGTAGGGCCGAAAAAAGTTTCCTGGCGTATTTCTTTCTAACGTTTATCCGTTCGAACATTTTTGTTATAGTGAAGGTACATACCGTTGACTTTGATGACTGGTACACTAACTTCACTCTCAGTACCCGTTTGGCTCGAACTCTCTCCATTTAGCACACTGCTACTTATGGGGGAGGGGTTGGTGCTTGCGTTAGGACTCACCCCTGTGACCTAGTATACAAACAAAAAGCGCACTTCAGTTTATGGTGCACTGCAAGACACGCAGCAAGTAGAAAGAAAAACTTAAAAAAAAAAATCATTTACCAGTTTCTGTGGATGAGGGCTTGTAAACAACTGCTTAGGAGTCTGACCAAATTCAAGAATCTGAGCTTCTAACGATGCACGTTCATTTGGATCGTCAATTCTGCAGTAGAAAAGAACACTAATGTTCAGCTTTCGAACGGGAAAGGCGAATTAAGGCACGCAAGAACGCGATAAGCGCGCGAGGAAGAAGGTTTCCTTCCTTCTCCCTCCTTCGCGCGTCCCTCGTGTACTCGTGCGCTTTAAATCCTCCTTTCCTTCTCCGTGAAACGCCTGCAACACAGGCTCAGCTTTCTAATAAGTTCTTAAAAAGCTGCTACTGTTGCATTGTTGTTTTGTTAGCTTATCTGTTAGCTAGTTTGTTTAGTTACGATGACTGCTTGCCACTATTTTATTACCTTGATTGTTTACTTGTTTGCCAGTCAATCAGCTGTTTAGAGTGTATCTTGGTTTACCCTGCGAGCAGTGATGACACTTTCGCGCTGTAAGCCCACACCGCAAAAATGTAGCATCTGCTCGAAGGGTGATCTTAGTTATAATAACTTCCTGACAAGTTAAGTTCGTTACGTGCTTTGTTTATTAGTTTGCTTGTCATTTTCTCCGTTAGCTAGTATGTAGTTGACTTGTTTTTATTTATCAATTTTGTTTTTCCTTTTTTAACTTCGTTCTTACTTGATTCCTTAGTTTACTTCATTATTTGTTTGGATTTTAGGTTCACAACACACAGTGTATCTTACCCGTCAAGGTTGACAGCTCCTTCATATGTCAAGTAGTAAAACACTGGAATGAAAAAAGAACATTTCTAGCCACAACACTCATCTCATAAATCCCCTCCCCCCTCCCCGCCCTCCCATTTCAAGCTCTAAGGTTTCATAGAGTCTTTACTTTATGTATTTTGCTTCTGTCAAGCTGGAAGAGCCACCTACTTATTCTGTAGTTGAATATTACTTGGCCATTTGGAGTTTGCGTTCTACACTGGGTTGATGGTATGTTGACAGGCACTATGAAAGTGGCTTGGGGGATGAATTTTGTCGAGGTTTCTGCGCATCCTACCAAATGGCCAATACCGCTGAACAAGTAAGTTGACTGCATTTATTAGAGGAGGGAGGGGGGACAGGTGGAGTGGGAGCCCGGGAGAAAACGGGGCGGGGAAGAGTGGGAGGTGGGTGTGCTAAAAGGGTGGGAAATGGGGGAAGTAAGGAGAACTTACACAAAAAATGCTTCATATTTCGGAATCGAAAAGGGACTAAAGGATTAAAGGGCGGGGGTCGGGAATGTAAGGTACGGAAGGCGGAAGGTTTGGACCCCCTGTCTCCTCCCCCAGAACAAATTACCATTGTCTGCTTTCCACGCTTCGTGCCCTCTTTGTTTGTACCCAAAGATCAGGTCTACCCAGTGGTGTAATCTTTCTGAAACATACTGGCATTCAAGTGCGTCTCGGTTCTTTCTGATGAAATCCTCGGCATCTACATGAAACAATTCAATAATAAATGTGTGAAATTACATCACCGAAATCCCACAGTAAGACAATAATGTATAAATAGGCCAATAATAATAAGAGCAAATGCAGAACAAGCCAGTCGACTTGTGGCAAGTCTACCGGAGTGGTTGCAGCTAGATTATTTGTCGCACTAACTCTTCGCAGTACTTTCACATGATACTATTTATTTAGTATGTAGTTCTAACTCTTGAGTCTGTGGATGAAATTCTGTGGTGTTACCATTTAAATGAAACCTCTTCAGCAGTACTTTGACATGATACTATTTATTCAGTATGCAGTTCTAACTTTTGAGTCTGCAGATGAAATCCTGTTACCATTCATATGTTACCTCTTCTGCAGAACTTTCACGCTACAGTTTATTTATCATGTTGTTTTACCTTTTGAATCTGTGGATGAAATCCTGTAGTGTTACCATTCAAATGAATCCTCGTCAGCAGTACTTTCACATGGTACTGTATTTTTAGTGAGTTCTAACTTTTGAATCTGTGGATCAAATTCCAT
Organism: Porites cylindrica; assembly: GCA_964035525.1. Taxonomy (NCBI): domain Eukaryota; kingdom Metazoa; phylum Cnidaria; class Anthozoa; order Scleractinia; family Poritidae; genus Porites; species Porites cylindrica. The sequence goes on along the minus strand of OZ037776.1, from coordinate 10,365,211 downwards.
GATTTGACCAGTCAAATGAAACCTCTTCAATAGTACTTTTACATGGTACTAAATATTTGTCAGGATTCTTAGTGAACTTTATTCTTTGACCACTTTTTTGAGTAAAACGGTTAAAGGGTTCAAAACTGAAAGAGCCATGATAATAGCCATGGTAATGACTCGTGGTTGCCATGAGAACAAACAGTATTACGTATCAGAAGGAACGATTCATTGGGATTTCACTTCTCTTACTACCTTTTGCCCAGACAGGCAGTTCCACGTCCATAACTTTTGTCTTGTCCTGTTTACAGCCCAGTGGAAGGTTTTGACTGTTTAACAAAAATTCGCCCGATGACTGGAAGAACTCTGGAATCAGCTGTTGTAAAATTACACGAGAAGATTATTAATCCGTGCAAGATAAAACAGCCAGCCACTTTCATTGCCGGGGCGAGGGGAGTACTCTCTATAATGGCCTGTACCGGGCGGCTAAGCCCGAAAGTGGTACCTTTATCAGGATTCGTGTAAAAGAATGGGTAGCGAAATCGGATGAATTTAGGTTTCTGGGAAACTGTCCACCTACCCCTCCCTTAAGCTAACATTAACACTTACTTCTCACTTAGGACAAAATGGTGGCTTAGGGGAGGGGTAAGTGGGCAGTTTCCCAGAGACCTAAATTGACCCGGAAATCTTTTATTTCGGTCTGTAAAAGTACCACAAAGGGTTTACAGACGCATTTTATGGATGTGAAGAAGCCAAGAAAACGTTTTGGTAGGGCTGAAATAATTCATATTAAACAGACGGTGTATTTACAGCCATTAAAAGGGAAGCAGGGTTCTAAAGAAGGTATAATGTCAAAGGGGTACCTTTCCCGTCAAAAAAGGTACATGAAAGGGAAAGGGGTTGGACTACGGGGCGGACTTCGTTGAGTACACCCCCCCCCCCCCGGGCTTTCATTTAGCATAAATATATACCAACCTCTTTCACATCTGCATGTCCAGTCAACACATTCTCCCACGTTTCAGCAACACTGAAAAATTTAGCAAAAACACGATAATTATAAACACGCGACTGGACTGATAAGATTATGCAGGGCTCGATAAAGTCCCGTCCGGTAGTCAGGGACACGTAGATGTCCTTGTTGGTTAAGTTACTTCGCTAATGGACAAAGGTTCAGGGACCCGTTCCTCGAACGTCCCGGTAAGTTTTCAGGCCCGGAAAGCTGTTTTTTGTTTGCCGGGTTAGCATTCAAGATAAAAGTTTCAACGATTTTAAAAACGATAAAAGAAAACTATCAGTTAACGAAGCAAAATTGAACGGCTTGTGAGCTAGGAACTGCTAAAATTCAACAGGTTTTGATTTTAAAATTTGCTTTCGGACCGGAAAAATTACTGGGCCTTTCTAGAAACGCGCCCCAGGGAAGTTATCTTCTAACAAAAGCATTGACGAAGACGAGTGAGAAGTGGTGGGTGGGTAAGCAAAAAGGGGGAGCTGCTTGCCCAAAAGACTGAGGTTGGAATTCAAGTTTCTTTTTCCAGCTCTACTTGTAGAAGTACAATCCTTTCAGGAGATGGACTGACAACTCAGATGAACTTTTTAATGTTTTCACCTGTTAAACAATCTGTCGGGCTGATCAAACTTTCCTCCTTGTAAGCAGAGCATGAACTCCGGAGCTTTGAACAAAAATGAAACACGGTTTTTAACAATTAATAAAAGATAGTTGATTTCATGTTATGTCAATAGAAAAAAGAAAAATATTATCGGGATCCACTTTCAACACACTAATTTTTTAGGCGATCAACATGAACAGATTCGTCGTTGTTCACCACTCGATATCGTGTGAAGGGGTCATAAGACGAAACTAGTTTCGTGAATCGCCTATACAAATTAGTTTGTTGAAAGTGGATCCCGATTAGATTAACTCAGCCGACAAACCAAGACAATAAGATAACAGCAGAAACTCGTAAAAAGCACGCGGAGAGCTGTTTTTTTTTTTTAATTTGTTTGGTTTGCTTGTTTGTTTCTTGCTATCGCTTGGGCAACCACTGACCAGGCTTTCGACAAGGCCTCTCAAGTCGTATACAAAACAAATGGAAGCGAAACGAATTGTGTGCTACTTGAAGGTTTCGTTTGCACGTTAAAACTGAAGATATCTTTTGCCCGGCAATTAGCGCAACCCATCGACAAAGCCGATTCTCAAACTCCACAAAAACAACTATGTAAGTGTGGAAAACAACAACAAAGAAAAGTAACGTTTCCTTTAAACTGTATGTAACTGTAACGACACGAGTCGCGAGGAAAGTTTTCGGTAAAGATAAGAAGGCCAAGTGCAAAACCTTTTTTGTGAAAATGAGTTTTATTTGAGTGAGAATGAAAACAATTTCCATATCAAATGTTGCGCACTTAACCTCGTTAAGATACAGAGGTCCGGGGGAACTCGGAAATGGACTATTTGCCTTGCCTTATCTCCCAGGGGTTAACCACATCTTCAATATCTTACCAACTCTAACAAGGTAATACAATACGTATCCTGGAGTGGAATAATGCGAGCCATATAAAAACTTGGGATCAGGCATTTCCTTACATCTCTCCTAAAAATATGAAGTGTAGCATGGTGTTACAAAACAAGAATAACAGGTCGGGATAACAGGTCAGTACTGGCACAAATTGACTGTAAGAATAAGCTTGGTAATAAGCAAATGATAACCACTGCATCTTATCTGAGTACTCCAAAAACTTCAACACACTCTCAGACAGCACGGAACACACTGCAGTTTTTCTAACTACTTTTGGTTTGAAAGATCTCGAAGCAAACACACATAGCCGGGCATCAAACGCGGGAATCACGTGAGCAAGTCATGACTGGCTTACTTCTGATTGGTTGAAAAAATAACGCGAAATTTTATTTAACCAATCACGAAGAGTAGCAATGGAAAGCCAAAGGGATCACAAAACGAAACCACTCTTCAAATAAAAGCAATCAAGTGCCCCTCAGTCATACCTTTAACTGTGCTAGTCTGGTTTTGTTTAGGGCTCCTATGGGCTTGGATAAATCTCGGAATGTTTCCGGACTTTCCAGATCTACAGGGGACAGAAAAAAGAAGTATTGTTGTTCTCAAGTCTGTCAATCTCGTTACAGTTACCGAAATTCCGAATTTAAAACTACAAAAAAGTGCAGAAGCCAAGTAAACATTCTGCGCGGTTGGGCGAGAAAGCAAGAAGCTACCCTACCGATTAAACACTTTTTCATTCCTTTTCGAGTGTCTGCTAGACTCAAAGGGCGCTCTTACACCGAGAACAGAGCGGCGAGCCGCGAACAGGTGGCAAGCTGAAGTCGATGACTTAGTCAATTCCAAAACGATCGCGATCAACAAATCTCCTCTGTTGCTCAACGCCATTTCCACTCCCTGGACAAATAGCGTAACAGTTCTATCGTTTTTAAAAGCCCTTAATAGGGAGCTTAAGCAGCGACGTTTTTGAGCGACGCACGTCAACCGGAAGTGAGGTATTTTCCCTCTTAACATGCCTTGATGATATAAAATTTGTATTCATTTAGCTTCTTTACTGTTATAGAGGCGATTTGACTGAAAATTTGCGCGAAACCACCGTCAAAAAATGAAAAAAGGCCACTTCCGGTTGACGTGCGTCGCTCAAAAACGTTGTTGCTTAAGCTCCCTATTATTGATGTAGCTTGCAAATGCAGCTGCCTCTCATCGCTCCCCGTCATTGAGGACGTTTCACGAGAAAGACGTCCTGTTTGAACGACGGGGAGTAAGAGAGAGGCGGTTGTATTCACAGGCTATGATTGAAGTAAATGTGCTTATCACGTAGTTGTTAGAGGGCACACGGGATCATTCGCCATAAAACACAGTGTTGAGGAAATGCACTTTGTTGGCCTCCTACACTTCAAACGGACAGAAAAATCATCGCATCGCAGAGACCCTAAAAACATGTTTTCCTTTGATTAAATGGTAGCTAAAATGTTAAGTCTAAACCACCTTTTTATCAGTGACATCTTACCTAACTCTTCACTTTTGTAATCTGCCAGTATCCAAGGGAATACTGGGTACTGTGTTAGATCATTAAAACTTCTATCTGCTAAACTGAAAAAAGAAAAAATTGAAAGTGGTAGCAACTTCGCCCTTAACAGATTCTAGATTTTTTCTCCATGTAAGGTAATTCGTATTCCGGAATCCAAGAAAATTTTACAAGTGGAATGTGGAATCCTGGAATGCGGAATTCAGCTCAAGGAGTGTGGAATCCCGCTAAAGATTTTAATCCGGAATCCATTCCACTGACAAAGGGATTCATAGCGTGGAATCCAGAACCCAACACCGTCTTGTGTTACGTTACATAGGGCGAAGATTTTGTAGCCAAAAAACTGAAGAATGGAGCAAACTAAGGGCCAGTTTACATGGAGGGGGCGGGGGGGGGGGGGGGGGGGGGTGGGACTCCAGAAAGGTGAGGTAATCCACGGCAGGTCACTCCACTTATCATGTAAACGTGATCAAATTAAAATGAGAGATTATGTGGACAGGCAGCTTACCCCACCTAAGCTGGTTACCTTACCTACCTTGGGTCCCCCACCTCCATGTAAACAGGCCATTAATAAAATATTCAGCCCGTACTTAAGATCAACATCACTAAATTCCTATCGAATAATGCCAAAATATGAGCTACACTAAAGCTTGCAGTGTGTTAAGTGACACCCTATTCTCTTCACACATGTCTTATCAGGATAAGTACCTGTGTCTAGTGAGTAAAACTGACAATGTAGTTACTCCAAAATAGATTCTTTTGTCACAATAATTGTTGTACTTAGAATAAAACAAAATAAATACCAACCTATTTAGGTACATTAGATATTCAAAATTTGATATTGCTCCATTTTGCCATCTTAATGTCATATTCTCTTGTCTCGTGTCCTCCAACTCAACTTCTACAAAGATTTTTCAAAAAGCGATGCATAAATGGTGGTCGTCAAAACACGTATCACTAGATATTATCATGTCTTGCAAGTATGATATAAGTATGTTTAAGTTAAGGCTTGCATTACTGCTAACATAAAAAAGGAAGTTTCCACATTTTTAAAAAAGGACACCGAAATGAGAAATATATTACGGTGAGGAACCGGGACATAAAAGGAAATATTTCGTAAGCTTTATTTTCCTCAACTGTTTACAACCCTCTAATAGTATAATTTATTATTGTTCGGTTTTTTTTTTCAATTCAGAGCACAAACTCCGCGTTTTTGGTATAAACTCGCATACCTGGCTGCTGAACAATTTGTTCATAAAAGAAATCTCTTTCTTTTGGAGAATTGAATATCAAGTACATGTGAGATCCATCGGTTGAAAATACCTCCACACCCTAGGAACAAGACGGATGAAACAAAAAGACATTAATAACTTAAGCTCAAGGCCTAGAATAATTTATGGAGACCATGAGAGAAAGCAGACACATGGGAAGCAAGCCTGGCGCATTGCTGTGGTAAGAGAATTAGCCTTCCACCAATGTGACCTGAGTTCAGACAACATGTGCTCTGTTCATGGTTCTTTCTCTTGCTCCGAGAGCGGTTTTTCTCCAGTTTCACCGGTTTCCTCATCTCTTCAAAAAACTCAAAATTTCAAATTCTAATACGCCATTTAAAACAATGAAGTATTTTTTTACTAATAAAGACCGGAATTTATTTTGGTCTTTCTTTCATGTTTAAATTTGGTAATCCCAGTGAGGTTTAACTAACCAAAACCCTATTTTGCACAAAAGTAGTAAAATGATGCCATCTTGCAATTAAATGGCTCATAGAGCGGTTTCACATGACGTTACGGCAGCCACATTGGTGTTCCAAGACAATGAAATGGCAGCGATTGGTGTTCCAAACCAATCCTGTGGGAGTTGAACTCTTTTCTTAAGCAAAAGCTTTCTTTTGTTCCAAAAAAATTACATAGATGCTAGCCACGTGAGAGAAAACGCTCCATTCGATCTGGATCTTTGAATTATAATGAAACACTTCAGAGAGTATCAATTTAAAATGAATAAGATAAACACACCACATGTCTGAGAAGATATCTTCTTTTGACAACTCTGCATATCTTGGATAGTTTGCATTTAACAACTGGACACTGTGGAGGACAAAGAAACGTTTGGTATTACTAAAAAAAAGTTAGAACATTCAGCAGTCCCTAGATTAAACGAACATCCTGAAACCAACATCAAAATGGTGGCGGGGAGGGGGAGGAGGGGGGGCTTTTCCGTTTGCCCCAGGACACAGATTTTTTTCTGGCAAAATAACCTTCCTACAAGCTGGAGTTTAGAAGAACTTCTGCCCAAAGCAAACACTACATTAGGGTATTCATACAAAAATCATTAAATTTTGTACGAAAAGTTTTAAAATGCAGAAAAAAATAAGTTGTAACATAGCGGTATGTTTGTGTTAATCACTCCTCAAATGAAAAGTTTAGAGGAAGGATATAAATACTTAGGGAGTGCATCAACGTTTGTGGTGCTTCGTGTCTTATCAGCAGCAGTTACATCACAACCAGGAGTACATAAAGATTAAAGGTCCACAACTTACTGGGTCTGCGTTGTTAAAAGGTTGAAAGTAAAGTCTGGATGAAGTGAGCATGATGCGGCCAGGATTACACACAAGAGGGGTGATGCGTTTGGCTAGAATAAAAACAAACAAACAAAGAAATAACACATTGCTGTTCTACATTTTGACTTTCCCTAACACTGACATTCAGGATTTTGGCTTTTCCAAACATATTTGGAATTCCTGCACATACAGTCGAACCCCTCTCATAAGTGATTCAGGACTTTCGTTTTTCCAAACATTGGAATTATGTACATACAGTCGAAACTCCCATAAATGACCACTCAAAATTCGAAAAGTTAGTTGCCGCTTACTGGAAGTGGTTGCTTATGAGAGTCAAACAGCGGGGTATCCTTTAAAAGGTGATTTTGGAGGATTTAAGCGTTTTAGGAGGTGTTTTTGAAGGAGATTTTGGAGGAGGTCTTTGACAAAGATATTTTGGAGGTGCTAGGAGATACGAGGAGATTTTGGAGGATTTTTATTTTTAAAAACATTGGAATTCTTTCACATGCAGTCCAACGTCACATAAACGACCATCCAAAATTAGAAGAGTTAGTGGTCGCTTACGAGAGTCGAACTGCAGGAGGTCTTTTACGACGAGACATCTGGACACATCTCATTTTTAGAGAGAATGTATTACATGCAATTTTTAGGTAGCAATATACACTGTACATGTACATAAATCCATGTTGTTTCGAAAAGTTCTTCTCATAATCTGAGTAGCGTAGTACTGTACATACAATGAAAAAAAAGATCAGATCATTGTATCAGGTGGTCGCTTTGAACAGGTTAAAAACAATAAACCCGTCATTCTAAAAAGTGGCCGTGGTCGCTTACAAGAGGTGGTAGCTCATGAAAGGTACAAACTATGAGGCTTTGACTGAGAAAATTTTGGTATTTTTAGATAAGTGCTGGTTTATGGGAGGTAGTCCATCGCTTACGAAAGGTGGTTGCACATGGAGGTTGGACTGTATAAGAAACTTCTGACAGTTGACAACAAGTTAATCTGAATTAATCGGACTGGTTGCTTTCATTGGGTGAGGACAGCCCAAAAAATGTTTCTGGATGTCTGAGAATTAAAGGTGTGTGAGAAATGATACAGTGTACATGTAGAAGAGTATCATGAACTTATCTGCAATCCACGCAACAAAGACATGGAATTTCACATACCCATGGTTTCCATCACAATCTTTTCATGTAAATCTTCAAGCCTTTAAAATGCAATAAACAGTCACAAAATCAAACATAGTAAATTTAATATCAATCATTAACAATGCATGCAAAAAATATCCTGACAGGTTCCTGAGCTGACCCTGAAAGGGAAATTTCAGACTTCAACTATCTTAAATTAAATCAGTGGCTAGCCTGTGGCTCACTGTGAAGATGTAGGAATTAGGGAGCAAGGGTGGCGCATTGGTGAGAGCACAGGCCTCTCACCAATGTGGCCCGGGATCGAATCTTGGCATCGATGCCATACGTGGGTTGAGTTTGTTGTTGGTTCTCTCCCTTGCTCCAAGAGGTTTTCCTCCACAGGTACTCCGGTTTTCCCCTCTCCTTAAAAACCAACACTTCAAAATTCCAATTCGATCTGGAATGCACAGAAAAGTTTCAATGAGTTCTTAAGAACTTTAAAGTGGTCCATAGGTAAACAAATTACAATTTACAAATTACTATTACAATTTACAATTTTTAACTTACCAACTTGTATTAAAGCTAACTCTGGCCTGTCTTGACTGTACAATTGAATTTATCTGCACATAGAATAACAATTATAGCAGATAAATCTGTAGCCTCGCACGCAGGCGTTTTTAGGGAACCCATATTTTGTCCCTCGGCTAATAAATCTGTAACACATATGAATTCCAGTGTGTCACGATCAATAATATTATTATGGAACATTAATTTGACAGGTCTTGACAATAGACTGGTATTGGGTTATTCCAGGAAATCCACACTCCCCCAAGGGAAGGCACGCAGGAAAATCTTGCACGAGGGAGAGGGGTTAACAGCTCTGGAAATCCAGATTGGAGAGGGGCTCTGAACCTAAAAAGACATCCTCCATGGTTACTTGCATTGATGACTTTACAGGGTTCATACAAAAATTTGCAACCATTTTTCAAGGACTTTTCAAGGACTTTTCAAGGACCACATTAGATTTTCAAGGACAACCTACTAGTTAGGAATATAATTTCACAGATTGTACAAAAATGCATATTCCCAGTATATTCTAATAAGACTTTAAGGCTTTAACTGTTTGCTTCACCAAATTCTCTACATTTTTCAGTTCACTTGTCTTAAACTGATAGTTAATTTATTATTGCATAAAACATAGAGCACTTTATGTAAATGACCTTTACATTCACTGAGCTACGATTTACATTCTGTCTTGGACAACCAAAAAGCATCAAAAAATTCTTTCCAGGCTACTACATTCAAAGTTGAAGAAAATTCAAGCTCTTTTCAAGGACTTGCACAGAAATTTAAGGACTTTTCAAGGAAAAATGGAATTCAAGGACTTTTCAAGGACTTCCCCTAAAATTCAAGGATTTTTCAAGACTGTGCGAACCCTGCTTTATATGAACTCGGTCTTCCATCCACACGAAAGCAAGTAGTTTTGAAACCTCTCCCCAGAGCAATTCAACACCCTGCCCACAGGTAGGGGTGTTGCCACCCCATACAATGTAGACCGGTAGGCCTGGGCCTACAAAGTTTTGTTTTGATAACTGTACAACTTGTAATAAATATTATATGTTGTTGGGGTGAGCTGAAAAGCTTAAGACCTCAAAGTGTTGGTGATCGGGGCCATGAGTTTATTGCGTACTAGTCATGCGTGCAATCAACAGAATAGGCCACTTTTGAGTTTCAAAAACCCTCACTTTCAAAATGAGGCCAAGTGCACAATCTTTCTTGTGAAAATGAGTTTTATTTGTATGAGAATAAAACATCATTTTCATATCAAAGACTGAGCACTTACTCTCGTTTTGAAACAGAGGCGCGGGGGAACTCGGAAAGGCTAATTGCAAACAAACATTTTTACAGGATATGGGGTAATGAAGTCAGCCAGGCCTACAAAAAGTCAAATGTGTTTTGCCTTTTCCAAGTATGGAATTCTTGATTTTGGCTATTCCAAACATTTATCAGAGATCTTGTTTTGTCTGTTCCAAAGATTAGAATTATTGATTTAAGGATTATTTCAAAAATGCAAACACTGAAATTCTTGATATCTGCTTTTCCAAAACACTGGAACTCTGGATTTTGGCTTTCCCAATATTGGAATTCTGGATTTTGGCCTTCCACACTTTGGAATTCACTGTGTTGGTTTTTTCCAAACATCAGAATTCAGTGTTTTGGCTTTTCCAAACATTGAAATTCTCCATTTTGGCTTTTCCACAACATGGATTTCTTGATTTTGTCTTTTTCTAAACATTAGAAGTCTTGATTTTAGATTTTCCAAACACTGGAATTCTTGATTTTAGCTTCTCCAAACATCGAAATTCTTAAATTTGGCCATTCCAAACATTAATGGAATTCTTGATTTTGGAAAGTTTGTTCATGATACATGTACTTTCCCTAAATGTACGAAAAAAGTCAAGAGAAGAAATCTGGGCACTCTAAGGTCCTTTGTTCACAGATTCACTGTTACTGGTGGATCTCCACTCTGTTAAAATACTTTTCTTTCTTAGGTGTCAAGAATGTCAGAGGTGCATACAAAATAATGAAAATTAAGGTCACCAAAATTAATTTTACACTCCACTTAATTAACGGTACAGAAATTAACGTTTCAAGACATTAAAGTGACTTTATATACATGTAAATTGATGCAAATTTTTGAAATTATTTTGCATCAATCTCATGAAGGGTTTATTTCCTTTAATAACTACAAGGTACTTAATAATTATTTAATATCAAACCCACCATAGCTTGCTGGTCAGCTGGCGTAAGAGTGGAAGCTCTATGAAGCTGTCAACGATGAAACACAAAAAAGCATCATCAAAATTTTGTACACAACTACACTGTACACTTCTGTTCAAAGAAGTGGATATAATGTCTAGAGTATTAAAATTGAATTTCCTTCACAAAGCAAATTTATTCAAATTAACCGCAACAGGTTTTAAAACTATTTCCTACTAAAAATGCAAATTTCTTGCTTGAATGGTGCATAAATTGTCTGCTTTTTATTGAATTCAGACATGACTTGGCTCTGACACATCCTACTTGCTAATATACATTTAAAAGGTACAGTTTGCATTCAATTTTTAAAAGACGCTTCTTGGGTGAGAAACGTCTTATTAATTTTTCATTAATTGCACTTATGTTGTCATACACACATATTTTGAACAAAACAGCAAGTGAATATAAACTGGTAATTCAACACTGTTATGCAACATATATACACTTACTGTACATGCTGAGGTATGTTTTGAGATCTATCAATAATTAATCTTACAATAACTAAATGGTTTCTCATGTGCTGATTGGTTGAGAACCATGGTTGATGGGAGTACAGTATTGCAATTTGGTTTTCTCTTCCTCGTGCCCGCAATTTTCTGAGAAACATCAACGGAAATGGACATCAACAAAAACAAACCAACAACAATTTTCCATGGTTTGTACTCTCATAGACCATAGAAATTATGTCGA
>OZ037776.1:10324002-10349002 GCA_964035525.1 Porites cylindrica | reverse complement strand
ATTATTTCTAAATGAATGGATTCATTTGCAGCATTTTTCCATTGTCCGATGAATTCCACTATCACCGTAGAGCCATTAAGCACTCGAACAATAATATTGTTTGTTATAAAGGGGTACATTATATCAATATATTGAGTGTCCTGTTCCATACATTTTACTATGACATCAGAATCCCGCCCTCCATAGGAGGTGTGGGGTGCAGATAAAAAAAAAACAATGGAATGTCCCATTTCCCATGGGTCCAGTCCACTTTCATTTTCCGTCATGATTCAGTGAGACCTCAATATTGGGAAACCCTTATTTTAATGTAAGTGACATTCAGGTACATTGTACCTGGGGCAGAGAATGTAACTTACATTAAAATAGGGGTTCCCCAATATTGAGGTCTCACTGAATCATGATGGAAAATAAAAGTGGACTAGCCCCATGGGAAATGGGACATTTTATTGGTTTTTGTTTTTATCTGCACCCCTAACCTCCTGTGGAGGGCAGGATTCTGATAGATCTTGATCTAGATCTCCGATTGCCACGGGCTTTGTAGTAAAAAGTTCCAGTGACCCATTGTTGGTAAAATGCTAATTCTGAAACCTTTACTGTAGTAAAAATAGCAGATTCTGAGAGGGCCCTTCTGGAAATTATTCAATAACGCCTTACAGAGAGGTTTTCATTGATATAACATAACATTTCAAGCTTCATGTAGAAACTTTCTTTAAGAGGTAAGCTCACATTCTGTTACAGAGAAAATAATTTCTTACCTTTTGATTGCTTCTTCTTCAGGCAAATCAGATGGATAATAAAAAACGCTGAAATCTTCGAAGTAAATCTCTCCAGGTTCAAGAAGAAGTAAAGAGAATCTAAACAAAAAAAAATTGTAAAAACATTTATATTGACATAATAACTTATATAACAGCTCCACGTTCTAAATGTTTAAATACTCACTCAATATTTATAATTTAAGATTCAGTTATACTGAAAACAAATAAACAACTCTGCAAGTCAAAGATTGAACGAAAACGAAATCGAACAAAGCCATCCAAGCAAGCAGAAACAAGCTGTTCTGCCGATCTGACACCGAAACCTTCGTTGTCACTAAATTCTCCTCGTTTCATCTTAAACATCGTCGAAAATAGCTTAGGTTAACAAAAAGAACAAGTAATTATAAGCGTAATCAAAATAACATAACCAGAAACATCACCTTTCTTTCAAAGGAATTGTATGAGTTTCTAAGCCAGAGCTTGATGCGAACGACAGGTCCGCCATTTTGTAAACAGGAAAGTAAAACCTAGTGACCAGTCTTTTCGCATTTTTTTGCAATCTCCTTATATTACGCTCACGCGCTCTTTTGATCCCAACAGTTCGATTTTTTGTGCCCTGAATTTTAAACTGAATCGAAGACGTAACTCACAGTAAAGCTCTTCATTCAAATACCTTGTCATGAAAAAATCGAAGAGAATTTTTTTAAGGGTAATCGCTTTGAATATTTGAGCTTAGAGATGACCGGAAATTCAGTGATGTTTTACAATCTTTTTCATTATTTACTGATCGCAGAGAAAAAAAAAATTCCTGCGTTTTTGTTTGGGAATCGACGGCAAAACTGGGAGTCATCGAGAAGCCTTAGTTTTGATAATGAGCTAACCATCTGAAAAGAAAATCCAAATGGCGTTGAAATATTTAAAGCTAAAACCGCGCTGGTTGTCGGAGGCAGGCGGCCGATGAGGAAATATTTTACCACCAGTTGTAAACCGTACAAACCTAAAAAACCGTAACTTTGGTAAACTTCACCGAGGAATTACCTCTCCGCGCGCGCCCTTACCTTGTAAAATAATCTTCGTAAAAAACACCTTCGGTACTTGGGTATTCCAGACCACAACTGCATCCATTGGAGTTCTCCGAATTCCCCAAGCGTCTTCTGACTTTGTCCCACAAAGCCATGGATTTGTCCGCTAGCGTGTACACACCACCGCGTACATTTTTTCCAATGCTTGAAGTAGCTCTGTTGAACGTTAAAACGCTTTACACAGTGATAAAAAGTTCAGTCCCTAAAATTTTCAAGCGGCGTAGATAGGAAATTACTTAAAATAGGTTACTAGTTGAAAATTGTCTCGGCTGTTTTCATTTGCGAACAATACGAGTCAAGCTAATTTGCATGCGTCAGAGCGGCACACAACCAAATTATCTCCAAACCGATTTAACCAGTAAAAGAAACTTTTAAAAGCGTTTATGGAGTGCGGTTAACTTTACCAATCATTTTGTCTACATGACGTAATTTGTCTTGATTTGTAACTGGGCATTTCAGCTAACTGATTCAAGAAATACGAAGATATCGCAAGAGCTATCGCTGCTTGGCAAGCGCTTAGAGCTTCAAGCTTGAATTTCTGATCTCGTATTTATCCATTTTTTCTTGTCAAGCCATCACGCATATTAAAACCGACGAATTAATGAACAGACCAGTCCGAGTTTCTATTCAACAGAGGAAACTACCACAGACCAGGTGGTTACAATAAACAGATGTTTTATGCTATGAAAACCATAAACCAACACTGTGAAGATTAGGGGCACCTTTTCATAACCGCGTCCAACCGAAAATTGTTTTTCCTTTGGCGCCCAATGTTTTTCGAAAGCCCATAGTTCATCACAAGAGGCCTCGTCAAAGCAACAAGTTGACAAGAACCGACCACAGAGATAAGGGCGACGGCGCTTCCGATTTACACTAAAAAGGAAAACAAGTTGTTATGGTGATCGATCCTTCCTGAATCGAGATCAAGAAGCAGGTGCTTAGAGTGAGGTAATTCAGCAAAAATCCTCACATGTCACGTTGATTTGGGCTTTACCTCAGTTGAGGATTTTCTCATGGATATCGTTAAGCGCGTACCCAGAATCTGCCCTCGGAGAGAAGACGAAGACGTAATTTATGAGTGCGCACTCCGCCAAAAAAAAATATATTGCTACCTGATATTGCTTCGGGTTTATATATAAAAGTTGGTCCTGTAGCAATATACGACCCTGAAACTGGCTAGTTTTGGCATCAAACGTTGTGCTTTAAATAAAGCGATTTTTTTAGTCCATTCTTATTTTGGGGATTTCGATTATTAGCCAAATTTTTTAAGATCAGTTCTGTTCTACAAAGATTTTTTTTATTATAATGATCATCGAATTTAGGTCATTTCCTAGTAATAAGGAATTGTCGATCAAGAAAACAGGAACTTTAAACGATGCAAATTTTTATTGTAATTATGAAATGTGGATCATTTTCCAATCTTTTTTGAGAAAAATTAAAAGCCCGAATATTGATGAAAATGAGATTGGATTTACTCTTTTCGATGGGCTAAGCCACGATCTTCAGATCGAGTGCACTGCTTGTTTAGCCTAAATACAGTTGATCTGTACCTTGTTTCTCGTTCAAGACTTTCTTTCAAAGTTTGACACTGAGAAAAGCAGCCGTGTAAGGTGATTATCGGCTGGTTAGTTTTAACGCGAGGCCGAATATCAGTCTTCGTGTGATTATTCGGCAATTATAAATAATTAAGAATTGTATACTTTAAAAACTAAAGGGGGACTTAGGGAAACCTCTTACGAATGATGCAAAGTATTTTTGGTGGAGAAAGAAAAATTGACAATATTTTCTTACAATCGAATTCATTTAAAAGACTTCCAGTTATTAAATGTCAAGTTTCAATAAAGGATTTTGCACGCCAAGGAACACTTGTCATGATTATAAACATGTTGAAATTCGCAAGTTTACAGGACTTTTAATTTGCTGCGTCGAACTGATAAATTATTAATTGTCTTACACGCGACTATTGTTTTTAAAGTATTGTTGCGGTTTCGCAGTGCTATGTCGCACTAACGATATTTGTTGCGAAAGTAAAAAAGCTTAAAAATAGTTTGGTAGCATTGAAGCCAATAAAACTCTGCAAAATCTGGTGACTTTAAACACTACAACGTTTTAGTAACTACTTCCTGCGTGGGCTAAACCTCTTGATTCAAGACATTCAAATTGTTCTCTTTTTTTTCGAAGTTTTTTACGAAACGGAAATAAGTAGATATTTTACGTGAAAACTGGACCGATTCTTGCTGAGAGCCTCAAGTATGCGCGTGCTATAAACATTCATCAAAATTTACGGAGCAAAAACTCTGAAGAGACTGTTACAATCGGAATGATTTAGGGATTGAGCTGGTATTTGAGGGGGAGGGGTGGGTACCTTAACCATGGCGCAGGGGGTCAGTGCTGACTGGTTTATTTTTAGTGAAGAAGAAGCGCATCCGGCGTATTGAGAGGGACCTCCAACACTGCTGACCACTATATCCAGTCATTTTTGTAAGCCCTGCATCAAATCTTCAAGATTCTGAAACTTTCCCAAGCAGGATGCTGTTAGCCAAAGTCTGCTTTCACTGGCATCTCGCGATCGATGACTTTTCGTTATCCACAATGTACACTCACACAGAGGGTAACCGGTCAAGTCGCCCGAACGTCATCTCGCACGCAGTTACGTCACTGGACACTAGAGTTATTACATCGCCCGCAATTTATATTTATGTCGCCAGTTTCATAAAATGTTATATACACACTTTATACCCAGAGAAGTGGCCAAAGTGGAAAGAGGCAGGGTGCGTATTGTATGTCGTTCATTAAAGCCATGATGAGACGAAACAGACGCGATAATTTTCAATTTATCGATAAATGAGTAACACATACACATCTCTTTCTTTAAGCCTTCATAAGAAGAAAAAAGTGCGATGTCATAGGGATGTTAGGATGTTGTTGACCATGATACAATTTTGTGCCGGACATAGTCGACACCATATTTCGCGCGACATTGCTATAAATTTCGTGCACCATGCAGACAGAAGTTTGCCTTCATGTGGGATAAAGTCAGGTTACACGCACTTTTTAAACCGCCTTCCATTGATTAAGTCCCAAAAATCCCAACACACTGATTTGCGGTTATCGCAGATTTTTTCCTAGAGAGTATACTGAATAGTTTATCTACTTATAAAGTAGTAATGTGGTTATCAAAGCCATTTTGAGAGTTTTTAGAACTGGAAATTTGATGGAGACAGGAGATGTCGTGGAAGGACAGTTCAACGTGTATCCATGGAGATTTAACCGGTGACGTTTTTTCGGGAACGATGGGCACTATGCCCGGGATGGGAGGGGGTCGGCTCCCTTATATAAGCCATGTAGGTATGTGTCGCCCCAAAGGGTGGGGTTTTTGTACCGTTTTAGTCTGAAAACGGGTGTGGACTTTGGTCTGGAATAGGGTATGGTTTTCGAGGGAACTAAGGAAGTGTATGAACGTTTTATCGTTTCGGTCCCAAATGGGTAAGAAAGAAAAAGAAATATGCGAATTCGTAGAGGATTTAAAGAAATTTTTCTCGTCACTGTTCTAAGCTAAGTAATGATTACATAATTTCTTAGAGGCCATTTCTGGAAACGGGCGTGAATTATGACACTTTTTGGTCTGAAATAGGGTCTGGGGTTGGAAAACTGAGAGGCACACTCCCACCGATAATTCCCGGGAGTCCCCCCCGGGGCACTAGGACGCTCAATAAATTTCATCTTTCGTGTTTACCAGTGACTTACCGAGGTAAAATATACCATGCTAACCGCAATTTCTCTTTTAAAGAAATTTACGATCAATAATTTCAGGCAAGCGCAAAGACAACGCCAAGCTAATCGACCATAGCGCCACTAGCTTCAGGAGAATTCACTGAGAAGTATCCTCAGCGGCGTTTCCGTCCTTCGCATTTAATACAACTGAAACGATCTAAAAATCCATTTCGCTAGTCCATTTCCGGGTTACTTGAATGGTATCGCTCGTTTCTTTTTGACTGGAAGGCACCAATCAGCAGCACGATTATTTAGAAATTTGAAGGATGGAAAAACAAACAACTTGTATTTTGCGTATAATCTGCCAACACGCTTCTGTATATCTTAGACCCCGTTTACGCGAGTTCCGACAAATTTTTGAACGAACGAGTGTTTTACCTGTACAACCCGTTAACACGGAACCGTGAAAATTTTTTTACAGTACTTTTTACACTAGTCCGTACAAATTTTTGCCATTGTCAGCATTGGAATGACTCTTTTTATCAAAGCCGCGTAACTAGGCTCCAGGCATTTACCGCGCAAACTGTGCAAGAGCTTGCACGGCTCAAGTGTTTACACGAGTTTGCCTAAAAGAGGAACCTTAACGTGCAACGTTCCGTGTAAACATATTACACAGGTCGTGTTAACAGGGTCTTTGCCTTTCAAAAACTTGTACGATTCCGCGGGTCTATAGCTAGTGTAAACGAAAATTAACCGGATCCGTGCAAGGTAATCGGCTCCTGTTCTTACAACTTACATGTGAGTAAGCTTGAGTAGCTCATAGACCTATTCGGCTAACTCAAGGTTGCACCCAATTCATACCCTTTGGGAATAAAACTTTTTGTTTCAGGAATATCCATATCGTTTAAATGTGAATGCAACATTATAATGCAAATACAATATGCAAAGAATCTTAACCCGGGAGATTTGAATTGGGTACAACATTGAGTTAACCGAATAGGTCTATGGTGGAGTATAGCGAACAATGACAGATCGGTTGTGTTTTGTTTTGTAAAACCACCAAGGAAGCCATAATTGTTTTTACGAGAATGTTTCTTTCGAAACTAAAAGCAGAATAGTCTTATCAATTCGCGTTTGGTACTCCATAATGTTGTGTTTTGCAACATAATAAATTTGAAACTGATTCGGTATACCGGTACATCGGTAAATAAGTTAATAGATATAATGTATTTTCCTATTTGTTACATTTGTTAACGTTTATGAAATCACCAGGTCCTAAATTTCAACACGTATGCTATGTAAAAGAAGAGAACTTGAAAAATCGGGCGGTCTTGACCTGGCAGTCTTTCTGTAAAGCATTTTTAATTAAATTGTTTTTCATATTAACTTTTGAAATGCAGATTAATATTTCTATTTGCGAACTCAAAACGCCCTGAGGCTCTAGGACAATGAGAAATTAATGAAAAACAGAAGCAAGAATGAAATATACAAGTAATCTATTGCTAGCAGGAAAAATCGAAGTAGCTCGAAGTGAACTCCGCTCCTTCGAATGATCTCATCTAATGGGTTGTAAATTGGACTGAAATTTTGCTTTTGTTTTGATTTGGTCGTGAAATTTTCTTGTTCGGATTTTTACTTTAATAGACTGGAAGGTTTAAAGCTTGTACTCTATTTTTTTGTTTATCAAAACAAAATCGCAAATTGTACAGTCTGTACATTGCCATTAAGTATGATTGAGAGATATTGAATACATCAACAGATGTATTGAGCTGACTCTGCGGCTAAATAATAAAACTAATTTTGTACTTACAGACAAGGAAAACAATCCCCAAACATCATCCGACGTTTCAGTCGTCCAAGGTTGTTTCTTGTTTTAGATGGTTATTTGATGTTCGAAAACCACTCATCAAGTAAAAGCATGCTTGGCGCTCGTTTGAGGCTGTGTATAGCCACTGCCCAGATCGACTCAATCTGCCGGACTATTTTTATTTTTTCGTATAAGGAGACTCTTCGCGATCACAGAAGACGCAAATTAAGGTCGCAGTTTTTCTTGTTTGTTAAATTATGATCACCCTTTTTGCTTAGCCAAAACAAAAAGTCGTAAAATGACTTGGACACTTACAGAAATCGACCTGATCGGCGAGGGAAATTAAAGCCCAGTCAATCGAAGATCAGAGATTTTAAGTTGAACCCGGTTTGTCCCCAAATTTCGTTTGCTTGAATCAAATGAATATCTTTTGATTGTCTTTTTTACGTCAGGAAATCTTCCGGTTTCTAATGATATACGAGAATTCTGAATTATTTTATCGGTTGACGGGCGCGTAACCAATTGAATCGTGTTTTTTTTGCCTTTGCTGCGACGACAAGGAAGCAAATTAAGGTTCCCAAAACAAATGTTTGAACTAAAAAAAAATAGACTTAGTTTAATCAGCAGCAGTCGAAATCTTTCCAATATATTATTCGACCCGGTCTCTCGACAAGGAACTGTTATTGATTGATTTGTTTTCTCGTTAATTTACATCAAATTCGCATCAAAAACTTAAGAATAAATACTCTCAAGTTAAAAAAAGATCAGCGAGTGTGAGCGACCAAGAATTCGTGTTTGAACGGTGTATTTGGTCAGTTTTGTTCTTACTTTCCGATAGTAACAACTAGCAATTGACAGCTTTCGTTGGTACTGTCTCTTTTCCATAGAAACAAACCCGGTGGTTACTTTGATGATGCTGCTAAATGACTAATATATATTTTTGCATTTTTCACCCAAAATAGAACTTTTTTAAATGTTTCATTTCTCATCACCCTTCACTTTCCACGGTCGGGCTCACATTTCCAAACCTGTCGCCCCCGTCGCAGAGGGGTGGGAGGGGGTTTAGAAAAGTGTGCTTATCAAAACTTCACTCCTCCAGAGTAACTTTAAATGAAAATTGTACTCTCTTGGCAACTTGCAATAACAATATTTAAAATGCACCCCCTCCCCAACCCATTCTTGACCAAATTTTAAGACAATCCTTTTAATTTTTTTCTTTTTCCTTCCTTTGGCAATGATTTCATTAGCGATAAGATATCGGTAGTACAGGGCGTTGTGTGAGATTTTGAAGATGTATACGTACGCACAGGAAGAGAAGTTAAGGCTCCGAAGGCGCTCCAAATCTAAGGGTTCTGGATGCATGCTCCACCAGAAAATGTTTAAATTTAGGTTCTCGGAAATATCATCTCCTGTGTTTTCAGTAAAGATAAACGAAGGAAAATGCAGTAAATAGTTGTTTATTTTACCCATCTCTAGTGTTATCGGTGGGTAAGGTGCAGTGTTTAAGGGAAAAAAGGATAAAACAGTGACCCCATCAAAGAGGTTACAAGCAAAGGGAGAGACATGTACCCTTCAGACGGGCAAAGTCTGTTACAACGTCATCAATATCAAACGTCCTTCAGTGCTTGTGTATCAGCATAGCTAACGTGGATTTGCTTAAATCATAATATAGTTTGACAACTTTTACATAGAAGACCAGTACTGTGTCTTAAAAGTTCTACCCCCCTCTCATTTTGTGCATTTTCAAAATTAACCCCCAAAATTAAGCCTCCTCGAAAATTGTACCCCCCCCCCCCTCCCTCGCCATCCAAAACCCCCGACCCCCCGTGGGACATATCAAAAAATCGGTCCCCTACAGATAGACGCCAATAAGATCTAGGTCAAAGATTAACCACTATTGTATGCACGCATATCGAGACTCTTTGGACCCCTCATGGGACCTCCTCATGACACCGTTGCCCAGAAAGTTAAACCAAAGGGGAAGTTAAGCGCAGTACTCATAATAGGCTGTAAACGAGGCGAAGATGTTTTTCCAGTCGTGGTTTTCCTCCACATGACCACAAGAACGCCTGCGTTTGCAGGCTATTTACAATAAAAATATTGTAAATAGCGCAAGAGGGCTTAGCGACCGCGCGTCGGACTCGAAGTAAGAGCTTCATGCATTTATGCAACTAAATTTGTGCCTTAGGCGTGGGGAAACTCCCATGTCGATTCCGGTCCTCATAGTTTTTTTATCACATGTTTCTTCATTTTCTTCCTTGATTTGAATTTCCTATGTAGACTATATAAGTATCAAATTTCTTGAGAATGTTTACTCGCGAATCTTTAATTTCGCAATTTTTTTTTTACAATCGCGCAAAACGCCAAATACCCACATAATTAATAATGGTAATTGAACTGAGTGGAGTGCAGTTTGGTCTGAAATCATACGCGTGATTTCAAAATCGAACGAGCGCGCAGCGCGAGTTTGATTTGAAATCACAAGTATGATGTCAGACCAAAATTGCACGACACGAAGTTCAATAATTACCACTTTATTACATCCATTTTGAAATCGCAGAATTTAGTCAGTACTAATACTTTATTCACCGAGTAGCCGGTTTGTTAAAAAGCCGAAACAAAAAGGCTTTTACATCTCATTTTGTATTCGAAACAGAAATGATGCGATATCGAACAAAAATGGTGCGATTTAAAACAGAAATGATGCGATTTAGAACATGAATGACGCGATTTGGAACAGATGCGATTTAGAGCAAAAAATGGTGCGATTTAGGAATAAATCACACTGCTGAGAGCCAATCAGATTGCACGGATAGCCAGTGATTTCAAAGTGGACGTAATAAAGGGTCAAATAAGATTTATATAAATAAGATGTAGTTTCATTAGAAAATGATCATGAAACACGAATAATCAAACGAAAACTACGTTCGATACTCACTACAAATATTTACTGGACTACATAACATAGCAGTTAATAGCTACCGAGAGAAAAGTGAAAACATTTTTAAAGAAAGTCTTAAACCATTTTCTTCACTTGACTGTTCAGTTTTTTGCGTTTGGACCGCCAGGGTGGGGGGGGGGGGGGGGGGGGGGAGGGGAAACCACAATCGGCGACAAAATTTGCTGAGACACTTTGCACTAAGGGGCCTTTCGGACGTTTTATAGACCTCAAGAGGAGAAAATAAAGCTTTTCTTCCCCCATCCCCTCTTTGCAATGTTGTGCCGCTATTCAAGCTGCCTGTAGAAAACAACAAAATACCCCAACTTTGAACGGAGGAGGGAGGTGGGGGGAGGGGGGGGGGTGTATTGTTTTGGATTGTTTTGTTCCCTGAAGTTACACTATTTGAGTACACTGTCTCAAAAGTTTTGTTGCCAATTGCTGCTCAAATACTCCAGTTTTTAAACACTCTTGACTGTTTAGAGTCAAAAATGATTTTTGTGAGTCTTTTGATCTGAATAGCTATGAGCAAAAAACACAACGCTAATTGTAGGTTACTATGAGCAGAACAATGTAAGAGACAAATGAGTCCTCACCAATGCGGGCTATTTCCGAGTTGACTCAAGCCTCTGTTCCAAAGCGAGGCTAAGTGCAGAGCTATTGACAGATAATAATGATTTTTTATTCTCATGCAAATGAAACTCATTTTTACAAGAAAAGTTTTGCACTTTTTGGAAATTTGGAAAAGGCATTAATGGTCTACTGAAGTGATTGTATAGTGTATGGCTCCCTTATTATTGTCACACTGAAATGGCATCGAATACTATTTCTGGATGACTCCAGGGTTTTTTTTAGGAGTATAACAGATTTAACTACGAAAGAGAGAGATTCCATGAAAGAGAAATATTGTATAGCGAAATATTTTATATGTGTGTAACGAAGTATAAATTGCCAAGTAACAGTTTTATTTTCGATCGGATGTCATCAAACACATTTTCCTTAAATAAAATATGCTTGCGTCATATTCTTTTGTTTATATAATTATCTTGAATTGGTACTAATAAAAGATATTTTTAGGCAGAATATCATCACACACAATTTCTTAAAATAAACTTGTAACCAATTGCGTCGTGTCCTTTTGATCACATGATTTGTCAAAGTCTTTATAATCAGTTGACGCCCCTTTGATATCATCATATCAAGATACGACTGAGTGAGACAGTTATAGTGAAGCGAAAAAGAGAAGTTCTTCCTTCGTGAAAATACAGGTAGGCTAAATCTGATAAATTAGATTTTATAATTAGTGAAAGGTTTTCCTACCTGTAATAAGCATATAATATTGTTCAATGTTATGCTGTCTGTGCACTTTCTAGACAAGCCACGCTATTAGTGTTTTCAAAAAGTTTCTTAGTTGTTTTTATCGCTTTTTTTTTATGTTTCCCGTGAATGCATTAATAGCCTCACAAACTGACGTAAGGTATTTTAGTTAATAACTTCGGACATGAACTGTTTTAGATAAATCTTGTTCCTTGTCTTCGTATTTCCAAGTCGCAAAATTCTTCAGCACAACCTTTTCTCTACCAGAAGCATTTGACTGATTTAGTTCGTCTTTTCCCCATTTAGCAAAAAACAAACAAAAAAAATAAAAGAAAGAAAGAAATCCATGCGGATTTATTTGAGACGGTCATTCCATCTAAGACAGATTTTCCATCACGGATTTGTGGTCTTTTAGCACGAATTTAAGCTCGTCCTTAATAGCCGGACCCACTGAAGGACAAAGACATACATACTTTTGCTTATTCCTCGCAATTCAACTTTCTTGCCATTTAATACATTCAATTAATTTTTTCGATTTTTTTTTCACGGTAGTTTTAATGTTATTTATCAGTAGGGCGAAAAAAACTTATATACCAAAACAATGACGTGGATGATTGTATGGCGGCAAAAATCAAAACACCAAAAAATCCCTGGACCAAAAATTCCCCCCCCCCCGCAAAAAAAAATCCCATACAGAACTACGCGGCCGAAATACGCGAGCACCACCACGAATCTTTACTTATATCTAGCCGCCCAAGATAATACTTGCCCAATTTTCCTACTCCAAAAACTCCCGGAATCGAAAATTTCAAACCCAAAAAATCCTTCTATCATCGCCGTCACTTGAAATCCGGAGTACCTCCACTTTGTTTTTGTTCAACCTCAAATTTCTTAATCGAAAGATTTCCTTATGACGTACTTCATAGCCACAAAACAGATTATCGAATACGAAGCTGAATCGCAAAGACTGAAAAGTAAAACGGAAACAACCAAGTATCTTCTATTTTTTGGAAACCGAAGTACACGCAACTGGAAAACGAAACACCCTCAACTCCGGTGAGAGGGCCTGCAATAAACTACAATGGGTCAGTTAATTTGAAGCGTGACCATCCCCTTTGGGAATTTGCGTTGCCTCTAGGTACTCTTACCCACGGTGGGACATTTGTAATCAAACGTCTGTCTCGGGGAGGGGAGAGTATAGAAGAGTTTTACATTTTTAGCGCCTTACATTGAAAAAATTTTGCGGTATTGTAGTGTTTGGCAAATTTTCATGCGGTACTTATGTAACTATGGTCTTGAATTCTGATATTGTGGTATTTCTAAACACCCGAAATTTTTTGTGATTGGCGATTTTTGGCATGGTTTTGTCAAAATTGTCGATTTTTCTTTGCTGTGTTACGGAGTTCGGTATACCCCTAGCCGCTCCAATCTTTTTTTTTTTTTTTTTTTTTTTGCGTATGCGTATACTTCTACTACAAGACCGGCTTCAATAGTGTGATATCGTGCCCAGTTGAGGTAGTGGAAAGGTTTTCACTTTAGCGCCAAACAATATTCCCATGATAACTTGTTGTGCAGTTAAAGACCCTTGTTAAAACCATCAAAAAAAGCAATTAGAAAGACATTTGTAATAACGGATGCCGAAATCCTATGTAAAATGTCCGCCCTTTTTTGTTTTCAGAACCAAAACAACTCAACCTCGTCCCCAGGTCTTCTCGGTTAACGGTGCATTAGCCTGTAGAAGGCTGCATTTTTGACGTCATTTCCTCGATAAACACAAAATTCTTCCAAATTTAGTCGTCCCTAACTGCTTATGGTGAATTATGCGTCAGCTTTTAGCCAATCAGAATTGAGGAAATTATTTTAATTGAATAATAATATGTTTTTTAAGGGTCATTGTAATGACGGCAGATTGCTGCAATTAACTCCCGATTCTGTTTTTAAATATGCTTCTGTCACGCATTACTGAAGTGGCACTGTAACTCGCTGCTACTAAATGGATTGACTACGTAACAAAATAATATATATATTTTTTAATGCCTCAACGCTTTATTGCAAGTAAAAAAATAATGAATAACTGAAAAAAACATCGCTCTGAATCTGAAGATGAATCAGCTACCGAGATTGTCGAAACGTGAGTTGGCAATGGTTGGTTACTAGAGTGGCCTGAGCCGTGAGTCAGGTATTGAATTCTGGAAAACAGTTTCATGTCTTGATTGAAAGCGAAATGGAAAAATGAGTCAAATTACGTGTACTGTCCCGTTATATGAAAAAGACGTCACCGCGCGTTTCATGACTGCCTTTTACAGTATTGTTTAATTGATTTGTTTCAATAAAAATTTTATACTAATGTAAGTTTACCATTTGTGGCAAAATGAATGGCTGTTTTGGTTGCAGTGCTTATACAATTGAAGATAATATTAATTTACAGCTTTATACTGATTTTTCCAGATCAAACCATCATGGCACAGAGTGGAAACGGAGCAGCATGTGAGAGTGATGTTACATCACTTTGTACCGGACAAGGGCTGAACTTTGATGAGGACACACTGAAAGGTAAAGATTCTTACAACTGTTAATAGTGTATCACAAAATGGCCTTTAACACAGCAAACTAAAAAGTGTTGTTGTCAATGTGGTCATAGCCGCCAAATGTTTATAATTATCTAATTAACAATGTTTTTATGAGGAATTTTTATCAATAAAGTATTATCAATAACGAAAGGTGTAGCAAATTATGACTATTATGTTCTTAAGTTCTATGACGCTTATTGATATACAAGTAAACTTAACCGAGTTTCACTTAATTGGACCAAAAAGAAGTAATGTTTTTGAAGAGTTATTCTAATGATGGCACATTGCTGCAAATAACTCCCGATTCTGTTTTCAAACAGTGCCGCTTCAGTAATATAACGCGTGACAGAACCGTGTAACTCGCTGCTACTAAATGGATTGACTGCGTAACAAAATAATGAATAATTGAAAAAAAAAATCACTCTGAATCTAAAGATGCATCAGCTACCTAGATTGCCGAAACGTGAGTTGGCAATGTTTGGTTACTAGGGTGGCCTGAGCCGTGAGTGGGGCATTGAATTCTGGAAAGCAGTTTCATGTCTTAATTGAAAGCACTATGCAAATATGAATCAGATTACGTGTACCGTCCTGTTATATGAGAATGACTTCACCGAGCGTTTCATGGCTGCCTTTTACTGAATTGTTTAATTGATTTGTTTCAATAAAACTTTTATACTAATGTAAGTTTACCATTTGTGGCGAAATGAATGGCTGTTTTGGTCGCAGTGCTTAGACTATTAAAGATAATATTGATTTACAGCTTTGTACTGATTTATCCAGATCAAACCATCATGGCACAGAGTGGAAACGGAGCAGCATGTGAGAGTGATGTTACATCACTTGGTACAGGACAAGGGCTGAACTTTGATGAGGACACTCTGAAAGGTAAAGATTCTTACAACTGTTAATAGTGTATCACCGAATGGCCTTTAACACAGCAAACTAAAAAGTGTTGTTGTCAATGTGGTCATAGCCGCCAAATGTTTTTAAAGAGCAAACGGGATTTATCTAATTAACAATGTTTCTATGAGGAAATTTTATCAACAAAGTATTATCAATAACGAAGGCTATTGCAAATTATGACTATTATCTTCTTAAGTTGTATAAGGCTATGATATACCAGTAAACTTAACGGAGTTTCACTTAATTGGACCAAAAAGAAATAATATGTCTTTTAAGAGTTATTCTGATTATGGCACATTGCTGCATTTAACTCCCGATTCTGTTTTTAAATGTGGTTCTGTCACGCGTTACTGAAGTGGCACTGTAACTCGCTGCTACTAAATGGATTGAGTACGTAACAAAATGATGAATATTTGAAAAAAACATCGCTCTGAATCTAAAGATGAATCAGCCAATGAGGTTGTCAAAAGGAAGGTTGGCAATGGTTGGTTACTAGGGTGGCCTGAGCCTTGAGCTGGCCACTGAATTCTGAAAAGCAGCCTCTTGATTGAAACCGCAATGGAAAACTGAATGAGATTGCGTGACTGTCGCGTTTTTCATTACTGCCTGCCACAGAATAGTTTAATTGATTTGTTTCTATAAAAGTTTTATGCTAATATAAGTTTACTACTTGTCGCAAAATGAATGGCTGTTTTGGTACCAGTGCTTATACAAGTGAGATAATATTAATCTAAAACTTTATTTAATACTGATTTTTCAAGATCAAACCATCATGGCCCAGAGTGGAAACGGAGCAGCAAATGAGAGTGATGCTACGTCACATGGTACCGAACAAGAGCTGAACTTTGATGATGGCACATTGAAAGGTGAAGATTCTTACAACTGTTAATAATATATCACCAACGTGACTAAATGGATTGACTACGTACTAAAAAAAAGTTAAAAACGGTAAAAAACATCGCTCTGAATCTATAGATGAAACAGTTGCCGAAACGTGAATACGCAATGGTTGGTTGCTAGGGTGGCGTGAGCCGTGAGTTAGCCACTGAATTCTGGAAAGCAGTTTCACTCTTGATCGAAAGTCATAGACGTACGGGCAATTTTTTGCCAGGGGGGGGCAGTAAACCATTTGCCCAAAAAATTCTTGCAAGTTGCCCAAATTTTTACAAAACAGTCGAACAGAAACGAGGGCCATACGATGCAACAACATAGGTCGTACCGTGAGCATATGAAAGTGGCTCGATACAGTTTTTCAGGGTCAATACCTGTGAAGTTTTTTTTGAGCATAGACTACAACACCATAAACAAACATTTGGAAAAATTGCCACCACAGTTGTATTAGATAAAGATGAAAATTTGTTATGATCCGGGTTGCAATAACATCGGAGTTGTCATAGCAACGAAATGATGCCATTACCTATTATACTTGCAGCAACATTTCTCACTGGGAACTGTTCTTCCAAAATCGTTCACGGGAGAATTTTCCTCCAATAGTCGCCTTGATGTTCGTGAAGTTAAAACAAAATCTGTAGGAGCGTTGCGGAGATTTTTTGGGATAAAGTTTTTTTCGTTAGAAATACGGTAAAAAAGGAAAATCGTGATGTTTGGCCGTTATCTGTAGAAAACGAAGCGCTTTTGACATGCAATTTCACCTCATAGTAGTTTCAATCTTTTTAAAAACGTGGGTAAGAGATCATGGAGATAGCTCTGGCCAAAAAGGAATTTGAGTATTTAGTATGTATCATGGCACTCTTGTTAGCGGTTTTGTAAACATTTTGGTCTAATTTAACAAATTAGTGAATAATTTTTAAACCACTCGATAGATTTTTGTAAAAAAAATTACGATTCTTCGCGTAATTCAAACTGAAAATTAGTGAGCCACTTCTTCACTTTCAGACCCATTGCTGATGCTATCTGCCATACACTGTTCGGCGAGCGGAGATGATTCTAGAAAGTTAGGCGGAAGTTTATTCTAATCAATTCACGACTGGAAATAGCCCATTGCAGTACAGTGCCCAACAATAAAAAAAATCAGCACATGATACCCTTCCCTTACAACCAGAAACTCATTATGTGCTAGGCAACCACTGTCTCGTGTGAATGTAACAGTACTGGATTATTACGCCAAATTCAGGTTAAAATACAAAATATTTATCTCTTCAAAATAATGATTTAAAAAACACGGAAACGTCTTAAAAAACTGTCTTTGCCCAAATTTTCTCTCGCTGCCCAAAAAATCTGAGTTGCCCAAGATTTGGGGGGGCTGCAGCCCCCCTCGCCCCCCCGGCCCGTACGCCTATGTCGAAAGTGCAATGGAAATATGAAGCAGATTACGTGTACCGTCCTGTTATATGAAAATGACTTCACCGCGCGTTTCATGACTGCCTTCCACAGAATTGTTTAATTGATTTGTTTCAATAAAAATTTTATACTAATGTAACTTTACCATTTGTGGCAAAATGAATGGCTGTTTTGGTCGCAGTGCTTATACAATTAAAGATAATATTAATTTACAGCTTTATACTGATTTTTCCAGATCAAACCATCATGACACAGAGTGGAAACGGAGCAGCATGTGAGAGTGATGTTACATCACTTGGTACCGGAAAAGGGCTGAACTTTGATGAGGAGACACTGAAAGGTAAAGATTCTTACGACTGTTAATAGTGTATCACCAAATGGCCTTTAACACAGCAAGCTAAAAAGTGTTGTTGTCAATATGGTCATATCCGCCAAATGTTTATAATTATCTAATTAACAATGTTTTTATGAGGAATTTTTATCAATAAAGTATTATCAATAACGAAAGCTGTTGCAAATTATGACTATTATCTTCTTAAGTTCTATAAGGCTATGATATACAAGTAAACGTAACCGAGTTTCACTTAATTAGACCAAAAAGAAATAATATGTTTTTTAAGAGTTATTCTAATGATGGTACATTGCTGCAATTAACTCTCGATTCTGTTTTTAAACATGGTTCTGTCACGCGTTACTGAAGTGGCACTGTAGCTCGCTGCTACTAAATGGATTGACTACGTAAAAAAAAAGAATAATTGAAAAAAAAAACATCGCTTTAAATCCGAAGATGAATCAGCTACCGAGATTGTCGAAAGTAGAGTTGGCTGTGGTTGGTTACTAGGGTGGCCTGAGCCGTGAGTGAGGCATTGAATTCTGAAAAGCAGTTTCAGGTCTTGATTGAAAGCGCAATGGAAAAATGAATCAGATTACGTGTACTGTCCTGTTATATGAAAATGACTTTACCGATCGTTTCATGACTGCCTTTTACAGAATTGTTTATTCATTTGTTTCAATAAAAATTTTATAGTAATGTAAGTTTACCACTTGTGTCAAAATGAATGGCTGTTTTCTTTGCAGTGCCATACAATTGAAGATAATATTAATTTACAGCTTTATACTGATTTTTCCAGAGCAAACCATGATGGCACAGAGTAGAAACGGAGCAGCATGTGAGAGTGATGTTACATCACTTGGTACAGGACAAGGGCTGAACTTTGATGAGGACACACTGAAAGGTAAAGATTCTTACAACTGTTAATAGTGTATCACCGAATGGCCTTTAACACAGCAAACTAAAAAGTGTTGTTGTCAATGTGGTCATAGCCGCCAAATGTTTTTAAAGAGCAAACGGGATTTATCTAATTAACAATGTTTTTATGAGGAAATTTTATCAACAAAGTATTATCAATAACGAAGGCTGTTGCAAATTATGACTATTATCTTCTTAAGTTCTATAAGGCTATGATATACAAGTAAACTTAACCGAGTTTCACTTAATTGGACCAAAAAGAAATAATATGTTTTTTAAGAGTTATTCTGATTATGGCACATTGCTGCATTTAACTCCCGATTCTGTTTTTAAATGTGGTTCTGTCACGCGTTACTGAAGTGGCACTGTAACTTGCTGCTACTAAATGGATTGACTACGTAACAAAATGATGAATATTTGAAAAACACATCGCTCTGAATCTAAAGATGAATCAGCCAATGAGGTTGTCAAAAGGAAGGTTGGCAATGGTTGGTTACTAGGGTGGCCTGAGCCTTGAGCTGGCCACTGAATTCTGAAAAGCAGTTTTACCTCTTGATTGAAACCGCAATGGAAAACTGAATGAGATTGCGTGACTGTCGCGCTTTTCATGACTGCCTGCCACAGAATAGTTTAATTGATTTGTTTCTATAAAAGTTTTATGCTAATATAAGTTTACTACTTGTGGCAAAATGAATGGCTGTTTTGGTACCAGTGCTTATACAAGTGAGATAATATTAATCTAAAACTTTATTTAATACTGATTTTTCCAGATCAAACCATCATGGCCCAGAGTGGAAACGGAGAAGCAAATGAGAGTGATGCTACGTCACATGGTACCGAACAAGAGCTGAACTTTGATGATGGCACATTGAAAGGTAAAGATTCTTACAACTGTTAATAAAGTATCACCAACGTGACTAAATGGATTGACTACGTACCAAAAAAAAAGTTAAAAATGGTAAAAAACATCGCTGTGAATCTATAGATGAAACAGTTGCCGAAACGTGAATGCGCAATGGTTGGTTGCTAGGGTGGCGTGAGCCGTGAGTTGGCCACTAAATTCTGGAAAGCAGTTTCACTCTTGATCGAAAGTGCAATGGAAATATGAATCAGATTACGTGTACCGTCCTGTTATATGAAAATGACTTCACCGCGCGTTTCATGACTGCCTGCCACAGAATTGTTTAATTGATTTCTTTCAATAAAAATTTTATACTAATGTAACTTTACCATTTGTGGCAAAATGAATGGCTGTTTTGGTCGCAGTGCTTATACAATTAAAGATAATATTAATTTACGACTTTATACTGATTTTTCCAGATCAAACCATCATGACACAGAGTGGAAACGGAGCAGCATGTGAGAGTGATGTTACATCACTTGCTACCGGACAAGGGCTGAACTTTGATGAGGACACACTGAAAGGTAAAGATTCTTACAACTGTTAATAGTGTATCACCGAATGGCCTTTAACACAGCAAACTAAAAAGTGTTGTTGTCAATGTGGTCATAGCCGCCAAATGTTTTTAAAGAGCAAACGGGATTTATCTAATTAACAATGTTTTTATGAGGAGATTTTATCAACAAAGTATTATCAATAACGAAGGCTGTTGCAAATTATGACTATTATCTTCTTAAGTTCTATAAGGCTATGATATACAAGTAAACGTAACCGAGTTTCACTTAATTAGACCAAAAAGAAATAACATGTTTTTTAAGAGTTATTCTAATGATGGCACATTGCTGCAATTAACTCTCGATTCTGTTTTTAAACTTGGTTCTGTCACGCGTTACTGAAGTGGCACTGTAGCTCGCTGCTACTAAATGGATTGACTACGTAAAAAAATAATGAATAATTGAAAAAAAAAAACATCGCTTTAAATCAGAAGATGAATCAGCTACCGAGATTGTCGAAACGAGAGTTGGCTGTGGCTGGTTACTAGGGTGGCCTGAGCCGTGAGTGAGGCATTGAATTCTGAAAAGCAGTTTCAGGTCTTGATTGAAAGCGCAATGGAAAAATGAATCAGATTACGTGTAGTGTCCTGTTATATGAAAATGACTTTACCGATCGTTTCATGACTGCCTTTTACAGAATTGTTTATTCATTTGTTTCAAAAAAAGTTTTATAGTAATGTAAGTTTAGCATTTGTGTCAAGATGAATGGCTGTTTTGTTTGCAGTGCTTATACAATTAAAGATAATATTAATTTACAGCTTTATACTGATTTTTCCAGATCAAACCATGATGGCACAGAGTAGAAACGGAAAAGCATGTGAGAGTGATGTTACATCACTTGGTACAGGACAAGGGCTGAACTTTGATAAGGACACACTGAAAGGTAAAGATTCATACAACTGTTAATAGTGTATCATCGAATGGCCTTTAACACAGCAAACTAAAAAGTGTTGTTGTCAAGGTGGTCATAGCCGCCAAATGTTTTTAAAGAGCAAACGGGATTTATCTAATTAACAATGTTTTTATGAGGAAATTTTATCAACAAAGTATTATCAATAACGAAGGCTGTTGCAAATTATGACTGTTATCTTCTTAAGTTCTATAAGGCTATGATATACAAGTAAACGTAACCGAGTTTCACTTAATTGGACCAAAAAGAAATAATATGTTTTTTAAGAGTTATTCTGATTATGGCACATTGCTGCATTTAACTCCCGATTCTGTTTTTAAATGTGGTTCTGTGACGCGTTACTGAAGTGGCACTGTAACTCACTGCTACTAAATGGATTGACTACGTAACAAAATGATGAATATTTGAAAAAAAACATAGCTCTGAATCTAAGGATGAATCAGCCAATGAGGTTGTCAAAAGGAAGGTTGGCAATGGTTGGTTACTAGGGTGGCCTGAGCCTTGAGCTGGCCACTGAATTCTGAAAAGCAGTTTTACGTCTTAATTTAAACCGCAATGGAAAACTGAATGAGATTGCGTGACTGTCGCGCTTTTCATGACTGCCTGCCACAGAATAGTTTAATTGATTTGTTTCTATAAAAGTTTTATGCTAATATAAGTTTACTACTTGTGGCAAAATGAATGGCTGTTTTGGTACCAGTGCTTATTCAAGTGAGATAATATTAATCTAAAACTTTATTTAATACTGATTTTTCCAGATCAAACCATCATGGCCCAGAGTGGAAACGGAGCAGCAAATGAGAGTGATGCTACGTCACATGGTACCGAACAAGAGCTGAACTTTGATGATGGCACATTGAAAGGTAAAGATTCTTACAACTGTTAATAAAGTATCACCAACGTGACTAAATGGATTGACTACGTACCAAAAAAAAAGTTAAAAATGGTAAAAAACATCGCTGTGAATCTATAGATGAAACAGTTGCCGAAACGTGAATGCGCAATGGTTGGTTGCTAGGGTGGCGTGAGCCGTGAGTTGGCCACTGAATTCTGGAAAGCAGTTTCACTCTTGATCGAAAGTGCAATGGAAATATGAATCAGATTACGTGTACCGTCCTGTTATATGAAAATGACTTCACCGCGCGTTTCATGACTGCCTGCCACAGAATTGTTTAATTGATTTCTTTCAATAAAAATTTTATACTAATGTAACTTTACCATTTGTGGCAAAATGAATGGCTGTTTTGGTCGCAGTGCTTATACAATTAAAGATAATATTAATTTACGACTTTATACTGATTTTTCCAGATCAAACCATCATGACACAGAGTGGAAACGGAGCAGCACGTGAGAGTGATGTTACATCACTTGGTACCGGACAAGGGCTAAACTTTGATGAGGACACACTGAAAGGTAAAGATTCTTACGACTGTTAATAGTGTATCACCAAATGGCCTTTAACACAGTAAACTAAAAAGTGTTGTTGTCAATGTGGTCATAGCCGCCAAATGTTTATAATTATCTAATTAACAATGTTTTTATGAGGAATTTTTATCAATAAAGTATTATCAATAACGAAAGCTGTTGCAAATTATGACTATTATCTTCTTAAGTTCTATATGGCTATGATATACAAGTAAACGTAACCGAGTTTCACTTAATTAGACCAAAAAGAAATAATATGTTTTTTAAGAGTTATTCTAATGATGGCACATTCCTGCAATTAACTCTCGATCCTGTTTTTAAACATGGTTCTGTCACGCGTTACTGAAGTGGCACTGTAGCTAGCTGCTACTAAATGGATTGACTACGTAAAAAAAATAAAGAATAATTGAAAAAAAAAACATCGCTTTAAATCCGAAGATGAGTCAGCTACCGAGATTGTCGAAACGAGAGTTGGCTGTGGTTGGTTACTAGGGTGGGCTGAGCCGTGAGTGAGGCATTGAATTCTGAAAAGCAGTTTCAGGTCTTGATTGAAAGCGCAATGGAAAAATGAATCAGATTACGTGTACTGTCATGTTATATGAAAATGACTTTACCGATCGTTTCATGACTGCCTTTTACAGAATTGTTTATTGATTTGTTTCAATAAAAATTTTATACTAATGTAACTTTACCATTTGTGTCAAAATGAATGGCTGTTTTGTTTGCAGTGCTTATACAATTGAAGATAATACTAATTTACAGCTTTATACTGACTTTTCCAGATCAAACCATCATGACACAGAGTGGAAACGGAGCAGCATGTGAGAGTGATGTTACATCACTTGGTACAGGACAAAGGCTGAACTTTGATGAGGACACACTGAAAGGTAAAGATTCTTACAACTGTTAATAGTGTATCACCGAATGGCCTTTAACACAGCAAACTAAAAAGTGTTGTTGTCAATGTGGTCATAGCCGCCAAATGTTTTTAAAGAGCAAACGGGATTTATCTAATTAACAATGTTTTTATGAGGAAATTTTATCAACAAAGTATTATCAATAACGAAGGCTGTTGCAAATTATGACTATTATCTTCTTAAGTTCTATAAGGCTATGATATACAAGTAAACTTAACCGAGTTTCACTTAATTGGACCAAAAAGAAATAATATGTTTTTTAAGAGTTATTCTGATTATGGCACATTGCTGCATTTAACTCCCGATTCTGTTTTTAAATGTGGTTCTGTCACGCGTTACTGAAGTGGCACTGTAACTCGCTGCTACTAAATGGATTGACTACGTAACAAAATGATGAATATTTGAAAAAAACATTGCTCTGAATCTAAAGATGAATCAGCCAATGAGGTTGTCAAAAGGAAGGTTGGCAATGGTTGGTTACTAGGGTGGCCTGAGCCTTTAGCTGGCCACTGAATTCTGAAAAGCAGTTTTACGTCTTGATTGAAACCGCAATGGAAAACTGAATGAGATTGCGTGACTGTCGCGCTTTTCATGACTGCCTGCCACAAAATTGTTTAATTGATTTGTTTCTATAAAAGTTTTATGCTAATATAAGTTTACTACTTGTGGCAAAATGAATGGCTGTTTTGGTACCAGTGCTTATACATGTGAGATAATATTAATCTAAAACTTTATTTAATACTGATTTTTCCAGATCAAACCATCATGGCCCAGAGTGGAAACGGAGCAGCAAATGAGAGTGATGCTACGTCACATGGTACCGAACAAGAGCTGAACTTTGATGATGGCACATTGAAAGGTGAAGATTCTTACAACTGTTAATAATGTATCACTAACGTGACTAAATGGATTGACTACGTACCAAAAAAAATTAAAAACGGTAAAAAACATCGCTCTGAATCTATAGATGAAACAGTTGCCGAAACGTGAATGCGCTATGGTTGGTTGCTAGGGTGGCGTGAGCCGTGAGTTAGCCAGTGAATTCTGGAAAGCAGTTTCAGTCTTGATCGAAAGTGCAATGGAAATATAAATCAGATTATACGTGTACCGTCCTGTTATATGAAAATGACTTCACCGCGCGTTTCATGACTGCCTGCCACAGAATTGTTTAATTGATTTCTTTCAATAAAAATTTTATACTAATGTAACTTTACCATTTGTGTCAAAATGAATGCCTGTTTTGGTCGCAGTGCTTATACAATTAAAGATAATATTAATTTACAGCTTTATACTGATTTTTCCTGATCAAACCATCATGACACAGAGTGGAAACGGAGCAGCATGTGAGAGTGATGTTACATCACTTGGTACCGGACAAGGGCTGAACTTTGATGAGGACACACTGAAAGGTAAAGATTCTTACGACTGTTAATAGTGTATCACCAAATGGCCTTTAACACAGCAAACTAAAAAGTGTTGTTGTCAATATGGTCATAGCCGCCAAATGTTTATAATTATCTAATTAACAATGTTTTTATGAGGAATTTTTATCAATAAAGTATTATCAATAACAAAAGGTGTTGCAAATTATGGCTATTATCTTCTTAAGTTCTATAAGGCTATGATATACAAGTAAACGTAACCGAGTTTCACTTAA
>OZ037776.1:10249002-10319002 GCA_964035525.1 Porites cylindrica | reverse complement strand
GTTTTGGTCGCAGTGCTTATACAATTAAAGATAAAATTAATTTACGGCTTTATACTGATTTTTCCAGATCAAACCATCATGACACAGAGTGGAAACGGAGCAGCATGTGAGAGTGATGTTACATCCCTTAGTACCGGACAAGGCCTGAACTTTGATGAGGACACACTGAAAGGTAAAGATTCTTACAACTGTTAATAGTGTATCACCGAAAGGCCTTTAACACAGCAAACTAAAAAGTGTTGTTGTCAATGTGGTCATAGCCGCCAAATGTTTTTAAAGAGCAAACGGGATTTATCTAATTAACAATGTTTTTATGAGGAAATTTTATCAACAAAGTATTATCAATAACGAAGGCTGTTGCAAATTATGACTATTATCTTCTTAAGTTCTATAAGGCTATGATATACAAGTAGACTTAACCGAGTTTCAATTAATTGGATGAAAAAGAAATAATATGTTTTTTAAGAGTTATTCTGATTATGGCACATTGCTACATTTAACTCCCGATTCTGTTTTTAAATGTGGTTCTGTCACGCGTTACTGAAGTGGCACTGTAACTCGCTGCTACTAAATGGATTGACTACGTAACAAAATGATGAATATTTGAAAAACACATCGCTCTGAATCTAAAGATGAATCAGCCAATGAGGTTGTCAAAAGGAAGGTTGGCAATGGTTGGTTACTAGGGTGGCCTGAGCCTTGAGCTGGCCACTGAATTCTGAAAAGCAGTTTTACCTCTTGATTGAAACCGCAATGGAAAACTGAATGAGATTGCGTTACTGTCGCGCTTTTCATGACTGCCTGCCACAGAATAGTTTAATTGATTTGTTTCTATAAAAGTTTTATGCTAATATAAGTTTACTACTTGTGGCAAAATGAATGGCTGTTTTGGTACCAGTGCTTATTCAAGTGAGATAATATTAATCTAAAACTTTATTTAATACTGATTTTTCCAGATCAAACCATCATGGCCCAGAGTGGAAACGGAGCAGCAAATGAGAGTGATGCTACGTCACATGGTACCGAACAAGAGCTGAACTTTGATGATGGCACATTGAAAGGTAAAGATTCTTACAACTGTTAATAAAGTATCACCAACGTGACTAAATGGATTGACTACGTACCAAAAAAAAAGTTAAAAATGGTAAAAAACATCGCTCTGAATCTATAGATGAAACAGTTGCCGAAACGTGAATGCGCAATGGTTGGTTGCTAGGGTGGCGTGAGCCGTGAGATGGCCACTGAATTCTGGAAAGCAGTTTAACTCTTGATCGAAAGTGCAATGGAAATATGAATCAGATTACGTGTACCGTCCTGTTATATGAAAATGACTTCACCGCGCGTTTCATGACTGCCTGCCACAGAATTGTTTAATTGATTTGTTTTAATAAAAATTTTATACTAATGTAAGTTTACCATTTGTGGCAAAATGAATGGCTGTTTTGGTTGCAGTGCTTATACAATTGAAGATAATATTAATTTACAGCTTTATACTGATTTTTCCAGATCAGACCATCATGGCACAGAGTGGAAACGGAGCAGCATGTGAGAGTGATGTTACATCACTTGGTACCGGACAAAGGCTGAACTTTGATGAGGACACACTGAAGGGTAAAGATTCTTACAACTGTTAATAGTGTATCACCAAATGGCCTTTAACACAGCAAACTAAAAAGTGTTGTTGTCAATGTGGTCATAGCCGCCAAATGTTTTTAAAGAGCAAACGGGATTTATCTAATTAACAATGCTTTTATGAGGAATTTTTATCAACAAAGTATTATCAATAACGAAAGCTGTTGCAGATTATGACTATTATCTTCTAAGGTTCTATAAGGTTATGATATACAAGTAAACGTAATAACCGAGTTTCACTTAATTAGACCAAAAAGAAATAATATGTTTTTTAAGAGTTATTCTAATGATGGCACATTGCTGCAATTAACTCTCGATTCTGTTTTTAAACATGGTTCTGTCACGCGTTACTGAAGTGGCACTGTAGCTCGCTGCTACTAAATGGATTGACTACGTAAAAAAGTAATGAATAAGTGAAAAAAAAACATCGCTTTAAATCCGAAGGTGAATCAGCTACCGAGATTGTCGAAACGAGAGAAACGAGAGATGTTTAAATTTATCTAATTAAAAATGTTTTTATGAGGAATTTTTATCAATAAAGTATTATCAATAACGAAAGCTGTTGCAAATTATGACTATTATCTTCTTAAGTTCTATAAGGCTATGATATACAAGTAAACGTAACCGAGTTTCACTTAATTAGACCAAAAAGAAATAATATGTTTTTTAAGAGTTATTCTAATGATGGTACATTGCTGCAATTAACTCTCGATTCTGTTTTTAAACATGGTTCTGTCACGAGTTACTGAAGTGGCACTGTAGCTCGCTGCTACTAAATGGATTTTCTACGTAAAAAAATAAAGAATAATTGAAAAAAAAAACATCGCTTTAAATCCGAAGATGAATCAGCTACCGAGATTGTCGAATCTAGAGTTGGCTGTGGTTGGTTACTAGGGTGGCCTGAGCCGTGAGTGAGGCATTGAATTCTGAAAAGCAGTTTCAGGTCTTGATTGAAAGCACAATGGAAAAATGAATCAGATTACGTGTACTGTCCTGTTATATGAAAATGACTTTACCGATCGTTTCATGACTGCCTTTTACAGAATTGTTTATTGATTTGTTTCAATAAAAATTTTATAGTAATGTAACTTTACCATTTGTGTCAAAATGAATGACTGTTTTGTTTGCAGTGCTTATACAATTGAAGATAATATTAATTTACAGCTTTATACTGATTTTTCCAGATGAAACTATCATGACACAGAGTGGAAACGGAGCAGCATGTGAGAGTGATGTTACATCACTTGGTACCGGACAAGGCCTGAACTTTGATGAGGACACACTAAAAGGTAAAGATTCTTACGACTGTTTATAGTGTATCACCGAATGGCCTTTAACACAGCGAACTAAAAAGTGTTGTTGTCAATGTGGTCATAGCCGCCAAATGTTTTTAAAGAGCAAACGGGATTTATCTAATTAACAATGTTTTTATGAGGAAATTTTATCAACAAAGTATTATCAATAACGAAGGCTGTTGCAAATTATGACTATTATCTTCTTAAGTTCTATAAGGCTATGATATACAAGTAAACTTAACTGAGTTTCACTTAATTGGACCAAAAAGAAATAATATGTTTTTTAAGAGTTATTCTGATTATGGCACATTGCTGCATTTAACTCCCGATTCTGTTTTTATATGTGGTTCTGTCACGCGTTACTGAAGTGGCACTGTAACTCGCTGCTACTAAATGGATTGACTACGTAACAAAATGATGAATATTTAAAAAAACACATCGCTCTGAATCTAAGGATGATTCAGCCAATGAGGTTGTCAAAAGGAAGGTTGGCAATGGTTGGTTACTAGGGTGGCCTGAGCCTTTAGCTGGCCACTAAATTCTGAAAAGCAGTCTTACCTCTTGATTGAACCAGCAATGGAAAACTGAATGAGATTGCGTGACTGTCGCGCTTTTCATGACT
Organism: Porites cylindrica; assembly: GCA_964035525.1. Lineage (NCBI taxonomy): Eukaryota > Metazoa > Cnidaria > Anthozoa > Scleractinia > Poritidae > Porites > Porites cylindrica. The sequence continues at coordinate 10,315,453 of OZ037776.1, read as the reverse complement.
GCCTGCCACAGAATAGTTTAATTGATTTGTTTCTATAAAAGTTTAATGCTAATACAAGTTTACTACTTGTGGCAAAATGAATGGCTGTTTTGGTACCAGTGCTTATACAAGTGAGATAATATTAATCTAAAACTTTATTTAATACTGATTTTTCCAGATCAAACCATCATGGCCCAGAGTGGAAACGGAGCAGCAAATGAGAGTGATGCTACGTCACATGGTACCGAACAAGAGCTGAACTTTGATGATGGCACATTGAAAGGTAAAGATTCTTACAACTGTTAATAAAGTATCACCAACGTGACTAAATGGATTGACTACGTACCAAAAAAAAAAGGTAAAAATGGTAAAAAACATCGCTCTGAATCTATAGATGAAACAGTTGCCGAAACGTGAATGCGCAATGGTTGGTTGCTAGGGTGGCGTGAGCCGTGAGATGGCCACTGAATTCTGGAAAGCAGTTTAACTCTTGATCGAAAGTGCAATGGAAATATGAATCAGATTACGTGTACCGTCCTGTTATATGAAAATGACTTCACCGCGCGTTTCATGACTGCCTGCCACAGAATTGTTTAATTGATTTGTTTTAATAAAAATTTTATACTAATGTAAGTTTACCATTTGTGGCAAAATGAATGGCTGTTTTGGTTGCAGTGCTTATACAATTGAAGATAATATTAATTTACAGCTTTATACTGATTTTTCCAGATCAGACCATCATGGCACAGAGTGGAAACGGAGCAGCATGTGAGAGTGATGTTACATCCCTTGGTACCGGACAAAGGCTGAACTTTGATGAGGACACACTGAAGGGTAAAGATTCTTACAACTGTTAATAGTGTATCACCAAATGGCCTTTAACACAGCAAACTAAAAAGTGTTGTTGTCAATGTGGTCATAGCCGCCAAATGTTTTTAAAGAGCAAACGGGATTTATCTAATTAACAATGCTTTTATGAGGAATTTTTATCAACAAAGTATTATCAATAACGAAAGCTGTTGCAGATTATGACTATTATCTTCTTAAGTTCTATAAGGTTATGATATACAAGTAAACGTAATAACCGAGTTTCACTTAATTAGACCAAAAAGAAATAATATGTTTTTTAAGAGTTATTCTAATGATGGCACATTGCTGCAATTAACTCTCGATTCTGTTTTTAAACATGGTTCTGTCACGCGTTACTGAAGTGGCACTGTAGCTCGCTGCTACTAAATGGATTGACTACGTAAAAAAGTAATGAATAAGTGAAAAAAAAACATCGCTTTAAATCCGAAGGTGAATCAGCTACCGAGATTGTCGAAACGAGAGTTGGCTGTGGTTGGTTACTAGGGTGGCCTGAGCCGTGAGTGGGGCATTGAATTCTGGAAAGCAGTTTCATGTCTTGATTGAAAGCGAAGTGGAAGTATGAATCATATTACGTGTACTGTCCTGTTATATGAAAATTGATTTCACCACGCGTTTCATGACTGCTTGTCACAGAATTGTTTAATTGATTTGTTTTAATAAAAATTTTATACTAATGTAAGTTTACCATTTGTGGCAAAATGAATGGCTGTTTTGGTTGCAGTGCTTATACAATTGAAGATAATATTAATTTATAGCTTTATACTGATTTTTCCAGATCAGACCATCATGGCACAGAGTGGAAACGGAGCAGCATGTGAGAGTGATGTTACATCCCTTGGTACCGGACAAAGGCTGAACTTTGATGAGGACACACTGAAAGGTAAAGATTCTTACAACTGTTAATAGTGTATCACCAAATGGCCTTTAACACAGCAAACTAAAAAGTGTTGTTGTCAATGTGGTCATAGCCGCCAAATGTTTTTAAAGAGCAAACGGGATTTATCTAATTAACAATGCTTTTATGAGGAATTTTTATCAACAAAGTATTATGAATAACGAAAGCTGTTGCAGATTATGACTATTATCTTCTTAAGTTCTGTAAGGCTATGATATACAAGTAAACTTAACCGAGTTTCACTTAATTGGACCAAAAAGAATTAATATGTTTTTTAAGAGTTATTCTAATGATGGCACATGCTCAATTAACTCCTGATTCTTTTTGTAAATATGGTTCTGTCACGCGTTACTGAAGTGGCACTGTAACTCGCTGCTACTAAATGGATTGGCTACGTAACGAAATAATGAATAAGTGAGAAAAAACATCGCTCTGAATCTGAAGATGAATCAGCCACTGAGGTTGTCGAAACGTAGGTTCGCATTGGTTGGTCACTAGGGCCTGAGCAGTGAGTTGGCCACTGAATACTGAAAAGCAGTTTCACGTCTTGATTGAAACCACAATGGAAGACTGAATGAGATTGCGTCACTGTCGCGCTTTTCATGACTGCCTGCCACGGAATTGTTTTATTGATTTGTTTTAATAAAAGTTTTATGCTAATAGAAGTTTACCACTTGTGGCAAGATGAATGGCTGTTTTGGTACCAGTGCTTATACAAGTGAGATAATATTAATCTAAAGCTTTATTTAATACTGATTTTTCCAGATCAAACCATCATGGCACAGAGTGGAAACGGAGCAGCAAATGATAGTGATGTTACGTCACTTGGTACCGGACAAGAGCTGAACTTTGATGATGGCACATTGAAAGGTGAAGATTCTTACAACTGTTAATAGTGTATCACCAAAAGGCCTTTAAGGTGATTCCTTAGTAAAAGAATCTAACATAGATTGTAGATGAAACTTGGTACACTGATGAAACAAGTCGAGAAGATGATAAAAAATTGATAAAAAGTGGGGGTCACGGGGCTTGTTTTGACGTCACAATGCTGACATATACCTGCTATTTAGGACCCTTTGACAAAAACGGTGCGCAGTCCAAAATTAGACGAAAAAGATAGGTTTTTTCGATGATGCATGTGGTAACACACAGAATTTGACTTTAATGTATTGTTTATCTACTTACGTACCAGAAAAATGTCTTGTTTTTAATTTACGTTCCAATGTAGAATTAAATTGGTCACGCGCTATTCGACCCGTGATAGTTCAATCCGTACAATTTAGTAAAATTGCCAAAAAACTGAACATAGATTTGTGCCAATTTTTTTTCTCATCAAAAGGAAGCACTGTCCTTATTAAAACCATGAAATAAAAAATGGGGGTCACCGTACTTGTTTTTGCATTAGAGCTGCAGGAAGTGCGCACCAAATGCATTTTCTCCAATTTTTGAAAGAGGACTGGGGCGCGTTTCAAAATGTCATATATGTGAAAAGGGGAAGAAAGTATTTAAAAAATCACATCGAGAAATCTCATTTATGACACAGTGTGATAAAGAAAGCGTTTAAATGAAGATAAATCAAAGTAAGAACAAGTTTAACATCCACTATCGAGGTTCTCCGTGAGGAAGTCGAACTCAGCAACACTCGCGCGTACTGCTTCCGTTATGCACATTCCCAACACACTGAGTCTCACCTCGGCAAGAAACTACCGCAAGCAAAAATTCCAATAGCTTTTCTCTTCAGTAAACCTCATTTTAATAATGTTACTGAGATGCTCTCTTTTTACAGCGGCCATCTTCTTATACGCAGTTCCACTCCAAATTTCCTAATCGAAAGTTTTGGTTATGGCGTACTTCATAGCCGCAAAACAGATTATAAATACGAAGCTGAATCGGAAAGACCAACAAGTAAAAAGGAAACAACCACGAATGGGAAAAGAACCAAGTAATCCTCTAAGTTTTTGAAACCGAAATACACGCAACTGGAAAACGAAGCACCCTCTTCTCCGGTGAAAGGGCCTGCAATCAAATACAATGGGCCAGTTAATTTGAAGTGTGACTATCTTCTTTGGGCATTTGCGTTGCCTCTAGGTACTCTTACCCACGGTGGGGTATTTGGAATCAAATGTTTGTCTCGGGGAGGGGAGAGTATAGAAGAGTTTTACATTTTCAGCGCCTTACATTGAGAGATTTTGCGGTATTGTGGTGTTTAGCAAATTTTCATGCGGTACTTATGTAACTGTGGTCTTGAATTCTGATATTGTGGTATTTCTAAACGTGCGAAATTTTTTGTGATTGGCGATTTTTAGCATGGTTTTGTCGAAATTGTCGATTTTTCTTTGCTGTGTTACGAAGTTCGGTATACCCCTAGCCGCTCCAATCTTTTTTTTTTTTTTTTTTTTTTTTGCGTATGCGTATTTTTCTACTACAAGACCGGCTTCAATAGTATGATATCGTGCCCAGTTGAGGTAGTAGAAACGTTTTTACTTTAGTGCCAAACAATATATATTCCCATGATAACTTGTTGTGCAGTTGAAGACCCTTGTTAAAACCATCAACAAAAGCAATTACAAAGGCATTTGTAATAACGGATGCCGAAATCCTATGCTGCAAGCACAGCACCTTCACATGGTACCATTCATTGTTATTACTCATTATTATTACTATTTGAAGAGGTTATTTTAGTGTTAATCCAATCTTAGGTTTTGGTAGTTTGAAAGTAAAAAAAAGTGTTGTTCTCAATGTGGTCATGGCCGCCAAATAGCTATCTATAAGTAGCAAACTGGATTTATCTAATTAACAATGTCAGTTATCACGAATTTTTATCAACAAAGTATCACTGATCAATAACAAGAGCTGTTGCAAATTATGACTATTATCTCCTCAAGTTCAAGAAAATGAGACAAAAAAATAAGGGTCATTCTAATGGTAGCAAATTGCTGCAATTGACACCTAATTCTGTTTTCAAATATGGTTCTGTCACGTGTTACTGAAGTGGTACTGTAACTCTCTGCCTCTACTAAGTAGATTGACGACGTAACAAAAAAATAACTGGAAAATAACATCGCTCTGAATCTGAAGATAACTCAGCCGCCGAGGTTTTCGAAACGTGAGTTCGCAATGGTTGGTTACTAGGGTGGCCTGAGCTGTGAGTGGGCCATTGAATTCTGGAAAGCAGTTTCATGTCTTGATTGAAAACGCAATGGAAAACTGAATCAGATTACGTGTACTGTCCTGTTGTACGGAAATGACTTCACCGCGCGTTTCATGGCTGCCTGCCTCAGAATTTCAATGGCTTTGCATTGTTTCAATAAAAGTTTCATACTAATGTAAGTTTACCACTTGGTGGCAACATAAATGACTTACCTGAGTACCTGAGTAGCTAAGTACCTGAGTGCTTATACAAGTGAAGATAATATTAATTTAAAGCTTTAAACTGATTTTTCCAGATCAAACCATTATGGCACAGAGTGGAAACGGAGCAGCAAGTGAGGGTGATGTTACATCACTTGGTACCGGACAAGAGCTGAATTTTGATGATGACACACTGAAAGGTAGAGATTCTTACAACTGTTAATAGTGTATCATCAAATGGCCGTTAACATAGCAAACTATGGAGAAATGAAATAAAAGTTACAGAAAAGAAAAAAATTCAATAATTTGAAAACATTCAATATACGGAAGTGGTTAAAGAGTGAAAGTCGTTAAACATTATCTCTACTGAAAGGCGTTTTCTTAAATTTTTATCTAGATTAGGGTTTTTGTAGAATTTGTGGTCGACGAATTCCTTTATCTCGCAGATTCACCGTTATATACAGCATTGCATTAGCTCCCCATTCCTATTTTCTCTTCAACCCGAAAGATGCACACGTAGTGCATAACGATTTAGTAGTGTTCTCTGGAGCTTCAAAGTTATTGCATTTCTAGCTTTTTTTGGCATTTTTAAACTTCGGAAAGTGAGTAACTGAAGGACCAAATTTGCTTTTGTTTCACAAGCCTGTGACCACTGTCAGTCAGGCAATGGTCAACGCCATTGATGAGTTACAGGTGACACCATTTGCCTATCCGGGGAATAAATGATCTCTGTCATAATTTTTGTTTTAATCTGTAGCAAAGCCGACAAAGGCGTAAATGAACACAAAAAAAGTTACAAACGATAGTCTGCATTTTAATGATAATTCACCATTTTATTGTTTTATACCATAGGAAGTTTCGTTCCCAAAGGAGTATTCCGGATTTCAAGAGACGTGAATGATCGAATGGGGAAAAAAATCAAAACCCCCAAAATTCCCTGTACCAAAAATTAACCCACAAAATAATCCTATACAGAAGTACCCACCACCAAGATTCTTCAGTTCAAGTCAAGCAAACTAAAAAAAACTACATGCCAAATTTTCCTACCCAAAAAGAATCCCGGCATCCAAATTTCAAACCCAACAAGTCCTTCGATGATCGCCATCACTAAAAATCGGGAGTACCTCCACTGGGGTTTCGTTCCACCCCAAATTTCTTTATCGAAAGTTTTGCTTATGACGTACTTCATAACCACAAAACAGATTGTCGAATACGAAGCTGAATCGGAGAGACCTATAAGTAAAAACGAAACAACCACGAATGGTAAAAGAACCAAGTATCTTCAATTTTTTCGAAACCGAAATACACTCAACTCAAAAACGAAGAACCCTCAGCTCCGGTGAAAGGGCCTGCAATCAACTAAAATGGGTCACTTAATTTGAAGTGTGACCATCCCCTTTGGGCATTTGCGTTGTCTTTAGGTACTCTTACCCACGGTGGGGCATTTGGCATCAAACGTTTGTCTCGGGGAGGGGAGAGTATGGTAGAGTTTTACATTTTTAGCGCCTTACATTGAGAAATTTTGCGGTGTTGTGGTATTGTGGTGTTTGGCAAATTTTCATGCGATACTTATGTAATCGTAGTCTTAAATTCTGATGTCGTGGTATTTCTAAACATGCGGATTTTTTTTGTTATTGCCTTGGCGATTTTTAGCATGGCTAAAGTTGTCGAATTTTTCGATTTTTCTTTTCGGGGTTACGGAGTTCAGTATACCCCTAGCCGCTCCAATAGGAGCTCTAATCTTAATTTTTGAGCATGCGTATACTTCCACTACAAGACCGGCTTCGATAGTATGATTTCGTGCCCAGTTGCGGTAGTAGAAAAACTTCGTTTTAGTGCCAAACAATATTCCCATGGTAATTTGTTATGCGGTTGAAGAACGTCGTTGAACCCATCAGCAGAAATATTTATAAAGGCTGCAGAAATCCTTTGGTGCAAATTTAGCACAGCACCTTTACATGGTACCATTTATTATTATGATGATGATGATGATGATTATTATTATTAATTGAAAAGGTTTTTTTAGTGTTAATCCACTCTTAAGTTTTGGTACTTTGTGAGTAAAAAAAGTGTCGTTGTCAGTATAGTCAAAGCCGCCAAATATCGTTAAGGAGCAAACGGGATTTATCTAATTAACATTGTTTTTATCGGGAATTTTTATCAACAAAGTATTATCAATAACGAAAGCTGTTGCAAATTATGACTATTATCTTCTTAAGTTCTATAAAGCAATGATATACAAATAAACTTAACCGACTTTCACTTAATTGGACCAAAAAGAAATAATATGTTTTAAGGGTCATTGTAATGATGGCACGTTGCTGCAATTGACTCGTGATTCTGTTTTCAAATATGGTTCTGTTACGCGTTAATGAAGTGGTACTGTAACTCGCTGCTACTAAATGGATTGACTACGTAACAAAAAAAAATAATTGTAAAAAACATCGCTCTGAATCTGAAGATGAATCAGCTACCGAGGTTGCCGAAACGTGAATTCGCAATGGTTGGTTGCTAGGGTGGCGTGAGCCGTGAGTGGGCCACTGAATTCTGGAAAGCAGTTTCACTCTTGATTGAAAGTGCAATGCAAATCTGATTCAGATTACGTGTACTGTCCTGTTGTATGAAAATGACTTCGCCGCGCGTTTCATGACTGCCTGCCACAATAATTGATTTGTTTCAATAAAAGTTTTATACTAATGCAAGTTTACCACTTGTGGTAAAATGAATGGCTGCTTTTGTCCCAGTGCTTATACAATTGAAGATAATATTAATTCACAGCCTTTTACTGATTTTTCCAGATCAAACCATCATGGCACAGAGTGGAAACGGAGCAGCAAGTGAGAGTGATGTTGAGCCACTTGGTACCGGAGAAGAGCTGAACTTTGATGATGACACACTGAAAGGTAAAGATTCTCACAACTGTTAACAGTGTATCATCAAAAGACCTTTAACATAGCCGGCAAATTAATGAGAAAAAAATAAAAGGTACAGAAAAGGAAAAAAGTCAATAATTTGAAAACATTCAATATACGGAAGTGGTTAAAGAGTGAAAGACGTTAAACATTATCTCTACTGAAGGTGGTTTTTAAATTTTTTTTCCTAGATTAGGTTTTAGTAGAATTTGTGGTCGACGAATTCCTTTATTTCGCGGATTCACCGTTATAGAGAGCCCTGCATTAGCTTCCGGCGAATACGATTCCTATTTTCCCTTCAACCCGAAAGATGCACACGTACCACATAACGATTTACTAGTGTTCTCTCGATCTACGAAGTTAATGCACTTCTAGCTTTTTTGGCATTTTTAAATTCAGAAAGTAAGCAACTGAACGACTAAATTTGCCACTGTTTCACAAGTCTGTGACCTGAATGTCAGTCATGTCATGGTCAACGCGATTTTTTCGTTAACAAGTGACACCATTTGCCTATCCGGGGAATAAATGATCTCTGTCGTATTTTTTGTTTTTATCTGTAGCAAAAAGACGAAGGCGGCTGGCTGTTTTAGTACCAGTGCTTATACAATTGAAGATAATATTAATTTACAGCTTTATGCTGGTTTTTCCAGGTCAAACCATGATGGCACAGAGTGGATACGGAGCAGCATGTGAAAGTGATGTCACATCACTTGGTACAGGACAAGGGCTGAACTTTGATGAGGACACACTGAAAGGTAAAGGTAAAGACTGTTAATAGTGTATCACCGAATGGCCTTTAACACAGCAAACTAAAAAGTGTTGTTGTCAATGTGGTCATAGCCGCCAAATATCTTTAAGTAGCAAACGGGATTTATCTAATTAACATTGTTTTTATCAAGAACTTTTATCAACAAAGTATTCTCAATAACGAAAGCTGTTGCATTTTCTGACTATAATCTTTTTAAGTTCTATAAAGATATGATATACAAGTAAACTTAACCGAGTTCCACTTAATTGGACCGAAAAGAAATAATTTAACAATAATGAATGAGGCTGAGTATCTTATGAAGAATTATGGAGATCGAAGAGGGTGTTATCGGCCGAGGCGGATACCACCCTCCGAGATCTCCATAATTCTTCATGTGATAAGAAAGCCGAATTAAATAATTGTTTTATTATTCATTCAAAATAATTCCTAGATTAAAAACATAGCTAAAACAAGCTTACCCGCATCGATCCATCGATGTTAAGTTTATCTTCGATAGTGTACGTTTAGGGTTGTTTAGCTTCGCAAATATTCTCCAAATAGAAAATGTCACCCTTCCAGTTGAATTCTTCCTGTTCTTGCCATGTTTTTAGCTATTATTTCGCCTAGTTCTTACTCTTGAAACGAGTAAAATGTCCGCCATTTTTTGTTTTCAGAACCAAAACAACTCAACCTCGTCCCCAGGTCTTCTCGGTTAAAGGTGTATTAACCTGTAGAAGGCTGCATTTTTGACATCATTTCCTCGTTAAACACAAAATTCTTCCAAATTTGGTCATCAGTAACTGGTTATGGTGAATTATGCGTAAGCTTTTAGCCAATCAAATCGGGGAAATTATTTTAAATAAATAATAATATGTTTTTTAAGGTTCATTGTAATGATGGCACATTGCTGCAATTAACCCCCGATTATGTTTTTAAATATGCTTCTGTCACGCGTTACTGAAGTGGCACTGTAACTCGCTGCTACTAAATGGATTGACTACGTAACAAAATGATATATATTTTTCTAATGCCTCAACGCTTTATTGCAAGTAAAAAAAAAAATGAATAACTGAAAAAAAAACATCGCTCTGAATCTGAAGATGAATCAGCTACCGAGATTGTCGAAACGTGGGTTGGCAATGGTTGGTTATTAGGGTGGCCTGAGCCGCGAGTGAGGTATTGAATTCTGGAAAACAGTTTCATGTCTTGATTGAAAGAGAAATGGAAAAATAAATCAAATTACGTGTACTGTTCTGTTATATGAAAAAGACCTCACCGCGCGTTTCATGACTGCCTGCCACAGTATTGTTTAATTGATTTGTTTCGATAAAAATTTTATACTAAAGTAAGTTTACCATTTGTGGCAAAATGAATGGCTGTTTTGGTCGCAGTGCTTATACAATTGAAGATAATATTAATTTACAGCTTTATACTAATTTTTCCAGATCAAACCATGATGGCACAGAGTGGAAACGGAGCAGCATGTGAGAGTGATGTTACATCACTTGGTACCGGACAAGGGCTAAACTTTGATGAGGACACACTGAAAGGTAAAGATTCTTACAACTGTTAATAGTGTATCACCAAATGGCCTTTAACACAGCAAACTAAAAAGTGTTGTTGTCAATGTGATCATAGCCGCCGAATGTTTATAATTATCTAATTAACAATGTTTTTATGAGGAATTTTTATCAATAAAGTATTATCAATAACGAAAGGTGTAGCAAATTATGACTATTATGTTCTTAAGTTCTATGAGGCTTATTGATATACAAGTAAACTTAACCGAGTTTCACTTAATTGGACCAAAAAGAAATAATGTTTTTGAAGAGTTATTCTAATGATGGCACATTGCTGTAAATAACTCCTGATTCTGTTTTTAAACAGTGCCGCTTCAGTAATATAACCCGTGACAGAACCGTGTAACTCGCTGCTACTAAATGGATTGACTACGTAACAAAATCATAGGCGTACGGGCCGGGGGGGCGAGGGGGGCTGCAGCCCCCCCAAAGTTTGGGCAACTCAGATTTTTTGGGCAGGAAGAGAAAATTTGGGCAAAGCTACTTTTTAAAGACGTTTCCATGTTTTTTATTATTATTATTATTTTGAAGAGATAAATATTTCCTATTTTAACCAGAAGTCGGCGTAATAATTCAGTTACGTTCACACGAGACAGTGGTTGCCTAACACGTGATGAGTTTCTGGTTAAAGGGGAAGGGTATCATATGCTGATTTTTTTTTATTGTTGGGCACTGTACTTCACTGCACTAGCTAGAATGGGCAATTTCCAGTCATGAATTGATTAGAATAAACTTTCGCATACCTTTCTAGAATCACCTCCGCTCCCAGAAAAGTGTGTGGCAGAACACGCATTAGCAATGGGTCTGAAAGTGAAGAAGTGGCTGACTAATTCTCAATTTGAATTACGAGAAGAATCATAATTTTTTTAACAAAATCTATCGAGCGGTTTAAAAATTATTCATTAATTTGTTTAAGTAGACCGAAATGTTTACAAAACCCCTAACAAGATCGAGCGCTAATCAAATCCTTCTTTATAGCAATTGGCAGGAGCTATCTCCATGATCTTTCACACACACGTTTTTAAAAAGATTGAAACTACTATGAGGTGAAATTGCATGTTAAAAGCGCTTCGTTTTTTTCAGGTTACGACTAAACATCAAGATTTTCCTTTTTTACCTTATTTCTAATAATAAAAACTTCATCCCAAATATCTCGATAACGCTCTTACAGTTCCGTTTTAACTTCAAGAACATCGAGGCGACTATTGGGGGAAAGAGCTCCCCTGAACGATTTTGTAAGAACAGTTCCCAGTGAGAAATATTGCTGCAAGTATAATAGGTAATGTCGTCATTTCGTTGCTATGACAGCTCCGATGTCATTGCAACCCTGATCATGGTGGCAATTTTTTCCAAATGCTTGTTCGTAGCGACGAAGTTTATGCTCAAACTTGGCAGGTATTAACTCTGAAAAACTGTATCGAGCCACTTTCATATGCCAGTACGGCCTATTTTGTTGCATGGCCCTAGTTTCCTTTCGACTGTTTTGTAAAAAGTTGGGCAACTTGCAAGAATTCTTTGGGCAAATGGATTACCGCCCCCCCCCCCCCCCCCCCCGGGCAAAAAATTGCCCGTACGCCTATGAACAAAATAATGAATAATTGAAAAAAAAAAAAACATCCCTCTGAATCTGAAGATGAATCAGCTACCAAGATTGCCGAAACGTGAGTTGGCAATGTTTGGTTACTAGGGTGGCCTGAGCCGTGAGTGGGGCATTGAATTCTGGAAAGCAGTTTCATGTCTTCATTGAAAGCGCAATGGAAATATGAATCAAATTACGTTTAATTTACCGTCCTGTTATATGAGAATGACTTCACCGAGCGTTTCATGACTGCCTTTTACAGAATTGTTTAATTGATTTGTTTCAATAAAACTTTTATACTAATGTAAGTTTACCATTTGTGGCAAAATCAATGGCTGTTTTGTTTGCAGTGCTTATACTATTAAAGATAGTATTAATTTAGAGCTTTTTACTGATTTTTCCAGATCAAACCATCATGGCACAGAGTGGAAACGGAACAGCATGTGAGAGTGATGTTACATCACTTGGTACAGGACAAGGGCTGAACTTTGATGAGGACACACTGAAAGGTAAAGATTCTTACAACTGTTAATAGTGTATCACCGAATGGCCTTTAACACAGCAAACTAAAAAGTGTTGTTGTCAATGTGGTCATAGCCGCCAAATGTTTTTAAAGAGCAAACGGGATTTATCTAATTAACAATGCTTTTATGAGGAATTTTTATCAACAAAGTATTATCAATAACGAAAGCTGTTGCAGATTATGACTATTATCTTCTTAAGTTCTATAAGGCTATGATATACAAGTAAACTTAACCGAGTTTCACTTAATTGGACCAAAAAGAAATAATATGTTTTTTAAGAGTTATTCTGATTATGGCACATTGCTGCATTTAACTCCCGATTCTGTTTTTAAATGTGGTACTGTCACGCGTTACTGAAGTGGCACTGTAACTCGCTGCTACTAAATGGATTGACTACGTAACAAAATGATGAATATTTGAAAAAAACATCGCTCTGAATCTAAAGATGAATCAGCCAATGAGGTTGTCAAAAGGAAGGTTGGCAATGGTTGGTTACTAGGGTGGCCTGAGCCTTGAGCTGGCCACTAAATTCTGAAAAGCAGTTTTACCTCTTGATTGAAACCGCAATGGAAAACTGAATGACACTGCGTGACTGTCGTGCTTTTCATGACTGCCTGCCACAGAATTGTTTAATTGATTTGTTTCTATAAAAGTTTTATGCTAATATAAGTTTACTACTTGTGGCAAAATGAATGGCTGTTTTGGTACCAGTGCTTATACAAGTGAGATAATATTAATCTAAAACTTTATTTAATACTGATTTTTCCAGATCAAACCATCATGGCCCAGAGTGGAAACGGAGCAGCAAATGAGAGTGATGCTACGTCACATGGTACCGAACAAGAGCTGAACTTTGATGATGGCACATTGATAGGTAAAGATTCTTACGACTGTTAATAATGTATCACCAACGTGACTAAATGGATTGACTACGTACCAAAAAAAAGTTTAAAATGGTAAAAAACAGCGCTCTGAATCTATAGATGAAACAGTTGCCGAAACGTGAATGCGCAATGGTTGGTTGCTAGGGTGGCGTGAGCCGTGAGTTGGCCACTGAATTCTGGAAAGCAGTTTCACTCTTGATCGAAAGTGTAATGGAAATATGAATCAGATTACGTGTACCGTCCTGTTATATGAAAATGACTTCACCGCGCGTTTCATGACTGCCTGCCACAGAATTGTTTAATTGATTTGTTTCAATAAAAATTTTATACTAATGTAACTTTACCATTTGTGTCAAAATGAATGGCTGTTTTGGTCGCAGTGCTTATACAATTGAAGATAATATTAATTTACAGCTTTATACTGATTTTTCCAGATCAAACCATCATGACACAGAGTGGAAACGGAGCAGCATGTGAGAGTGATGTTACATCACTTGGTACCGGACAATGGCTGAACTTTGATGAGGACACACTGAAAGGTAAAGATTCTTACGACTGTTAATAGTGTATCACCAAATGGCCTTTAACACAGCAAACTAAAAAGTGTTGTTGTCAATATGGTCATAGCCGCCAAATGTTTATAATTATCTAATTAACAATGTTTTTATGAGGAATTTTTATCAATAAAGTATTATCAATAACGAAAGCTGTTGCAAATTATGACTATTATGTACTTAAGTTCTATAAGGCTATGATATACAAGTAAACGTAACCGAGTTTCACTTAATTAGACCAAAAAGAAATAATATGTTTTTTCAGAGTTATTCTAATGATGGCACATTGCTGCAATTAACTCTCGATTCTGTTTTTAATCATGGTTCTGTCACGCGTTACTGAAGTGGCACTGTAGATCGCTGCTACTAAATGGATTGACTACGTAAAAAATTAATGAATAATTGAAAAAAAAAAAAAAAAACATCGCTTTAAATCCGAAGATGAATCAGCTACCGAGATTGTCGAAACGAGAGTTGGCTGTGGTTGGTTACTAGGGTGGCCTGAGCCGTGAGTGAGGCATTGAATTCTGAAAAGCAGTTTCAGGTCTTGATTGAAAGCGCAATGGAAAAATGAATCAGATTACGTGTACTGTTCTGTTATATGAAAATGACTTTACCGATCGTTTCATGACTGCCTTTTACACAATTGTTTATTGATTTGTTTCAATAAAAATTTTATGGTAATGTAAGTTTACCATTTGTGTCAAAATGAATGGCTGTTTTGTTTGGAGTGCTTATACAATTGAAGATAATGTTAATTTACAGCTTTATACTGATTTTTCCAGATCAAACCATGATGGCACAGAGTGGAAACGGAACAGCATGTGAGAGTGATGTGATATCACTTGGTACCGGACAAAGGCTGAACTTTGATGAGGACACGCTGAAAGGTAAAGATTCTTTTGACTGTTAATAGTGTATCACCAAATGGCCTTTAACACAGCAAACTAAAAAGTGTTGTTGTCAATATGGTCATAGCCGCCAAATGTTTATAATTATCTAATTAACAATATTTTTATGAGGAAATTTTATCAAAAAAGTATTATCAATAACGAAGGCTGTTGCAAATTATGACTATTATCTTCTTAAGTTCTGTAAGGGTATGATATACAAGTAAACTTAACCGTGCTTCAATTAATTGGACCAAAAAAAAAATTATGTTTTTTAAGAGTTAATCTACTGATGGCACATCGCTGCAAGTAACTCCCGATTCTTTTTTTAACATGATATGGTCCTGTCACGCGCTACTGAAGTGGCACTGTAACTCGCTGCTACTAAATGGATTGACTACGTAATAAAATAATAAATTTTTTTTAAAAAAAACAATCGCTCTGAATGTGAAGATGAATCAGCTACCGAGATTGTCGAAACGAGAGTTGGCTGTGGTTGGTTACTAGGGTGGCCTGAGCCGTGAGTGGGGCATTGAATTCTGGAAAGCATTTTCATGTCTTGATTGAAAGCGAAATGGAAATATGAATCAGATTACGTGTAGTGTCCTGTTATATGAAAATGACTTCACCGAGCGTTTCATGACTGCCTGCCATAGAATTGTTTAATTGATTTGTTTCAATAAAAATTTTATACCAATGTAAGTTTCCCATTTGTGGCAAAATGAATGGCTGTTTTGGTTGCAGTGCTTATACAATTGAAGATAATATTAATTTACAGCTTTATACTGATTTTTCCAGATCAAACCATGATGGCACAGAGTGGAAACGGAACAGCATGTGAGAGTGATGTTACATCACTTGGTACAGGACAAGGGCTGAACTTTGATGAGGACACACTGAAAGGTAAAGATTCTTACAACTGTTAATAGTGTATCACCGAATGGCCTTTAACACAGCAAACTAAAAAGTGTTGTTGTCAATGTGGTCATAGCCGCCAAATTTTTTTAAAGAGCAAACGGGATTTATCTAATTAACAATGCTTTTATGAGGAATTTTTATCAACAAAGTATTATCAATAACGAAAGCTGTTGCAGATTATGACTATTATCTTCTTAAGTTCTGTAAGGCTATGATATACAAGTAAAATTAACCGAGTTTCACTTAATTGGACCAAATAGAAGTAATATGTTTTTTAAGAGTTATTCTAATGATGGCACATGCTGCAATTAACTCCTGATTCTTTTTGTAAATATGGTTCTGTCATTCATTACTGAAGTGGCACTGTAACTCGCTGCTACTAAATGGATTGACTACGTAACGAAATAATGAATAAGTGAAAAAAAACATCGCTCTGAATCTGAAAATGAATCAGCCACTGAGGTTGTCGAAACGTAGGTTCGCATTGGTTGGTCACTAGGGCCTGAGCCGTGAGTTGGCCACTGAATTCTAAAAAGCAGTTTCACGTCTTGATTGAAACCGCAATGGAAGACTGAATGAGATTGCGTGACTGTCGCCCTTTTCATGACTGCCTGCCACAGAATTGTTTTATTGATTTGTTTGAATAAACGTTTTATGCTAATAGAAGTTTACCACTTGTGGCAAGATGAATGGCTGTTTTGGTACCAGTGCTTATACAAGTGAGATAATATTAATCTAAAGCTTTATTTAATACTGATTTTTCTAGATCAAACCATCATGGCCCAGAGTGGAAACGGAGCAGGAAATGAGAGTGATGTTACGTCACTTGGTATCGGACAAGAGCTGAACTTTGATGATGGCACATTGAAAGGTGAAGATTCTTACAACTGTTAATAGTGTATCACCAAAAGACCTTTAAGGTGATTCCTTAGTAAAAGAATCTAACATAGATTGTACATGAAACTTGGTACACTGATGAAACAAGTCGAGAAGATGATAAAAAATTAATAAAAAGTGGGGGTCACGGGGCTTGTTTTGACGTCACAATGCTGACATATACCTGCTATTTAGGACCCTTTGACAAAAACGGCGCGTAGTCCAAAATTAGACGAAAAAGATAGGTTTTTTCGATGATGCATGTGGTAACACACAGAATTTGAATTCAACGTATTGTTTATCTACTTACGTACCAGAAAAATGTCTTGTTTTTAATTTACGTTCCAAAGTAGAATTAAATTGGACACGCGCTATTCGACCCGTGATAGTTCAATCCGTACAATTTAGTAAAATTGCCAAAAAACTGAACATAGATTTGTGCCAATTTTTTTTCTCATCAAAAGGAAGCAGTGTCCTTATTAAAACCATGAAATAAAAAATGGGGGTCACCGCACTCGTTTTTGCATTAGAGCTGCAGGAAGTGCGCACCAAATGCATTTTCTCCCATTTTTGAAAGAGGACTGGGGCGCGTTTCAAAATGTCATATATGTGAAAAGGGGAAGAAAGTATTTAAAAAATCACATCGAGATATCTCATTTAGGACACAGTGTGATAAAGAAAGCGTTTAAATGAAGATGAATCAAAGTAAGAACAAGTTTAACATCCACTATCGAGGTTCTCCGTGAGGAAGTCGAACTCAGCAACACGCACGCGTACTGCTTCCGTTATGCACATTCCCAACACGCTGAGTCTCACCTCGGCAAGAAACTTCCGCAAGCAAAAATTCCAATAGCTTTTCTCTTCAGTAAACTTCATTTTAATAATGTTACTGAGATGCTCTCTTTTTACAGCGGCCATCTTCTTATACGCAGTTCCACTCCAAATTTCCTAATCGAAAGTTTTGGTTATGGCGTACTTCATAGCCGCAAAACAGATTATAAATACGAAGCTGAATCGGAAAGACCAACAAGTAAAAAGGAAACAACCACGAATGGGAAAAGAACCAAGTAATCCTCTAAGTTTTTGAAACCGAAATACACGCAACTGGAAAACGAAGCACCCTCTTCTCCGGTGAAAGGGCCTGCAATCAAATACAATGGGCCAGTTAATTTGAAGTGTGACCATCTTCTTTGGGCATTTGCGTTGCCTCTAGCTACTCTTACCCACGGTGGGGTATTTGGAATCAAATGTTTGTCTCGGGAAGGGGAGAGTATAGAAGAGTTTTACATTTTCAGCGTCTTACATTGAGAGATTTTGCGGTATTGTGGTGTTTAGCAAATTTTCATGCGGTACTTATGTAACTGTGGTTTTGAATTCTGATACTGTGGTATTTCTAAACGTGCGAAATTTTTTGTGATTGGCGATTTTTAGCATGGTTTTGTCGAAATTGTTGATTTTTCTTTGCTGTGTTACGGAGTTCGGTATACCCCTAGCCGCTCCAATCTTTTTTTTTTTTTTTTTACGTATGCGTATACTTCTACTGCAAGACCGGCTTCAATAGTGTGATATCGTGCCCAGTTGAGGTAGTAGAAACGTTTTTACTTTAGTGCCAAACAATATATATTCCCATGACAACCATTGTTAAAATCATCAACAAAAGCAATTACAAAGGCATTTGTAATAACGGATGCCGAAATCCTATGCTGCAACCACAGCACCTTCACATGGTACCATTTATTGTTATTACTCATTATTATTATTATTTGAAGAGGTTATTTTATTGTTAATCCAATCTTAGGTTTTGGTAGTTTGAAAGTAAAAAAAGTGTTGTTGTCAATGTGGTCATGGCCGCCAAATATCTATCTATAAGTAGCAAACTGGATTTATCTAATTAACAATGTCAGTTATTACGAATTTTTATCAACAAAGTATCACTGATCAATAACAAGAGCTGTTGCAAATTATGACTATTATCTCCTCAAGTTCAAGAAAATGAGACAAAAAATAAGGGTCATTCTAATGGTAGCAAATTGCTGCAATTGACACCTGATTCTGTTTTCAAATATGGTTCTGTCACGTGTTACTGAAGTGGTACTGTAACTCCCTGCCTCTACTAAGAAGATTGACGACGTAACAAAAAAATAACTGAAAAATAACATCGCTCTGAATCTGAAGATAACTCAGCCGCCGAGGTTTTCGAAACGTGAGTTCGCAATGGTTGGTTACTAGGGGGGCCTGAGCTGTGAGTGGGCCATTGAATTCTGGAAAGCAGTTTCATGTCTTGATTGAAAACGCAATGGAAAACTCAATCAGATTACGAGTACTGTCCTGTTGTACGGAAATGACTTCACCGCGAGTTTCATGGCTGCCTGCCTCAGAATTTCAATGGCTTTGCATTGTTTCAATAAAGGTTTCATACTAATGTAAGTTTACCACTTGGTGGCAACATAAATGACTTACCTGAGTACCTGAGTAGCTAAGTACCTGAGTGCTTATACAAGTGAAGATAATATTAATCTAAAGCTTTAAACTGATTTTTCCAGATCAAACCATTATGGCACAGAGTGGAAACGGAGCAGCAAGTGAGGGTGATGTTACATCACTTGGTACCGGACAAGAGCTGAACTTTGATGATTACACACTGAAAGGTAAAGATTCTTACAACTGTTAATAGTGTATCACCAAAAGGCCTTTAACATAGCAAACTAGGGAGATAGATATAGAAAAGGAAAAAATTCAATAATTTGAAAACATTCAATATACGGGAGTGGTTAATGAGTGAAAGTGGTTAAACATTATCTCTACTGAAAGGTGTTTTCTTAAATTTTTATCTAGATTAGGGTTTTTGTAGAATTTGTGGTCGATGAATTCCTTTATCTCGCGGATTCACCGTTGTATACAGCATTGCATTAGCTCCCTGCAAGTGTGATTCCTATTTTCTCTTCAACCGGAAAGATGCACACGTAGTGCATAACGATTTAGTAGTGTTCTCTGGAGCTTCAAAGTTATTGCATTTCTAGCTTTTTTTGGCATTTTTAAACTTCGGAAAGTGAGTAACTGAAGGACCAAATTTGATTTTGTTCCACAAGCCTGTGACCAATATCAGCCAGGCAATGGTCGACGCCATTGATGAGTTACAAGTGACACCATTTGCCTATCCGGGGAATAAATGATCTCTGTCATATTTTTTGTTTTAATCTGTAGCAAAGCCGACAAAGGCGTAAATGAACACAAAAAAAGTTACAAACGATAGTCTGCATTGTAATGATATTTCACCATTTTATTTTTTTATACCATAGCAAGTTTCGTTCCCAAAGGAGTATTCCGGATTTCAAGAGACGTGAATGATCGAATGGGGAAAAAAATCAAAACCCCCAAAATTCCCTGTATCAAAAATTAACCCACAAAATAATCCTATACAGAAGTACGCACCACCAAGATTCTTCAGTTCAAGTCAAGAAAACTAAAAAAAACTACATGCCAAATTTTCCTACCCAAAAAGAATCCCGGCATCCAAAATTTCAAACCCAACAAGTCCTTCGATGATCGCCATCACTAAAAATCGGGAGTACCTCCACTGGTGTTTCGTTCCACCCCAAATTTCTTTATCGAAAGTTTTGCTTATGACGTACTTCATAACCACAAAACAGATTGTCGAATACGAAGCTGAATCGGAGAGACCTATAAGTAAAAAGGAAACAACCACGAATGGTAAAAGAACCAAGTATCTTCAATTTTTTCGAAACCGAAATACACTCAACTCAAAAAACGAAGAACCCTCAGCTCCGGTGAAAGGGCCTGCAATCAACTAAAATGGGTCAGTTAATTTGAAGTGTGACCATCCCCTTAGGGCATTTGCGTTGTCTTTAGGTACTCTTACCCACGGTGGGGCATTTGGCATGAAACGTTTGTCTCGGGGAGGGGAGAGTATGGTAGAGTTTTACATTTTTAGCGCCTTACATTGAGAAATTTTGCGGTGTTGTGGTATTGTGGTGTTTGCCAAATTTTCATGGGGTACTTATGTAATCGTTGTCTTAAATTCTGATATCGTGGTATTTCTAAACATGCGGATTTTTTTTGTTATTGCCTCGGCGATTTTTAGCATGGGTAAAGTTGTCGAATTTTTCGATTTTTCTTTTCGGGGTTACGGAGTTCAGTATACCCCTAGCCGCTCCAATAGGAGCTCTAATCTTAATTTTTGAGCATGCGTATACTTCCACTACAAGACCGGCTTCGATAGTATGATTTCGTGCCCAGTTGCGGTAGTAGAAAAATTTCGTTTTAGTGCCAAACAATATTCCCATGGTAATTTGTTATGCGGTTGAAGAACGTCGTTGAACCCATCAGCAGAAATATTTATAAAGGCTGCAGAAATCCTTTGGTGCAAATTTAGCACAGCACCTTTACATGGTACCATTTATTATTATGATGATGATGATGATGATTATTATTATTAATTGAAAAGGTTTTTTTAGTGTTAATCCACTCTTAAGTTTTGGTACTTTGTGAGTAAAAAAAGTGTCGTTGTCAGTATAGTCAAAGCCGCCAAATATCGTTAAGGAGCAAACGGGATTTATCTAATTAACATTGTTTTTATCGGGAATTTTTATCAACAAAGTATTATCAATAACGAAAGCTGTTGCAAATTATGACTATTATCTTCTTAAGTTCTATAAGGCTATGATATACAAATAAACTTAACCGACTTTCACTTAATTGGACCAAAAAGAAATAATATGTTTTAAGGGTCACTGTAATGATGGCACGTTGCTGCAATTGACTCGTGATTCTGTTTTCAAATATGGTTCTGTTACGCGTTAATGAAGTGGCACTGTAACTCGCTGCTACTAAATGGATTGATCACGTAACAAAAAAAAATAATTGTAAAAAACATCGCTTTGAATCTGAAGATGAATCAGCTACCGACGTTGCCGAAACGTGAATTCGCAATGGTTGGTTGCTAGGGTGGCCTGAGCCGTGAGTGGGCCACTGAATTCTGGAAAGCAGTTTCACTCTTGATTGAAAGTGCAATGCAAATCTGATTCAGATTACGTGTACTGTCCTGTTGTACGAAAATGACTTCGCCGCGCGTTTCATGACTGCCTGCCACAATAATTGATTTGTTTCAATAAAAGTTTTATACTAATGCAAGTTTACCACTTGTGGTAAAATGAATGGCTTATACAACTGCTTATAAAAAATGCTTATACAACTGAAGATAATATTAATTCACAGCCTTTTACTGATTTTTCCAGATCAAACCATCATGGCACAGAGTGGAAACGGAGCAGCAAGTGAGAGTGATGTTGAGCCACTTGGTACCGGAGAAGAGCTGAACTTTGGTGATGACACACTGAAAGGTAAAGATTCTTACAACTGTTAACAGTGTATCATCAAAAGGCCTTTAACATAGCCGGCAAATTAATGAGAAATGAAATAAAAGGTACAGTAAAGGAAAAAAGTCAATAATTTGAAAACATTCAATATACGGAAGTGGTTAAAGAGTGAAAGACGTTAAACATTATCTCTACCGAAGGTAGTTTTTAATTTTTTTTCCTAGATTAGGTTTTAGTAGAATTTGTGGTCGACGAATTCCTTTATTTCGCGGATTCACCGTTATAGAGAGCCCTCAATTAGCTTCCGGCGAATACGATTCCTATTTTCCCTTCAACCCGAAAGATGCACACTTACCACATAACGATTTA
The DNA here is from genome assembly GCA_964035525.1 of Porites cylindrica. Classification (NCBI taxonomy): domain Eukaryota; kingdom Metazoa; phylum Cnidaria; class Anthozoa; order Scleractinia; family Poritidae; genus Porites; species Porites cylindrica. The sequence continues at coordinate 10,293,188 of OZ037776.1, read as the reverse complement.
ATAGTGTTCTCTCGATCTACGAAGTTAATGCACTTCTAGCTTTTTTGGCATTTTTAAATTCAGAAAGTAAGCAACTGAACGACTAAATTTGCCACTGTTTCACAAGTCTGTGACCTGAATGTCAGTCATGTCATGGTCAACGCGATTTTTTCGTTAACAAGTGACACCATTTGCCTATCCGGGGAATAAATGATCTCTGTCGTATTTTTTGTTTTTATCTGTAGCAAAGAGACGAAGGCGGCTGGCTGTTTTAGTACCAGTGCTTATACAATTGAAGATAATATTAATTTACAGCTTTAGGCTAATTTTTCCAGGTCAAACCATTATGGCACAGAGTGGAAACGGAGCAGCAAGTGAGAGTGATGTTAAGCCACTTGGTACCGGAGAAGAGCTGAACTTTGATGATGACACACTGAACGGTAAAGATTCTTACAACTGTTAATAGTGTGTATCACCAAATGGCCTTTAAGACGACAAACTAAAAAGTGTTGTTGTCAATGTGGTCATAGCCGCCAACTATCTATAAATAGCAAACGGGATTTATCTAATTAACAATGTTTTTATGAGGAATTTTTATCAACAAAGTATTATCAATAACGAAAGCTGCTGTAAATTATGACTATTATCTTCTTAAGGTCTATGAAGCTATGATATACTAGTAAACTTAACTGAGTTTCTCTTAATTGGACAAAAAAGAAATAATATGGTTTTTAAGAGTTATTCTAATGATGGCACATTGCTGCAATGAACTCCTGATTCTGTTTTTAAATATGGTTCTGTCATGCGTTACTGAAGTGGCACAGTAACTCGCTGCTACTAAATGATTGACTACGTAACAAAAATTAAAATAAATAATTGAAAAAAACATCGCTCTGAATCTGAAAATGAATTAGCCACCGAGATTGTCGAAACGTAGGTTCTCAATGGTTGGTTACTAGGTTGGCACGAGCCGTGAGTGGGCCACTGAATTCTGGAAAGAAGTTTCATATCTTGATTGAAAGCGCAATGAAAATTAAAACTGAATCAGATTACGTGTACCGTCCTGTTGCACGGAAATGACTCCACCGCGCGTTTCATGGCTCCCTGCCTCAGAATTTCAATGGCTTTGCATTGTTTCAATAAAAGTTTTATACTAATGTAAGTTTACCACTTGGTGGCAACATAAATGACTTTTTGGTACCTGAGTGCTTGTACAAGTGAAGATAATATTAATTTAAAGCTTTAAACTGATTTTTCCAGATCAAACCATTATGGCACAGAGTGGAAAGGGAGCAGCATGTGAGAGTGATGTTACATCACTTGGTACCGGACAAGGGCTGAACTTTGATGGTGACACACAGAAAGGTAAAGGTAAAAGTGTTGTTGTCAGTGTGGTCATAGCCGCCAAATGTTTTTAAGTAGCAAACGGGATTTATCTAATTAACATTGTTTTTATCAGGAACTTTTATCAACAAAGTATTCTCAATAACGAAAGCTGTTGCATTTTCTGACTATTATCTTCTTAAAATCTATAAAGCTATGATATACAAGTAAACTTGACCGAGTTTCACTTAATTGGACCAAAAAGAAATAATTTAACAATTAATGAATGAGGCTGAGTATCTCATGAAGAATTATGAAGAGGGTGTTATCGGCCGAGGCGGATACCATCCTCTGAGATCTCCATAATTCTTCATGTGATAAGAAAGCCGAATTAAATAATTTTTATTATTCATTCAAAATAATTCCTAGATTAAAGACATAGCTAAAGCAAGCTTACCCGCATCGATCCATCGATGTTAAGTTTATCTTCGAAAAGTGGACGTTTAGGGTTGTTTAGCTTTGCAAATATTCTCCAAATAGAAAATGTCGCCCTTCCAGTTGAATTCTTCCGATTCTTGCCATGTTTTTAGCTATTATTTCGCCTAGTTCTTACTCTTGAAACGAGTAAAATGTCCGCCATTTTTTGTTTTCAGAACCAAAACAACTCAACCTCGTCCCCAGGTCTTCTCGGTTAAAGGTGCATTAACCTGTAGAAGGCTGCATTTTTGACATCATTTCCTCGTTAAACACAAAATTCTTCCAAATTTGGTCATCAGTAACTGGTTTATGGTGAATTATGCGTAACCTTTTAGCCAATCAGAATTGGGGAAAAATTTTAGATGAATAATAATATGTTTTTAAGGGTCATTGTAATGATGGCACATTGCTGTAATTAACTCCCGATTCTGTTTTCAAATATGGTTCTGTCACGCGTTACTGAAGTGGCACTGTAACTTGCTGCTACCAAATGGATTGACTACGTAACAAAATAATGAATAAGTGAAAAAAAACATCGCTCTGAATCTGAAGATCAATCAGCTACCGAGATTGTCAAAACGTGAGTTGGCAATGGTTGGTTACTAAGTTGGCCTGAGCCGTGAGTGAGGCATTGAATTCTGAAAAGCAGTTTCATGTCTTGATTGAAAGCACGATGGAAATATGAATCAGATTACGTGTACTGTCCTGTTATATGAAAATTGACTTCACCACGCGTTTCATGACTGCTTGCCACAGAATTGTTTAATTGATTTGTTTTAATAAAAATTTTATACTAATGCAAGTTTACCATTTGTGGCAAAATGAATGGCTGTTTTGGTCGCAGTGCTTATACAATTGAAGATAATATTAATTTACAGCTTTATACTGATTTTTCCAGATCAAACCATCATGGCACAGAGTGGAAACAAAGCAGCATGTGAGAGTGATGTTACATCACTTGGTACCGGACAAGGGCTGAACTTTGATGATGACACACTGAAAGGTAAAGATTCTTACGACTGTTAATAGTGTATCACCAAATGGCCTTTAACACAGCAAACTGAAAGGTGTTGTTGTCAATGTGGTCATAGCCGTCAAATATCTATAAGTAGCAAACGGGATTTATCTAATTAACAATGTCTTTATGAGAAATTTTTATCATCAAAGTATTATTAATAACGAAAGCGGTTGCAAATTATGACTATTACCTTCACTGTAACTCGCTGCTGCTAAACGGATTGACTACATAACGAAATAATGAATAATTGAAAAAAAAATCGCTCTGAATCTGAAGATGAATCAGCCACTGAGGTTGTCGAAACGTAGGTTGGCAATGTTTGGTTACTAGGATGGCCTGAGCCGTGAGTTGGCCACTGAATTCTGAAAAGCAGTTTCACGTCTTGATTGAAAGCGGAACGGAAAACTGAATGAGATTGCGAGACTGTCGCGATTTTCATGACTGACTGCCACAGAATTGTTTAATTGATTTGTTTGAGTGAAAGTTTTATGCTAATATAAGTTTACCACTTTTGGCAAAATGAATGGCTGTTTTGGTACCAGTGCTTATACAAGTGAGATAATATTAATCTAAAGCTTTATTTAATGCTGATTTTTCAAGATCAAACCATAATGGCACAGAGTGGAAACGGAGCAGCAAGTGAGAGTGATGCTACGTCACTTGGTACCGGACAAGAGTTGAACCTTGATGATGCCACATTGAAAGGTGAAGATTCTTACAACTGTTAATAGTGTATCACCAAAAGGCCTTTAAGGTGATTCCTTAGTAAAAGAATCTAACATAGATTGTAGATGAAACTTGGTACACTGATGAAACAAGTCAAGAAGATGATAAAAAAAAATTAATAAAAAGTGGGGGTCACGGGGCTTGTTTTGACGTCACAATGCTGACAAATACGGCTATTTAGGACCCTTTGACAAAAACGGCGCGCAGCCCAAAATTAGAGAAAAAGGAGAGGTTTTTTCGATGATGCATGTGGTATCGCACAGAATTTGACTTTAATGTATTGTTTATCAACTTACGTACCAGAAAAATGCCTTTTAATGCCCTTGTTTTTAATTTACGATCCAAAGTAGAATTAAATTGGACACGCGCTATTCGACCCGTGATAGCTCAATCCGTACAATTTGGTAAAATTGCCAAAAAACTGAACATGGATTTGTGCCAATTTTTTTTCTCATCAAAAGGAAGCGCTGTCCTTATTAAAATCATGAAATAAATAATAGGGGTCACTTTACTCGTTTTTGCAGTAGAGCTGCAGGAAGTGCGCACCAAATGCATTTTCTCCGACTTTTGAAAGAGGATTGGGGCACGTTTCAAAATGTCATTTATGTGAAAGGGGGAAAAGAGTATTTAAAAAATCCGTTTTTTACAGAATTTACATCGAGATATCTCATTTAGGACACAGTCATAAAGAAAGCGTTTAAATGAAAATCAAAGTAAGAACAAGTTTAACATCCACTATCGAGGTTCTGCGTGAGGAAGTGGAACTCAGCAACACGCGCGCGTACTGCTTCCGTTATGCACATTCCCAACACACTGAGTCTCACCTCGGCAAGAAACTACCGCAAGCAAAAATTCCAATAGCTTTTCTTTTTAGTAAACTTCATTTTAATAATGCTACTGAGATGCTCTTTTTTATGGCAGCCATCTTTTTATGCGCAGTAAGAGATGCGCAGTGCACTTCCAGCGAATCACCTTAACATAGCACACTAAGGAGAAATGAAATAAAAGATACAGGAAAAAGAAAACAACATCATTTGAAAACATTCAACATACAAAAGTGGTTAAAGAGTGAAAGTCGTTAAGCATTAATTCTAGGGAAAGTGGTTTTTAAACTTTTTATCTAGATTAGGCTTGTTTAGATTTCGTGGTCAACGAATTACTTTCTCTCCCGGATTCACCGTTGTATCCAGCACTGCATTAGCTCCCGGCAAGTACGACTCCGATTTTCCCGCCAACCCGAAAGATGCACCCGTACTGCGCATAACGCTTCAGTAGTATTCTCTAAAGATACAAATTTAATGCATTTCAAGCTTTTTTGGCAGTTTTAACTTTAGAAAGTGAGGAACTGAACGACCAAATTTGCCACTGTTTCACCAATGTCAGTCATGTCATGGTCATCGCCATTCATGAGTTAACAAGTGACACCATTTGCCTATCCGGGGAATAAATGATCTCTGTCATTTTTTTTGTTTTAATCTGTAGCAAATAGACAAAGACGGAAATGAACACAAAAAAGTTGCACACGGTAGTCCGCATTGTACTCTCATCTTTTGTACTCACAATTTTAATTCACTATTTTATTTTTTTATACCATAGCAAGTTTCGTTCCCATAGGTTATTCCGGATTTTAAGAAACGTGAATGATCATTATGTCTTAGTCAAGCCAACTGAAAAAATACTTGCCAAATTTTCCTACCCCAAAAGAATCCTGGAATCAAAAATTTCAAACCCAACAAATCCTTCGATCATCTCCGTCACTAAAAATCCGGAGTACCTCTACTGGGGTTTCGTTCCACCCCAAATTTCTTTATCGAAAGTTTTGCTTATGACGTACTTCATAACCGCAAAACAGATTGTCGATTACGAATCTGAATAGCAGATACCTACAAGTAAAAAGGAAACAACCACGAATGTGAAATGAACCAAGTATCCGGTATTTTTTGGAAACCGAAATACATTCAACTGGAAAACGAAGCACCCTCAACTCCGGTGAAAGGGCCTGCAATAAACTACAATGGGGTCGGGTATTTGGAATCAAACGTCTGCCTCGGGGAGGAGAGAGTATGGTAGGGTTTTAAATTTTTAGCTCCTTACATTGAGAAATTTTACAGTATTGTGGTGTTTGCCAAATTTTCGTGCGGTACTTATGTAATTGTGGTCTTGAATTCTGATATTGTGGCATTAATAAACAAGCGGAATTTTTTGTTTTTGGCTCGGTGATTGTTAGCATGGTTTTGCTAAATTTGTCGATTTTTCTTTGCGGTGTTACGGAGTTCGGTATACCCCTACCCCCTACAATCTTAATTTTCGAGCATGCGTATAATTCTACTACAAGACCGGCTTCGATAGTGTGATGTGGTGCCCAGTTGTGGGTGTAGAAGGTTTTTACTTTAGTGCCAAGCAGTAATATTCCCATGATAATTTGTTATGCGGTTGAAGACCCTCGTTGAACCCATGAAAAGAAACAATTAGAAAGAAATTTATAATGATGGATGGCGAAATCGTATGCTGTAACCACAGCACCTTGACATGGTATCATTTATTATTATTACTCATTATTATTATGATTATGATTATAATTATTTTTAGCATCATTATGATTATGATTATGATTATAATAATTATTATTTGAAAAGGTTATTTTAGTTTTAATCGAATCTAAAGTTTTTGTAATTTGAAAGTAAAAAAAAAGTGTTGTTGTCAATGTGGTCATAGCCTTCAAATATCTTTAAGTAGCAAACGGGATTTATCTAATTAACAATGTTTTTATATCACGAATTTTTATCAACAAAGTATTATCAATAACGCAAGCTGTTGCAAATTACGACCATTATCTCCTTCACATCAGTCCTTAAAAGCTTCAAGTAAACTTAACCGAGTTTCACTTAATTGGACTAAAAAGAAATATGTTTTTTAAGAGTTATTCTAATGATGGCACATTGCTGCAATTAACTCCTGATTCTCTTTTTAAATTCGGTTCTGACACGCGTTGCTAAGGTGGCACTGTAACTCGTTGCTTCTACATGGATCGATGACGTAACAAAAAATAAATAATTTTAAAAAAACATCGCTCCAAATCTGAAGATGAATCAGCCACCGAGATTGTCGAAACGTGAGTTGGCAATGGTTGGTGACTAGGGTGACCTGAGCGGGTGGGCTACTGAATTCTGGAAAGCAGTTTCATGTCTTGATTGAAAGCGCAATGGAAAACTGAATCAGATTACGTGTACTGTCTTGTTGTATAAAAATGACTTCACCGAGAGTTTCATGACTGCCTGCCACAGAATTTTGATTGATTTGTTTGAATAAAAGTTTTATACTAATGTGAGTTTACCACTTGTGGCAAAATGAATGGCTGTTTTGGTACCAGTGCTTATACAAGTGAAGATAATATTAGTTTAAAGCTTTAAATATACTTGATTTTTCCAGATCAAACCATTATGGCACAGAGTGGAAACGGAGCAGCAAGTGAGGGTGATGTTACTTCACTTGGTACCGGACAAGAGCTGAACTTTGATGATGACACACTGAAAGGTAAAGATTCTTACAACTGTTAATAGTGTATCACCAAAAGGCCTTTAATATAGCAAACTATGGAAAAATGAAAACATTCAGCATACGGAAGTGCATGGTTAAAGAGTGAAAGTCGTTAAACATAATCTCTACTGAAGGCAGTTTTTTAACTTTTTATCTCGATCAGGCTTTTTCTAGAATTAGTGGCCGACGAATTCTTTTATCTAGCGGATACACCGTTATAGACAACACTGCATTAGCTCCCGGCAAGTATGAAAAGGAGTATAATTGGAAAAGAACCAAGTATCCTGTATTTTTTGGAAACCGAAATACACTCAACTGGAAAACAAAGCACCCTCAACTCCGGTGAAAGGGCCTGCAACCAACTAAAATGGGCCAGTTAATTTGGAGTTGGGAATTTACGTTACCTCTAGGTACTCTTACCCACGGTGGGGCATTTGGAATCAAAAGTCTGTCTCGGGGAGGGGAGAGTATGGTAGAGTTTTACATTTTTAGCCCCTTACATTGAGAAATTTTGCGGTGTTGTGGTGTTCGGCAAAGTTTCACGAGGTACCTTTTAAACCCCTAGCAGCTCCAATCTTATTTTGCATGCGGATACTTCTACTACAAGACCGGCTTCGATAGTGTGATATTGTGCCCAGTTGCGGTTGTCGAAAGCTTTTCACTTTAGTACCAAACAGTATTTCCATGATAATTTGTTATGCGGTTGAACCCATCAACAGAAACAATTAGAAAGGCATTTATAATAATGGATGCCGAAATTCTATGGTGCAACCACAGCACCTTCACATGGTACCTTTTATTATAATAATAATAATAATAATAATAATAATAATAATAATTATTATTATTATTATTATTATTATTATTATTATTATTATTATTATTATTTGAAAAGGTTAATTTAGTGTTAATCCAATCTTAAGATTTGGTATTTCATCACGAATTTTTATGAACAAAGTATTACTGATCAATAACGAATTAAGCTTTTTACCTTAAGTTCTAAAAAGCTACAAGTAATTTTATTCAACTTGCACGAAAATGAGATAATATGTTTATAAGGGTCATTCTAATGATAGCACATTGCTGCAATTAACTCCTGAATCGGTTTTCAAATACACGCCGGGAATGGTTCTGTCACGCGTTACTGAAGTGGCACTGTAACTCCCTGTTACTAAGTCGATTGACCACGTAACAAAATTATTATTTATAACTGAAGAAAAAGAACATTGCTCTGAATCTGCAAATGAATCAGCCACCGAGATTGTCGAAACGTAAGTTGGCAATGGTTGGTTATTAAAGTGGCCTGAGCGAGTGGACCATTGAATTCTTCTATGACTGCTTGCCACAGAACTGTTTTGATTGACTCGTTTTTTTCTGCAATAAAAGTCTTATACTAATGTGAGTTTACCACTTGTGGCAAAATGAATGGTTATTTTGGTACCTGAGCTTATAAAAGATTTTTTCAACTGTTAACAATGTATCACCAAAAGGCCTTCAACATTTGAAAACATTCAACATAAGGAAGTGCATGGTTAAAGCGCTTTTGAGTATTTTTATAGAAAAAGCGCAATATAAGTATTAAATATTATTATTATTATTATTATTAAAGAGTAAAAGTCGTTAAATAGTATCTCCACTGAAGGTGGTTTTTTAATCTTGTATCTAGATTAAGCTTTTTCCATAGTTTGTGGCCGGCGAATTCTTTTATCTTTCGGATTTACCGTTATAGACAGCACTGCATTAGTTCCCGGCAAGTATGATTCCTATTTTTCCGCCAACCCGAAAGATGCACACGTACCGCATAACGCATTGGTAGTGTTTCTTCTGGAGCTACTAATTTAATGCATTTCTAGCTTTTTCGGAATTTTTAACTTCAGAAAGTGAGTAACTGAACGAGCAAATTTGCCACTATCTGTAACTAATGTCATGGTCAACGCCATTTATGAGTTAATAAGTGAGACCATGTGTCTAACCGGTGAATAAATGATCTCTGTCATTTTTTTTAATCGCCACTTGTAGCAAAGAGATGAAGACGAAAACGAACACAAAAATAGTTGGATACGGTAGTCCCGTGTTGTACTCTTAACCTACTCACAATTATAATTCACCATTTTATTTTTGTTTTCTTTGTTTATTTTTTCTATCACTCTTCCTGTCGAAAGGATCAGTTTACTGTTTTTATTTCACAATTACCGTTTTCGTCTATAATAGCCGTCCCTCGATAAATCGCCTCCCTCGAATAATCGCCCCTCTTTGACGAAAATATTTAAAATAATCGCCCCCAACCTCTCTCGCCATTTTTTCTTTCTTCTTTTATTCCCTCCCTGTCAAGTTAAAAATTGACATCTTGGATAACAAACAAAGCTGGTCAGGAGTGGAGTCTGATGCAGCAAAGATGATCGGTGACGATTCAAGCTCTGGCGTCGAGGATACTGTACTGACATTGAAAATAAACCCAGGAACCAAATCTGGAACACTTATAAAGCCCATGTTCAGTATATTTGATGTAAATATTTTTCGATTTAATGGGATAATAAAACAACCTGCTTTATTTTTAGCAATAACTGAAGTCTACAAAACCGAAGGCAATGAGGCGTACTTGAAGGACGATTACAGCAACGCCGTTTACTTTTATACTGAGGGAATTAAAGTAAACTGCAAGGACGAAGACCTAAAGGGGAAACTGTACAGTAACAGAGCTTATGCAAACCTTCGTTTAGGTAAGGCTACTTGTATTTTGAAAATAAAGAAATATTGCCTACTTCATGATTGGTTAACAACTGATGTTGAATGTTTGTTACTTGCTTTGGAATGGTCCGTCAGAGGCTTGTCAGTTTTCACTGATCTTATTTGCTTTGAGTTTGCTTCGCTGAGTTTGCTGTGAGTGACTTTTTGTTTGTTTGTATTTTCAACGTTCATAGGAAATTACATTTACTCACTGGTAGATGCAAAAAACGCCAGGGACATTCGACCATTATCAATCAAACCAATAACAGCAGGTAATTTCAGAGGTTTACTTATTCCGAAATGTTGAAATATTAAGAAATGTTTTCAACATGCTTTATTTTTACGATTTTAGGAGCGAAAGCGTTTGCAAAGTTAAAACTGTTTGAGCTGGCGATCTCGTGGTGTGATCAAGGATTAGCAGTATCCTTTTTTTATGTTTTCTCCCATGGCTGAAAGATGATTTATTTTCCATCTTGTTATACGCACTTCGATCAGTTGGTTACCATTTTTATCGACTAACGGTTCGGTGCTTATTTGAGGGCGGCGCTTTAATATCTGAACTTCTTCTTTGTGAATTATAAAGCAGGTTCCAGTTGTTCAAACGTTGGGTAGCACTATCCACCGGATAAATCACTATCCAGCGGATAAGTGTTAGGGAAACCAATTGCGCTATCCAGTGGATAGACATTTATCCAGTGGATAGCGTTATCCAGCTTTTGAAATACTGGAGCCAGTACGTGATATTTTCTTATATTTCTTTGTTTTGTTCAAAAACGACCACAAACGCACAGAAAAAAAATGTGTGTTCTAAGAAAAGTTAGTTTTTAAAAAGTCTGTGTAGCAATAATATTGTCAACCAGTCGTATTAGCTTTTCAATATTAACAAGGAAGGATTATCCTCTCTTTACCGTGTTGCTGGGAGGTTGCTTCGTTTACTAATGTCAAACCTGTATATAACTATCCCCCTTTTGAAATGAGCGACCGCTATATACAGGTTTCCTTTAAACTAAACTGGATGTTGAGTTCGTCCAACGCTTGTAGTTCCGCCATTCGATTGCCATGAAAATATTAACTGATTTGACCATTTCGCTATTATTCATTTTTTCGTCTACTTCGGAGCACACATAGCGAAGTTCCATATTTGACCGGAATCCAATTTGTTGTCCGTTATACAAAGAAATAAACAAAATAAACAAAATAATGGAATTGTGCATTTTGGGAGTCTAACGGGTGACCGCATCCGTTATAGAGAGGAGACCGCTTTATACGGATCAGCTTTGCAGAACATATATGGCAATATTTTTTGGAGAGTTGTCAATTAGCCGTTGTATACAGGGTGACCGCTATGTGCAGGGCCGTTATATACTCTCAGGTTACAGTAGTTAAATTAATTAATTAATTTTAATTTAAATTTAATTTAATTTAATCAAGTTTCAGATTTACAATTACAATAACAATCAATTCAATCAATCGCTCAATCTGAGGTAGGCTTAAAACAGAGTACAAGACTCCTTTTAAAATAAGCCACCTATTTTTACAGCATTTATACTACTACATGAGAAATTTCTGCAATTTGATTGGCTTAGAGCAGTAGTATTTAAGCTTAATTTGAAATACCTAGGTGTGAAAATTACAAAACCTTTGCGGGTAGTAGTATAAACAAATAATAGCATGATTTGTACGTGATATTTGGCATAAATACCACTCGTGATATTTCAAAATTGTCTCAAATTTGGTCAAATTACGTATAACAATTTCGAAATATCACTACAAATCATGCTGTTACCTATACAAATCGATCTAGAGAATCAATTAAGTAAAAAAATTATCTAAAACATTATTTTAAAAAGTATTATTAACAAATTACAGAAGACATCAGAAAAAAAACAAAAATTCGATAAAAAATTACTATAAATGCAAAAATGATCGAGTAAAGAACAATGTAAAATTAGGGTAAACAAGGTATTTGACTCTCATATGCTAAGAGGTAATTCATTCCACAGGCGACAGATCCGAACAAAAAAAGAATTCTTAAAGACGTCAGTCCTGCTGAAAAGGGACATCAAGCGTTGAATGATCAACATTCCTAAGCGGTTTGGTACAAGAGCGAAACGATACATAATCGAAAATGTTTAACTTATATATGTTCTTAAGACACTTAAAAAAGAAAACTGAATCATTAATTTCCCTGCGATACTTCAGAGGTAACAAATCTAACTTACTAAGGCGAGCTCATACTCAGAACAATCCCTTCCAAGAATGAATCTTGTTGCCCTGCGTTGAACTTGTTCCAAATTGTTGATGTTTCGTTTGGTATGAGGAGACCATACCACGCTAGCATATTCAAGGCGCCAACGAACCCAAGCAATATAAAGTAGTTTCTTGGTACTAATATCATTTATGTTCCTGCATATTCGGTAAAGGACATTAAGCATTCTTTGAGCTTTTGAGTAGATAAGATCAACGTGATTATTCCAGCTTAAATTGTGGCTAACCAAAACCCCTTGGTCCTTCTTAACATCATCATGGTCTAACTTAATCCCACCAAAGTAATAGTCTCTGTCATCGATTGATCTTATACGAGCCACCCTTAAAACCTTACACTTCTTGGCATTAAACTCTATTCCCCAGATACGAGACCACTGAAATGACTTATTCAAGTCATCCTGCAATTTGTCGGCGTCATCCCGCCCATGCAAGAATTAAGCGAAAACACTTTGAGTCATCAGCAAAGAGGGGTAGTGTTGTTTCCTTTGAAATTGCATTAGGCGTGTCATTGACAAAAAGCAAGAACAGCAAAGGCCCCAAAATTGACCCTTGCGGGACTCCAGATGTTACAGGGAGGAAATCAGACGACTCGTTATCTATCACGACTCTCTGTCTTCTACCCGATAAATATGATCTAAACCAAGCGAATAAGGATCCACCAATACCAAAGTATTCAAGCTTAAATTGGAGTTTTTCGTGAGACACACGATCAAAAGCCTTAGAAAAATCTAAATAAATAACATCAACTTGTTATCTCCTTTCAAGAGTGTTAGCGAATTGATGAACAACTTGAGATAGTTGAGAGACAGTGGATTTTCCTGGTAGGAAACCATGGTGCCAGTGGGTAAGACGGGGGCAAATAATACTAAATATTTCATTATAAACTTGTCTTTCCAAAACTTTAGATAGAACATCAAGAAACGAAATACCACGGAAGTTTGAAGCCATCGTCTTAGACTCACATTTATGAATAGGGACAAGATTTGCGTCTTTCCATTTTTCAGGAAATGTCCCATGTTCAAAGGACAAATTGAATAATCTGCATAACGAAGGCCTAACTTACTGGGAAGACCAAGGGAAGCTTTGTTAACGTCAAGCGATTGAAGCTGTTTAAGAATGTTTCTAGGGTTAAGGCGTACTTCAGATAATTCACGTTTAACGCTGTAGTTGAGTCTAGGTAGACATACAGCAGCGCTGCTAGAGTCAGGTGTGGCAAAAACTAAGTGAAAAAACACGTTGAATAAATAAGCTTGATCAATAGGTCTGGTAGCCTCTACCGATTCATGTTTAATCACCCCGAGAATTCTAGTAGTTTTGGTAATCGCTTTGTAATATGACCAAAATTTGCGAGGATTGTCCCTTAAGGAAGAACTAAGCTTAGTGAGGTGACTACGCTTTTTAAATTTAACCATTTTCTTAACCTGTCGTCCAAGCTCACGAAATCTTTCCCACAAATTTACAGAATCTTTTAACTTAGCTTTACGTCGAGTTCTGTTCTTCTTTCTAATTAACAATAACACCTCTTTATCAATCCGTGGCGGTCTATTGGCATCCTTGATTACCACTTTTGGAACAAATTCATCCACACATGATAAAAACATGTCATACCAGCAGGCAGTACTGGCGTCAATGTCATTGTGCACAAACACAGTGTCCCAAGAGAGATTTCTCACAGTGGACTGCAAGCCAGATAAATAATCCTTCTTGAGATTGCAAACTGTCCGACCTGATTTCTTCAAGCGCTTGAGTTTTGTTAACATCGAGAAACTGACCGTGAGATGGTCAGAGCTGAAATCCTCAACGGCGCTATTTCTTCAGGATAATGATAAAAACCAGATCCAAAATAGCCTTGCTGGATTGTGAAATTCTAGTAGGTTCCTTCACAACTTGAGTAACAAAATGGTAGTTGATTAGGTTGCAAAACTTAACTCCATCAGTAGAGTTGCTCAAGTCAATAACATATTCCCAGTTAAACGTAGGCACATTGAAATCTCCAACAATGCAGATTCTACCAGTGGTTTAACGCAAATTTGCAAGTAAACACTCAAAGTTATCCATAAATATAGAACAGTTCGGCGGTCTATAACACAGGCAAAATATTATTCTAAAGCTATTCGGGGAAACAAGATCACACAGGAGAATTTCAGAGTTTTGTGGTTCAAGGTCAGGTCTTCTGTAGGCCAAGAGTCTGAAGAGTTCTTGTTTCACAGCAAGTAGAACACCACCTCCTCTTGCCGCCTCTATCCTTTTGGAATATTGTATACAGGGAAGAAGATAATATTTCACCATCAAAATAGCCATCATGGAGCCACGTCTCAGTAACAGCGACGACATCTAAGTTGTTGCCATAAACTAACCCTTGGAATTCCACTATTTTGTTGCAAAGAGAGCGACTGTTCAACAGTGCACAGTTCAATTTCGAATTGTTCATGATACAACTTGAGCTTAAAGCAACACATAGGCCAGGATTTAACTGGACATATCCGCTTAGAACTAGCCGTAGTTGGTGAAAACAGCTAACTGACTAGGATCATAAGCAGCTCTGGAGGAAAGAAACTTGTGCTTACGAGGCGTGCTGACAACAAGATGGCGCCGTAAAACTTTCGATGATGACAAGGGAAGTAGAAAAGTTGTCGAAAATTCTGCAACGCACGTAACTTCATGACCAGAGATGAAAGGACCGTGGGAAATTAAAAACAGTTGACTTTTGACGTTCCAAGACACTATATAAAACCCAAAAAAGGAGAAGAAAACAGAGACAGAAAAACGTGGCCGCCAACCATGGGCGCACGATTTAAGTTTTTTTGCTTTTAATTAATTAGGCTGCTCATAAGGGGCAACAACGCTCTTCCGATTTAGTACGATAACACGTTCTTTTTAACACATGTCTTGCTTTCAAAGCAAAAAAGGGGAAGGTGTATCTTGTTGTTTTCACCTAGTTGTATATGATTTGATACAACCTCGTAGTGAACTAGAATCACAAAAAGATGAGATAACTTAATATATTCCACCTATTGCAAGTATACTTTACTTCAACTTAATTTCGATATTATTTACACCTTAACAATTTGAAAAGATCGACACAGAAAACACAACGTTACTTGAACTAAGAAAACTGGCAACGAGTAGAAGAGCAGTGGACAACGAGGTATTTTTTTTATTTCTATAAAAGAGCATTTTGAATTGTTTTGATTAAGCGGTCGAAGTGACCTTTTATATTACACGGTTGACTCTAATAGAGGAGATTCCATAGCCGGATACCACCATTTGTTCCTTTTTGGCAGAGGTTAATAACCTAGCAAATTTTTGCTAACAAGATCGATCTTGTAGATATCTCAGGTTAATTACAGTGAATGGCTGGTTCGTCTTTCTCGCATCGAACTAATTTCGATTCAACGGATGATGGAGCTTGAAAGTATTATATATGAGATTTCAAGGGTTTGAGATATTGATCGAGGTTAATGTCTATTTTACAGAATTGCCCAACCAAAATAAATATTACTTCATAGCCACTAGAAAAGGCAGTGTCCGAAAATAATTTTCGTAAAGAAACTTTGGGCGCTTTCCATTCAACCAAAACGTCACTATAAATATTCGGCAACTTCGAGTAGCAAATAGAACAGCATTTTTCAAAACCTCCAAAAAAGAGGACAACCTCGGGAGGTTTACCTAACTTTTCGAAAATTTAATATTTTCCCGGAAGTTACCTTTCTATACATTTCTATTTCCGGAATTTCTGGTAGGTAGAATATTCGGTTGAGTGGTTCGCATTTTCGAAATTCAACAGTTTCCAGAATTTCTGCAAACTTTTCCTGGAAATTTCTGTACAATTTCCTGCAGTTTCCAAATTTTCGAAACTTTTGGTTGAATGGAAAGCGCCCTTTGATTCTCTGTACGATAACTTTCACTTCGTGAGCCACCAAAGTCAAGGCGGATTGGTCAGCTCTTGTAGATTCATCCTTTCAAGAAATAAAGTTTATCAGTAATACTTCTATACTTGAGTATATATACTCTAGAAACATGCTCTCCGAGGTATATTATGCGCTAAACTGTTTTCAAAGCCAGAATCTGGCTCAAGCGAGTAATAGCGGGAGTTTGTATTGCTGGGGATTTGGCTGTATTAGCCGCAAGGGGAGAGTTGACTTCTCGTATTGCCACAAAAATATCTTGCAGCCTATTTTCTTCCTCACGAAGGGTATAACTTTACAATAAAAACATATTCTATACCATAACTTACTTCAAAAGAGGTTTTGTTTTACATTTTTACAGGCATGCCAAGAAAGCAAATGCAAACATGGAAAACCCGAACAAAATTCCATAACGAATTGGTTGTACAGTAATTACCATGAAATGAAAGCTTTAAAACGCGATGATTTTAAGATAGCCCGGGATGGCTTCGAGATGAACGAAGCCAAAGAGATCGGAAACAAGGACGCAAAAGGTGTTAGCCTTAATTTCAAAAATGCAATGGAGTTTTATCAGCTGCCTTTAACTATCCTACAAGATACTGAAGACAAAGATGGAGAGGCAACTATATGTAACAACCCTGGCCTCGCCTACCCGTCTCTCAAAAAATTCAAAAAAGCAATCAAGTTTTATCAGCTGGCTCTAAGAATCAATAAAGATACTGGAAACAAAGATGAAGAAGCAACTATATATACCAACCTTGGCAATGCCTATCTGTCTCTCAGTCAATTCAAAAAAGCAATCGAGTTTTATCAGCTGGCTCTAAGAATCACAAAAGATACTGGAAACAAAGATAAAGAAGCAATGATATATAACAACCTTGGCGGTGCCTATAAGTCTCTCAATGATTTCAAAAAAGCAATCGAGTTTTATCAGCTGGCTTTGAGAATCGCAAAAGATACTGGAAACAAATATGAAGAAGCAACTATATATAACAACCTTGGCGGTGCCTATCAGTCTCTCAGTGAATTCAAAAAAGCAATCGAGTTTCATCAGCTGGCTCTAAGAATCGCAAAAGATAGTGGAAACAAAGATCAAGAAGCAACTATAAATAACAACCTTGGCACTGCCTATGAGTCTCTCAAAGAATTCAAAAAAGCAATCAAGTTTTATCAGCTGGCTCTAAGAATCGCAAAAGATACTGGAATCAAACATCAAGAAGCAACTATATATAACAACCTTGGCAGTGCCTATGAGTCTCTCAGTGAATTCAAAAAAGCAATCGAGTTTCATCAGCTGGCTCTGAGAATCGCAAAAGATACTGGAAACAAACATCAAGAAGCAACTATATATAACAACCTTGGCAGTGCCTATGAGTCTCTCAGTGAATTCAAAAAAGCAATCGAGTTTTATCAGCTGGCTCTAAGAATCGCAAAAGATACTGGAAACAAAGATGAAGAAGGAGCTATATATAACAACCTTGGCACTGCCTATCAGTCTCTCAGTGAATTCAAAAAAGCAATCGAATTTTATCAGCTGGCTCTAAGAATCGCAAAAGATACTGGAAACAAACATCAAGAAGCAACTATATATAACAACCTTGGCCGTGCCTATAAGTCTCTCAGTGAATTCAAAAAAGCAATCGAGTTTCATCAGCTGGCTCTAAGAATTGCAAAAGACACTGGAAACAAAGATGAAGAAGCAACTGTATATATCAACCTTGGCGGTGCCTATAAGTCTCTCAGTGAATTCAAAAAAACAATCGAGTTTTATCAACTGGCTCTAAGAATCGCAAAAGATACTGAAAACACAGATCAAGAAGCAACTATATATAACAACCTTGGCGATGCCTATCAGTCTCTCAGTGAATTCAAAAAAGCAATCGAGTTTCATCAGCTGGCTCTGAGAATCGCAAAAGATACTGGAAACAAACATCAAGAAGCAACTATATATAACAACCTTGGCCGTGCCTATAAGTCTCTCAGTGAATTCAAAAAAGCAATCGAGTTTTATCAGCTGGCTCTAAAAATCACAAAAGATACTGGAAACAAAGATGAAGAAGCAACTATATATAACAACCTTGGCGGTGCCTATAAGTCTCTCAGTGAATTCAAAAAAACAATCCAGTTTTATCAGCTGGCTCTAAGAATCGCAAAAGATACTGGAAACAAAGATCAAGAAGCAACTATATATATCAACCTTGGCGGTGCCTATCAGTCTCTCAGTGATTTCAAAAAAGCAATCGAGTTTTATCAGCTGGCTCTGAGAATCGCAAAAGATACTGGAAACAAAGATCAGGAAGCAAATATATATAACAACCTTGGCTTTGCCTATCAGTCTCTCAAAGAATTCAAAAAAGCAATCGAGTTTCATCAGCTGGCTCTGAGAATCGCAAAAGATACTGGAAACAAAAATCAGGAAGCAAATATATATAACAACCTTGGCGGTGCCTATAAGTCTCTCAGTGATTTCAAAAAAGCAATCGAGTTTCATCAGCTGGCTCTGAGAATCGCAAAAGATACTGGAAACAAAGATCAAGAAGCAGCTATATATAACAACCTTGGCGGTGCCTATCAGTCTCTCAGTGATTTCAAAAAAGCAATCGAGTTTTATCAGCTGGCTCTGAGAATCGCAAAAGATACTGGAAACAAAGATCAGGAAGCAAATATATATAACAACCTTGGCTTTGCCTATCAGTCTCTCAAAGAATTCAAAAAAGCAATCGAGTCTTATCAGCTGGCTCTAAGAATCGCAAAAGATACTGGAAACAAAGATCAAGAAGCAACTATATATAACAACCTTGGCGGTGCTTATAAGTCTCTCAGTGATTTCAAAAAAGCAATCGAGTTTCATCAGCTGGCTCTGAGAATCGCAAAAGATACTGGAAACAAACATCAAGAAGCAAATATATATAACAACCTTGGCTTGGCCTACCAGTCTCTCAGTGAATTCGAAAAAGCAATCGAGTCTTATCAGCTGGCTCTAAGAATCGCAAAAGATATTGGAAACAAAGATGAAGAAGCAACTATATATACCAACCTTGGCAATGCCTATCAGTCTCTCAGTGATTTCAAAAAAGCAATCGAGTTTTATCAGCTGGCTTTAAGAATCGCAAAAGATACTGGAAACAAAGATCAAGAAGCAACTATATATAAGAACCTTGGCACTGCCTATGAGTCTCTCAGTGAATTCAAAAAAGCAATCGAGTTTCATCAGCTGGCTCTAAGAATCGCCAAAGATACTGGAAACAAAGATGAAGAAGGAGCTATATATAACAACCTTGGCACTGCCTATCAGTCTCTCAGTGAATTCAAAAAAGGAATCGAGTTTTATCAGCTGGCTCTAAGAACCGCAAAAGATACTGGAAACAAACATCAACAAGCAACTATATATAACAACCTTGGCCATGCCTATAAGTCTCTCAGTGAATTCAAAAAAGCAATCGAGTTTTATCAGCTGGCTCTAAGAATCGCAAAAGATACTGGAAACAAACATCAACAAGCAACTATATATAACAACCTTGGCGGTGCCTATAAGTCTCTCAGTGAATTCAAAAAAGCAATCGAGTTTTATCAGCTGGCTCTAAGAATCGCAAAAGATACTGGAAACAAAGATCAAGAAGCAACTATATATAACAACCTTGGCTTGGCCTACCAGTCTCTCAGTGAATTCAAAAAAACAATCGAGTTTTGTCAGCTGGCTCTAAGAATCGCAAAAGATAGTGGAAACAAAGATCAAGAAGCAACTATATATAATAACCTTGGCGGTGCCTATACGTCTCTCAGTGATTTCAAAAAAGCAATCGAGTTTCATCAGCTGGCTCTGAGAATCGCAAAAGATACTGGAAACAAAGATCAGGAAGCAACTATATATAACAACCTTGGCGGTGCCTATAAGTCTCTCAGTGATTTCAAAAAAGCAATCGAGTTTCATCAGCTGGCTCTGAGAATCGCAAAAGATACTGGGAATAAAGATCAGGAAGCAAATATATATAACAACCTTGGCTTTGCCTACCAGTCTCTCAGTGAATTCAAAAAAGCAATCGAGTTTTATCAGCTGGCTCTAAGAATCGCAAAAGATACTGGAAACAAAGTTCAAGAAGCAACTATATATAACAACCTTGGCTTGGCCTACCAGTCTCTTAGTGAATTCAAAAAAGCAATCGAGTCTTATCAGCTGACTCTAAGAATCGCAAAAGATACTGGAAACAAACATCAAGAAGCAACTATATATACCAACCTTGGCAATGCCTATCAGTCTCTCAGTGAATTCAAAAAAGCAAGCGAGTTTTATCAGCTGGCTCTGAGAATCACAAAAGATACTAAAAACAAGGATGAAGAAGCAACTATTTATAACAATCTTGGCTTGGCCTACCAGTCTCTCAATGAATTCAAAAAAGCAATCGAGTTTTATCAGCTGGCTCTAAGAATCGCAAAAGATACTGGAAACAAACATCAACAAGCAACTATATATAACAACCTTGGCGGTGCCTATAACTCTCTCAGTGAATTCAAAAAAGCAATCGAGTTTTATCAGCTGGCTCTAAGAATCGCAAAAGATACTGGAAACAAAGATGAAAAAGCAACTGCGTATAGCAACCTTGGAAATGCCTGTCAGTCTCTCAGTGAATTCAAAAAAGCAATCGAGTTTTATCAGCTGGCTCTAAGAATCGCAAAAGATACTGGAAACAAAGATCAAGAAGCAACTATATATACCAACCTTGGCCCTGCCTATCAGTCTCTCAGTGAATTTAAAAAAGCAATCGAGTTTTATCAGCTGGCTCTAAGAATCGCAAAAGATACTGGAAACAAAGATCAAGAAGCAGCTATATATAACAACCTTGGCCCTGCCTATGATTCTCTCAGTGATTTCAAAAAAGCAATCGAGTTTTATCAGCTGGCTCTAAGAATCACAAAAGATACTGGAAACAAAGATCAAGAAGCAGCTATATATAACAACCTTGGCGCTGCCTATCAGTCTCTCAGTGAATTCAAAAAAGCGATCGAGTTTTATCAGCTTGCTCTGAGAAGCGCAAAAGATACTGGAAACAAAGATCAAGAAGCAACTATATATATCAACCTTGGCGTTGCCTATCGGTCTCTCAATGACCTCGAAAAAGCAATCCAGTTTTATCAGCCGGCTCTAACTATCGCAAAAGATACTGGAAACAAATGTCAACAGTTAGCTGTATATAACAACCTTGCCGATTTCCATCAGTCTCTCGGTGATTTGAAAAAAGCGCTCGAGCTTTATCAGCTGAGTCTAAGAATCGCAGAAGATACTGGAAACAAAGACTGGGAAAGAAGGAGATATATCTTTTTCGGTAGTGTCTATCAGCATCACTGTGATTTCATAACAGCAAGGAAATTTTATCAGCTAGCCAAAAGTATAGCAAGCGAGACTGGAAACAAAGATGCAGAACAAGTTGGATATTATCATCTTGCTTGTGTTCTTTGGTCTCTTGGCGACTTCTCCGAAGCCGAGGAGTGTTTTAAATCCTGTATTGAACTGGTAGAGGAAATGAGAGTCCTCCTTGAAGGAAACGACGAGTGGAAAATCAGCTTTCGGAATGCACGTGATTGCGTTAATAGTTTAGTGAGACTTCAATTACAACAAAGCACCGAACGTAAGACACAGGAGGCTCTTTTAACAGCTGAGGCGGGACGAGCAGAAGCTCTCGTGGACCTCTTGGAATTGCAATATGGCGTCAGGAAACCGATCCGTTCACTGTCGAAACATAAGAAAGAACTTATCATTTCAAACCATATTTCGTCAACCACGCTATTTCATATGAGTGACACCCAATCAGTGAATATCTGGATGCTGTTAAAGGGGGGAAAGCTGTATGGCTTTGTGCAAGGGAGAGTTAGTAGTGATGACTTGACATCAATGACTTACCAAACATACAAACAGATTGGTGTGAACAAAAGCTTGTGGAAAGAGATTCGCCCCCAGCTGCAGAGAGAGATCGAAGACCAGGGTGGGGCTTTAAAAGTATTATACGATATATTCATCGCTCCAATTTCACACTCGATAGAAGGTGACGAACTTGTCATTGTCCCTGACGGTTCATCGTTCTTGATTCCTTATGCTGCCCTTGCGGACCAAAACTCCAAGTATTTATCTGAAACGCTTAGAATTAGATTGATTCCATCACTGACAAGCTTATGGCTGCTTGCAGAATGTCCGGAGGACCGCCATAGTACATCGGGGGCTCTACTTGTTGGCAACCCGTGGGTGAAAACTGTACGCATCAAAGGCTGCAAACCGTTTCTGCAGCTTCCAGGTGCCGAGGAAGAGGTAAAAATGATTGGACAGATTCTAAACATCGAGCCTCTCACTGGAAAGAACGCTACAAAAGATCGGGTCTTAAGCGGGCTCAACTCAGTTTCTTTAGTGCACATAGCAGCACATGGTCGTACAGAGAACGGAGAAGTTATTTTGTCTCCTAATTTTCCGAGTGCCAAAAGTCCTAAAGAGAAAGATTTTCTTTTGACGATGGCAGATGTGTTGGATGCAAAAGTGCAAGCCAAGCTTGTTGTCTTGAGCTGCTGCAACAGTGGTCGAGGAAAGATTCAAGTAGAAGGAGTGGTTGGTATTGCACGTGCCTTTTTAGGAGCCGGTGCGCGTTCTGTTATTGCGACACTGTGGGCGATTGATGACGAAGCCACTCATGCGTTTATGAGACACTTTTACGAACATTTAGTAGCAGGGCAAAGTGCAAGTAAGTCGCTTCATCATGCTATGAAAAAGATGCGGGAGTCGGAAAAATTCAATGCCGTGAAGCACTGGGCGCCATTCGTTCTGATTGGTGATGACGTGACATTGAATTTTGGCCAATGAAAGGTGAGGTCCTCAATGTAAGATAAGATAGAAAAATAATTGCATGTTCACAGGCCTGAGAAATAAAGGGACTTTAACCTCTGGCTCTTAAATCTCTAGCTCCTGATTGTTTGGAGAGGAAGCCTTTTATTTTCATTAAATTACGATTGAGAAACAAAGAACATGACAAAAATTAAAAGTAGTCATTTATTAATCCGCAGATCAGCAGAATAAGAATATCACTTTGTGCAACTGATGTAATAAACAACAAAATGGCAAACGAAGATCTAGCTTCGTTTGAATTTTGACACCTAAGGCTTTTTATTCATGATAAAAAAGAATCAATAAAATTTAAAAAGAAATACATTTTAAGTAAATCAAGCTTAAGAGATTTCATCTCTAAGACGTCAATACTTCAGATTCTATCACCATGACTGTTTTCGCTTGATTTCGACATCTAAGAAGCATTTTCTTTCATGTTCAGTTAAAAAATTATCCACGGCTTTAAGAATTAATGCACCTGCATGAAGAAAGAGTATTGTGAGCAGGGCAAATTTCCGCCCCCTGGGGGTACTCCTAGAAAACTCGGCAAAGTGTTTTTTTCCCTTCTGAGACCTAAACCGCTTCTTTCAAAAGTCAAATGAATAAAAATGTACCCAATTCCAGGCCTTTCTTCCAGGGAGCACAAATTTTAGGTTCACCTCATTTCGCACCTACAATCTATACCCAATTTCAGGTCAAGAGAATCCATATTCCTTGGGCCACTCATACCGTCCTCTATTAAGTCCCCCCCCCCCTCTCCCCCTCTCTAATAAGCCCTAAGCCCAACCTTATCAGGGGAAGAAGGTTAATGAGCCCCAACTGCCCCTCCCCGCCCCTTATTATTCTTCACTGATAAATGATATACTTTATTATCACTCAAGCTGGACGTTCGAATTTGTTTTTGATCCTCGGCTACATGACCTACAACCATTGTACTTGAGCTTTTCCACTTTGCAGTTCTAGTCATTTATGAAGATCTGATGCCATCGTCTTTGCTAAATTATATAAGCCCCCCCCCCCCCCCCCCCGTCTCTATTAAGCCCCCTATCAAATGTGTTTGAAATAAATACCCCTCCCGGGTAGCCCAATAGAGGGTTTAAGGTAACTATTATATAGAGCTTATTTAAGGGATTAAGCGCCCAGGCACCCTACCTTTACAAAGTAGAGGAGACTAACGTGGTTGTTGCTGTCTTGAATCCATTGCAGGCCAACGAAAGAAACAGATGGATTTCAGATGTACATTTGGAATCGTCTTCACCATCCGGCATCCCCACTGCGTCGCTTTGCTGAGACAGGATCAAGTGCTATCATGTTTTATTACAGTTTAATGGTTGCTATCCATAGCAACAGACGACAGGGATCAGTTTTAATGCAAATTTAGTCTTTAAAAATAAAAAAACCAGACCATTATTTTTGGAATTTTTTATTGACGCAAAAACACGTTTTATCTTTTCAAAAAGATCGCAGATGCGTAACAGTAAGCCCCTCTAATAATCCGCTCTACAACCAATCGTTCTTGAACGGACCATGTGATGAGTTGTTTTCGCGTGAACTTTCCCAGCTAGAATAGGTATTAAATAATTGACTTTCAGTTTTATGAAAGCTCATAGATTTCATTTGTTCTTGCTTTTAACGTGTACAGCGAAAAATAAGTTTAGAAATGCTGCTGATCTTAGTATTTTGGGTCGGCCAAGTTGAGTAGGACGTGTAGATTAAAAAGTATGCAGTTATCGTACTACTAAAAGGTCAGAGCGAAAATAATCAAGATCTGTCAAGATACCTCAATCTGGAACTATAAATATATTGTAAAGTATACTCAATATCCGATTTGGACATGCTCATAAGGTATTCTATTCGTTTCCAGATACTATTTATAAGGAAGTAATACTAAACTACGTTCAGCATTTATAGATGAATTATTTACAGAAAATTTGATCGGTAGGGCCATGATACGAGACAATTCATTTGAAAACGATTTATGAACTTGCAGAGCTGTAACAATTTCAAGTGAAAGATTCATGGCCGAATACCCCCTCCCAAAACCTGGCCAATCTTAATTTGTTTTAGGCGAAAACTTGTAATTAGCTTTTCTATAAGAGAAATAAAACACATTTTGTTCAAGTTTGAGTTTGATTTCATTTATATTATATAATATAAAAGGTAATCAGCTTAAGGGTGTATTGTCAATGTCGCCCCTGTTTTCTCCCCTTGGTCACGTGTGTTGGTCACACGAGAACGCTGCGCAGGATAGACAATGGAAACAAGTCACGTTTTCGAATTTTTAATGAACCATAGGCTGTCTACTCCCGTTATTGCGGAGACCCTCGAAACTGCAAGTTTACGTCCTTAATAGCCAGAGTCCGTAAAACAGTCAACTTCCTTTATTTCGGATGACCCTCGGGATCACGAGTGTGTGTCCTAAAAGGCGAAAGTTCGTAATACACTCAACTCGCCTTGTTTCGGGTGACCCTCCGGACTATGAGTCAGGAGCGAGAGTCCATCAGAGGAGTAACATAAATTAACACAAGAGGGTATTTACATTGACAACGATTTCCGTTGATACGCAACATTGAGTAGTATAGTCAATCGCAAGATAAATATAGGCCCGTTTATCGAGCCGTTTCGACCACATACTGCTGGTCTTGACTATAGAATAAACTACAAAAGAGTTTATTGTACACATACAGCTCCTTAAACGCTTTACGATGGATTGCATCTTTCATTTTGATAGACTGTTCACAGTCCCCTGTTTTTGCGTAAGATCGTTGAGATCGAGATCGAGCGCTGTTACTTAAACAAGAGGGGTTGCATTATGATTTGAAACGTATGGTCGCCTGTTACAGCTGAACCATTTGATCTCGACGATCGTATTGAAAACAGACTTCAAATTATAATAAACAGTACCACTAGCTAGGAAAATGAAATTGTGATGCAGGAACCTGGCTACAAGTCTGTAATTGCCAGAGTCGATAATGACGGGGGTTTATTTTGAATCCCGTCAATATGGAGAAAATATGTCCAAGGTAGAAGAGTCACGCGCTACCGGAGCTAACCTAGGCTTAGACCCACCTTTTCATACATTTCCTTACAAAACATGACGAATATTTTACGAGAGAAACAAAACGCTGGCTTGGCTAAAACGGTGACCCGCCCAGTCAAGTAAGTCACCCTTTTTCGATGGTAGGCTCATCTTCCTAGCCAGGCCAACTTAATTCTCCGTACAAACACTTTGGCTAGCCCAGCCGAGTCAACTCGCACAAGACGAGACAATCAGAGCATGCGCCAGCGTCGCTCTTAGCTCTGGCCAAGAGATCAACTTTTTTCTCATATGAACGCTCGACCCTCTTTCCCGGCTTCTCTTTAGCCAAGTTTTAGGCTGCTCCCAGCGTATTATTGGGTTGTCCACAGTAACGAGATTTTTGTAGAGCAAGAGTTGACTCAGTCTGAAGAAGAGGGGAGAAAAATTGGTTAGTGGGCGGCCTTCTGTGCCGAAGGTTTCGAGTTCAGTTCCTATAGGTGTGACCTCAAATCCTTCTTTTGACTTCTTTCCTTAAAATACCTGTAAATGGGAACACTAATGGAGAGTCGAGGGAGTAAAATGCGCACCGGTAACCTCAGGTTTGCCAGTTTACTGTTACGAGGAGTTACCGAGGTAAAATAAGGACCTGTACCTTGGGAAAGTACGCGAGCGGGGGATGAAAAAATGTCTCTTTGGCTCTACTGACATTAAAAAATGCTCTTGAACATACATCGTTTATTTCTCACGGCCGAACCAGACAAAGTAATCCTTTCAATCTTAAAACTCCTCTTTGCAGGACCAGTACTTTTAAGGCTTCCTATTTTAATCGTGTTACTAAGTTATGGAATTTTGTTTGTTCACTTAAGAGCCAATGTCTGTAATTTTCGAGAATCGGTTGACAGTCATGAATTTTTGAGTTTCTTCATATTTTGCCCAAATAATCTCTATAATACACTAATTTAAAAAATCACGTTAAAACTTGCAACAGCTTTTTATTTTTTCAGGAATCAGGCAAAGTTTGAAAAACTCTAAATCGGCGCTCTTTCGAGTATGAAATTAGCGAAAATTGAGCATTTTCTTCGCGCTCGTACATTAAAACGGAAAAATATCTCTAGATACTGCGGCTTTTATTTTCATACGCGAAATCGACGATCTCCAAAGAGAAAATAGATCGACGATCTCTAATGAAAAAGTAGAGGGTCTGTAAACAGGCTTCGAAGGTGCTTGCTAGTATTTTAGTAAACTTTACAAGAGGTCTCCGGTTACTATGCTAACGTCATGAAAAGTCTACTTAGCTTGTTTAACTTTAGGGCAGGGGGAGGAGATGGGTGGGTTGGTTGGCATTGGGTTCTCCATTAGGATCAACCCTACACATACAACAATTCATGTCTTTATCACTACATTTAGAGATAGCAGACTTTGTTTGATCCACAAAATTGGCGCATGAAAAATGTTTGGGTTCCGGGTGGCGGAGCACAAATCACGTTGTACCGTTCCAGAACAGCCTACTGGCCCTGCTGGCTGCTCATTTAAAAGGGGTCCGTAAAGGCACATTAATTGATGACTCTGTGCGGCCTGAAGAAAATTATATACGCAGACGTTTTCTGAGCCACGAAGGTGCTGCCTTTACACTTCTTTTTCTTTTCGAAAATGGCCACGGACTTCTCTCCTCGCTCCTCGCCGCTAGGCGGTCGTTTTTGCCCGAGAGATACCACCACGAAGGAGTTTTAGCACACAAGTCACTGCAGGTGCAGACCTAGGAAAAGGGCATTCTCCATCTGAAATTTTAAGTCGAAATGAAAGGCTATTTTCAGCCTTTTCTCTCTTTTCTCCGCGACGTATTTGGTTAAAAGATAGTAAGTAAAATGGCTTAGGCATTTTAAAGCATTTTTTTCATTTACGCGACGGATTTTGACGTTATGAAAAAGAAATTGTCAGTGAATTGGTCTATTTTCTAGCCTGCGAACAAGTGCCGGGGGGTGGTGGCGGACAGAGCCAGGTGAATATTCCTTTTCTTCAGGCGGGAGCTAGCAGTACGTGCATTCTGGTCTAACCCCATACTGTGTAGACTGGCCTTTAAGGGCCTCTGTTCGGGGGGCGAGGGATCAGCTAGTGTACAATTCGTCAACAACAGGTTGAGGTCTTGCCAGAAGATGCCATTGCTGCCATTGCTGCTTTCATTTACATTACATTTACATTTACAGAAGAGCAAAGCAATACTACTTTCAGTAATTTAAACATGTTAAATACTTGTATTTCGCTCATCAAATGTGTCCATTGTCCATTGTCGATTTTTCGCTCATCAAATGTGTCTATTGTCGATTTGTGGTTTTTCAGGAATGTTCTTTTGCGGAGCATTGGCCAATTTTCTTTAAACAGTTTTATTCGTTTCCATTCCCTGCTCTACCTTCATGTTGCATATGACGTACGTGTGTTCCTAAATCCCTCAATTCATACTGAGGTGATCGATAAAGAAGTCTATACGCCAAGCGGGGTTAAGATTAGTTTATTACAAGCAAAGGCTCAGAAGGCTAAGTGCAAATAAAAGAAAAAACTAGTGTGAAAAGTTTTGCAGACTCGGCTTACTCTATTTGTTTTCTTTCACTATTTGTGTTAAATTCGGCTGGTACATCCTAAAATCAAGTTTAGTTCCACATGTTTTGGGAATATAAAATATAAAACTAAAAAAACAGTGTTATTAAATTGTCATTTTATTTTTTCTTGTACACTCGTGCGATGATTTATCCTTGTCTGTACAGTTGCGTGACCAGACTCAAATTACACACGGGCTTTCATCACGCATCCAAGCGTTTAGTCCGAGGCTAAACGACGGAAGATTTCAGTAAACTGCGGCCACTTGCAGTTGAAACGACTGTGGTAAGTAATTCTTAGAGATCTCGAATCCCATTTAGAGCTAGCACGCCGTTTCTAGCGGCTTTATTTTGAGGTGCAGAAACTCGAGGTCAATATTTACACTCAATGAGAACTTAACAGCGTTGTCTTTTTCAGCTACTTGCGTGCAATCAAATGTAGTGTTAATCTGCTTAGCTCTTTTTTATAACCATCAAATTGAAAAGCGTTTTTCAAAAGATTTTAAGAGCTTCCCGTAATGTGTCCCTTGTAAAAGAAACTAAGTTAGCCAAAACTTTTGTGTGCCTACACTCGCGGCTAGCTTGTTTCAGCGTTCCAACGTGCGAAACTACCCTGCACGTTTCGATGTCTCAGCGACGCACTTTTGTAATGCCGCCAAAAATTTTTTAATGCAAGAAACGACAAAGGATGTGCTTTAAAATAGTATTTGATTTATGTTGAAATTCCGTGTACCAACTAGGTTTTTACGATGGTGAAGTTAGGTCAAATTTGCCATTTTTGAAAAGTGCTGAAACCGTGTTTCTTCTTGCGGCCGGTACAGTCACATTTAAACGGTTTATTTAAAGTTAACTGCTGAATTATAAAGTAATAATGTGTGTCTGTTTTGTGACTTGATTTCATCTAGAGATATTTTTCCGTTTTTATGTACGAGCGCGAAGAAAATGCTCAATTTTCGCTAATTTCATACTCGAAAGAGCGCCGATTTGGCGTTTTTCAAATTTTGCCCGATTCAGGAAAAACTAAAAAGCCGTTGAAGGTTTTGATGTGATTTTTAAAATAAGTGTACTATAGACATTATGTGGGCAAAATATAAAGAAATTCAAAAATTCACGACTGTCAACCGATTCTCGAAAATTACTGACATTGGCTCTTAAGTCGCCTAGTAGTTTCTCTAGTAAGCAATCTTTTAAGCAGTTTGTTTATAAAACTGTGTTCACCACTCTGGTTAATACTTATGAGGTGGAAAGATCTTGCACGTGGACATTAATGATAACCTGTCCCTGTCACATGTCGAAGTGAATGTGCCTACCACTTTTTTGTTTACTTTTGTCGTTAATGTACATCTGGGATTTCAATTAATTTTTTTTCAAGGGTAAATGAGCTATTTAACAGCATTAAAATTGAAATTGTAATTGTAAGTCATGACAACAGGGCGGTGCCTTGCATGGGTCTAGGGTCCGTTTGCACTTGCTCTCTGGGGATCAGCAATTGTTTTTAATTATTCTTCATAACTATAATTATAAATTACTTTTATTTCATTAATGATATGTCTTGTAAATTATATCATGATTTCATTCTTGCCCCAATAAAGTGTCAAAACAAAAAACAACAACAACAACAGCAACAACAAAAAACTCGCGGCGAAGGGGGAAAGGTTCGTTTCCCTCCTTTTTCGCACAGCCATTGCGTACTACGTGCACACTCCATTTCCCTTTCCGTCCCTTCTTCTTCAAGGCCTGGGCACCACGCAGGCTAGAGTCAATAGACTGTATTTGGCGTGGTTTCTCAATATTGCGTCGTACAATAACACACCTCTTACAGAGATAAAGTATTGTAAATTTTAATTCTGTTTGAACATAGATTAATTTAATTTTAGATTATATATATCAAAATTATTAATAGCTGTTTTTATATAGATAGATGATTTTAAATTATTGCTTTTTCTTCCTATTTCTCAGTTTCTTTTTTTAAAAATCGTTTTACTTTCACACACATGATTTAACGAGTTTTTAATCACTCCTAGATGTAGAATGGGTAAATAAAGTATAATTGCATTGTATTGTAAGCCCGCGGGGGGGGGGGGGGGGGGGAGGGGGGGCGCGGATACTATATACTATACTAAGCGCCAACTCTGCTCCGCATAAGCTCCCGCAGTCCCAATAAAAATAGCAATAATCGAAAAATAGAAACCGCGCGGGGAAGGATGGGAAGAGGGAAAACGCGGGAGCCTCTCTTCTCTCTTCCCCTTCCCATCGTGCCCCGCGCGCTCTCTTTTTCTTTCTTTCCCAGGGCCTCTGCAGAGGAGAGAGCTAAGCACCCACATGCATGAAAGCTTCAATTGGAAAAAGGCTCAAAAGAAGTAACAAAGCAGGAAATCGCATATAAGAGAAAAGGTTTTTTTAAAGCTTCCACGGTTTGTTTTCCCAGTGGTGGTCATATGGTATAACTATCGTTCAAATATCGTCTTATTCACGTTCATCTGTACTCATAATTTAAGAAACTCCTGCCAGCTATAAGGGGGAATTTTCTTAAGCGCATTTAAAACAAAAGCGGTTTCAAAAAAGCTAGATTTATTATAACTGTTATGTTATCCGTTTTGAAGGTGGCCGGCAAAACCCATACTCCTCGCCTGCATGTGATTCAGAAAGTTTATAGTAAAATAAATTAGGTATGGAAAGCGTGTCTTATATCCTATGGAAGAAATCCCCTATTCAGCTTGTATACTCAGTCCCTCTAGGCCTCACAGATGAGGTGCAAAATTATCAGAGGCACCCAACGAGAATATAGTTCAAAACCACTTAACTTGTGGCATTGTTAAACGTATTTTAGTATTTAAACGGTAGATATAGCCATATTTTTATCCCCTAAAAATTTTTAATCTGTTCGGATTTCCTAGCTGAAAGTCTAGTTATCCGAAAATTATAGGTATCAAAACTTACCTTTTCGAAAATTTCAGCCAGAAAAAAGGCTCCCGATTTAAGGCAAAAATCCGTTAAAAATGAGCAATTATACCATTTTATAGATGTTCGAAAATCCTAGGAGAGGCAGGGAAGCAAGAAATTTTACAACAAATGTTCCGAAAATTCTAGATCTCAAATCGTCTTTCCAACAGATATTTTCCGAAAATTGACGTTGGGTGCCCCAAAATTATTCAAGCGCCCCTTTTTCCCGTTTTTTTCCTTTCTCTTCAAACACGATCCCATAAGTCCTGGCGTGATTTTCTTCGCTCTGATTTAATGTGAGCATTTGATCTTGAAAATGCCGTATAACAACAGATCGCTGAATCATTTTTTTTGTAAGTTTAAACAAACAATTTAATGAAAACAAGCCACATCTTATTACACTAAAAGCCTGTAATATATTGGTCAGTTCGTATTACGAGTTGAATCCAAAGTCATAGACTTGGACACAGTTTCAAACTTTGTTTCGTAAATTTCATTTGGGGGCTCAGTGATTCCGTATATAAACTATGGGATAGAATGGTACGGCGGTCAAACGCACCTTGGCCACAAGCAGCGCCTCAATGTCACTATTTAAACTGAATAGCTCTAAGCAAAGTGAACGGAATTAAGCGAAACATTAAAAGAACATAAACAAAACCTGATAAGAAAATTCTTCTATTACATGAAGTAAAACTTTACATAGAGTACGTTAAAATCTCTCCATTTTGAATGGTCTGCGTAAATGGTCGCCCATAATATTTAAAAAGGAAGCTTCTCAAAAACCCACTGTGTGAAAAAACTACGATATTTGACTCATGCTGGCTTTGCAGGAAATCATAAAATCTCTCGATTCTTCCCTGAAAATGAGAGCCAGTAAAGGTTTCTCCCAACTTGAAAGTTCCGTTGTTTAAGACAAAATCGTAGCACTTTTTTGGATCTGTAAGTTGACCCTTCAGCTTTTCTTCCACAAACCACCAAACGTTAGAAGGCAAATTGCTGAAATCAATGGACGGATACATCTTCACAAGGTTTTCTTTCTTAGTTCCAATGTCGCAAAGCGATTCTCCTATCTCTGCACACAGATGTGAAGCAAGAACGTTTTGATCTCCGTAGGACCGAATACAGGACTCGATTGCCCTCCTCAAAGGGGAAGTAATGGCAACTTCTGCGTTCAAATCTTGTATTTTTTGTCGTATCGAGTCAGCCTGTTCTTCGCCAAAGGCGCTCAATGGAGCATCAACAAACTCCTCGCTCTGCAATCTCTTGTCAAGGCGCGTCAATTTGAATTTCTCTTCTGTCTCGTTCCACGTAGATTGAAAATGGCGAACAAAGTGAACGGTTTTTTTCCCTGACAACATGTTCTCACTTGAACTTACTTATCCTGGCTTTTAAAAGAGTCGTTGAATCAGAAAGATAACATTGAGAATGGTTCAATTCATTTCCTTCCGTTAGTCATCCTACTTACCACACGTGAGTCGCGTGTTTATGTGACCGTCCCATGCCTTTGTCACCAGGGAAGAGGGAGGGTACCCCCCCCCAAAAAACCCTTGGGCCTCAAACAAAACCCCAAAAACTCCCTGGACCAAAATTTAACCCCAAAAAATTCCTCTGGCGAATTTCCGAGCCATAAAAATTTCCAGAAAGCATTAAATGATATAACACCTAAAGTCAAGCTACCCAAAATAATTCTTGCCAAAATTTTTCCAACTCAATAAAGTCCCTAAATCAAAAATATTAAACCCAAAAAATCCCTCGTTACAAAACCGTCAAGGTGGAGAGCTAGCAACACACTGAGCCTGGAAGACAAACAAATTAAGATACAATTTTAAATGTGGTGAGCCTTTTGTTTGTCTTATCCCAGTACGTCCTTGCTCAGCTCTCCAGCACGGCGGTTTTATTCCATGTGAACGACCAGCTGCTAAGGGCCTGGCCTATTAAATTTCTTACAGCTCGTTCGAATTCTTCCTTGCAACAGTCCACTGCAGATTACCGTATTTCCTCGCCGGAATAATAGCAGTAATAGCCGTCCCTTGATTAGTCTCCTTCTTCGAATAATCGCCTCCCTTTGACGGAAATATTTAAAATAATCTCCTCCCTTCGACTGATTGTCCCTCTGAACCCCTCTCGCCATCTTCTCTTCCTTATAAAGCCCATGTTCCGTTGGGAACAATGGGATGATAAAACAGAATATTTAGGGCACGACTTTCAGTAAGCAATATTTGAATTAATCGCCTTCCCTCGAATCCTCGGCGATGATTCGAGGAAGTACAGTATCTTGGAAATGATAATAGCGAATGACTATTTGTAAATTAAAGACACAACTTTCCAACTGCATAGATTTTAATGGGTTTTAATAATTCAACCTAGGTCAGCCTCGTCTATTGAGCAATTTTACGAGGATGATATTCTGACGTCCAGTCATTCCAAAGTTGCGCGAAAGTCGGCGGACGGACAGCAAAAGTGAAAAAAGGTTCTTTTCTCCTCGCCTCCAGTAAAAAGGGAAGAAATACCGCCTGATCGCATGTTAGCTTCGAAGCGTTTTCAAGAAGAGCGTAGCGTAAAGGGAGGAGTGTTGCGTGACGTCACAAAAATAACGGAGTGCCGTAGTTGAATATCAATTTCACGGTTGGTTGCTGCCATCAACTCCCTCAGGCAAAAACATCGTGTCGCCGGTAGTACTAAATAGATGCGTGTTGTTTAATGTCATGGCCAGTTTCCCAGTGATTCAATTAACAGAAGGCGAGTGGACGTCCGAGAAATGGTATGATATTTTGGGGGTGAAGCTTCCAAACTTTTTCACCAGCGATCCCGCATTCCTTAGAGATTACATTTTTAATTTTAAGACGAGACCTGATGACGTTTTTGTAGCCACATATCCCAAATCGGGTACGTCAAGAAGTTAAACTCGCAGTAAAAGAGACTTTAAAACTTTGCGATATGGTAGTTTGCCTCGGCCCTCGTCTCGAGTGACCTAAAGTGAACTGAAATAAGCAAAATGGTACAAATAATTTCCCACTTTGATTCACCTTGAAGCAGTGTCATCTGGTTCCAAAACGATTACGTAACCTCACGTGAATGGCGACCCTGCGGTCCTGTAGTCCGGCGATCACGCGATCATACCCCCAATTCTTTTCCAAAAAAAAGGGAACGAACAAGCAGGTAACCTTATTCTTTGCTATGCTATAATGCTTGTTAAATATTATATAAATGTTATCTGTTATATTTTGATTATATGCCGTCAATCCTATAACGTTCACAAGTGTCACCAAAGCCACCCTGTCACGCAAAGTAGCAAGTTTCACAATTTGCCTATGAAGTCTAGAGTGGGCAGCACAAAAAACGCTAAAGTAGGCTTGTAGGGAATATCAAGTACTAGTAAACACTTGATATGCCCTACAAGCCTACTGGCTAAGCTATTTCTAGGCTACATGTCATAACCCACTTGTAAAGAAAAGCGCCGGCGTTGAAATCCAAAACTATGGTGGCTGAATCGCTTTCTGCGTTTTGTCTCGATCGTTTTGACCAACTAGTTGGATTTTGCTAAAACAATTATTCCTCCCGCCCATTCGGCCTTCGGCCTCGTGAGCTATTCACTTAGACCCCATTCGGGCTCGAGGAATAATTGTTAAATATAATAGAATGAAACCTGTATTAAGAGGTCACCCTTGAGGACTGGCTTATTGACCGCTTCATACAGGTTTGACAAACAGAAGAGTTGTTCAAAAAAATGACGTTGGTAAAAGAGCAAAATATCTATCCCACAACAAAACGACCTCGAAGTGCCTCTGCCTCTTCTTGTGCTGAAAAAGGAAGAAAGAGACCATGCAATAAACGCCATTCACACCATATCTGCTGCACTAGTATGTATGTTACGGCGTCTTATAGGTGAAGACAATGAAAAGTAACTAGTTGGGACCTCGGAAAAAGTGACCGCGACTGCTTAATAAAGGAGATCGTTTAATACAGGTCAGATTTACAGTATGCAGCTATTTCGAGAAAAGTTGTCGGAAAAAGTGCGCGAGACAATCCCGAAAGGTATTGTGTGTGGTTTTGAGCTCACTGTTCTTCAAAGAAATTTGAAAGAATGGCACGAGAGGTCATGGACGTATGTTTGCGAGAGCTAAAGGAAAGCAACAAAAGTAGGTTCGAAAGCTACAGTGTTAGGAAGAGTGTGTTGATCATATTCCATAATACCTTTCGGGATTGTCGCGTGGACATTTTTTCCGACAACTTTTCTTCTCGAAATAGCTGTAAACTGAGGGAAATGATTTCCGGGACTCAGGTAGGTGACCGCTAAATAGAGGCTTGCTCGAATATAGGTTTGACTGTATATTCACAAAATTACTGTATCTATTATTTTCATTCAGGGACAACTTGGGTGCAAGAAATTGTCTGGCAAATCTATCACGAGGGAGCAATCAGCAGTGCAAACTTTTCTCATCGAGTGCCATTTATTGAAACAGCCACCAATGAAATGATTTGCCCGTTTAGCCTGGACACTTTACCAAGCCCTCGAATTCTTAAGAGTCATCTTCCGCTTAACAGCATTCCGAAAAGTGACAACAAGGAAATGCAGTGCAAATATATTTACGTGGCCCGCAACCCCAAAGACATTGCAGTATCGTATTTTCATTTCACGGAGCATAGGCGAAAAGCGGGTAATGGTTTCAGTGGGCCATGGGAATTTTATGCCAAGTTATTCATAGAAGGAAATGGTAAGTTGACACTTCATATAAGCATGAAACTTAACTTGTTGTGTCGAAGAAAATTTATTGGGAATTCTTACCCCTAAGAAAAAATTTCCGCGTACAAAGTGACGCTTATTTATCTGACGCAACAAACTGCGGTTCATACAGCTAGCGTCAAAGAAAATGAAGCGTGACTTCATGTAAGGAGAATAATATTTTTTCGATGCAACAGGTGACGCTTATTTTTTCCAACGAAACAGGTCGCACTTCACCTTCGTGTTACGTAGCACGCCGACGGCAACGATTACCCCTTTTTCGCAGAATTTCTCTTGCATTGAAAAAAATAAATTGATAAAATGACAAGCAACGACTAGAGCGTAGTAGACTCTACTTGTTTACGAACTGAATCATACAGTACTTTGTATCTCATTCTGGCCTTCAGATTTATTACACATTACGGACACGACATGACTGCATAGTGTTATACAGTTTCTATGGAAACTGTGAACACGATCAGGTGTTCAATTTGGCATGTGTACATTCCTTACACAACCATCTAGTTTATAAAATCTCTCTGCACCCTTCTGACCTTCATTATTTATCTTCTACATTGCATAAATCTCACAATTAATATATTACCAGAACAAGAAATTAACATCCCGACCGACTCTGATTGCCGTTACTAGTTATTAGCCTATTTAAGCCCTGATTATTTTGGCTCTACCAAATTACTACATCCACTTGATATACAAAACACAATGTGAGCTAAGGAGACTTTATTTTATTCTTGACCATCAATACATGGACGAATAAATACACAACACTTTTGAAATGGTCTGGAAACCTTGAAGAAAACTTTTAATTCTCGAGCTCTCTTGCATCACTGGGTCATAACCTATCCTCTGAAAAACTGAAGGATGTGGACCTCGCAATAAATGAAGGGCCATCATAGCATTGATTGCTCTTCTTAGGGCCTGTTTACATGGAGGTGGAGGACCCCAGGTAGGTGAGGTAACCCGCTTAGGTGAGGTAACCCGCTTGTCCCTATAATCTCTCACTTTAATTTGATCACGTTTACATGATAGGTGGGGTGACCCGCCACATGTTACCTAACCTACCTGGGGTCCCCCACCTCCATGTAAACAGGCGCTTAGACCCCGTTTACACGGGTATGGACAAGTCTTCCACGGACGAATTTTTACCTGTGCAACCCGTGTATACGGAACCGTATTCTGTTACAGATTGCAGTTCTGTTTACACGAGTCCTTAATTCTGATCAGGTCAAAAACTTGCACGGCCCCGCGAGTATCGTGTAAACGAAAGGCGGATCCGTGCACGTTTTTGTCCATTCAAAAAATGTGTCCGCACCTGTGTAAACGAGGTTTCTCTCTGTTTTCAGCCTCGTTTGACTGCTCGCGCGTACTTGAATACGCAAAAATACGGACTGTTTTGCAGTCTATTTCTGTACTTGAAATGCACATTATTAACATTAAATTTTTTTGTTGCAAGATCTCGTCACCCATCGAGCGTGCGCACTTTAAAAGGCTTTTTCACATCGCAAACATACTCCAGCCAGTTGTTCAAAGGGTGGTAGCGCTATCCGATGGATAGATCTTTATCCAGTGGCCGTAACGCAATGGGTTCCCAAATAACAATACTTATCCGCTGGATACTGATTTATCCGATGGATAGCGCTATCCAACGTTAGAACAACCGGGACCAGGAGCTCATTTCTGTTGTTCGTGACACGGGCGGAGTCAAAGGCGGTCGAGGATGACAATTTTTGACAGATCCCTTTTTTGCTTTAAAGGGAACAAAAACAATTTCCATTGGTTGGGTTTCACTGTGGAAGCCTTCCATTCGGCTGTTATTTGGTCGTTGAAAATAACTCAGCTGTCTAATGACTTACTTTACTGTACAGTATTTTAAGGAACGTTACATTCTTTGGTTGTTTACCGGTAATTTTTTGTTGAATAGTGTGTTGGAACGCTTGGAATGACCATGTTCTTGACTGGTGGAAACACAGAGACGATCTTAATATCTTGTTTCTCAAATATGAAGATTTACACAAGGTACTGTGCAGCAGCAGCAAATGACTTCATTAGACTGCGTGGAGTGCTTTGTTTTATTTGGTTAGTTTTTCTAGAGCGCGCGCGAGGGGAACATGTGCGAGCGCGGCGTCCTCGTAATTCCTCACTACAGAAATTATAAGGAGAATGGGCTCAAACTTTCCGCGCAACGATTTCTGGGATCGTTTGTGTGGACAAGCGTTAGTTATGATTGGTCGATGGTATTCAAGGTAACCATCAACCAATCATAACTATTAAACGGCTTGTCCACCCAATCTAACCTAGAAATCCTTGCGCCGAAAGATTGAGTCCATTATAGGTTCTGGAGTGGGGAATTCTGAATTCTCCCTTTAAAAAAACGGCTCCTGCTAGCTACGCAAGCTAACGAAAAACGGCTGATTGACATTGGATCGGACCACCAACGGAATAACGTTTTGACTGGAAATACACCAACCAGTCTTGGTGCTACTGATAATCGTTCTCATCCAAATAAGAAATGATCGATCCACAAATTTGTCTCCCTATCATCTTTTTAATAACCAACTGGGATTAACTCTGAAAATACCGGCAATTTTAATACTGGAAAACCCAATTTTTATCTCGTTAAATGTATCCATGTCGGGATGGGGGGGGGGGGGGGGGGGGGTACTTCCATATAAGAGGCTAATAGAGATGTGCCGCTGGGTGGGGTCGCATTTTCACAACTCGGTTGACTAGAATGGGGTTACATTTTCAGTAGAGTTACTAGAATGGAGCCCCACATTTTTGGATTTTTTGAGGTAAGATAGACTTCATATTTACAGTTAGCAAACGCACCAGAATGTTTGTACTGCAGCTAAAAAGTAAAGTGTTTTTTCTTTTCTTCATTTAATCTAAAAACTGGGTCAATTCAAAAAAATAGAAAGTGAGTAAGTTGGGATCGCGAAAATTACATATTTGCCCAAAAGTGACTAAGATGGGGTCTATAATTGACCACAGAATAGACTATATTGGGGTAGGGGCTCTTGCAGACCAGCGGCACATACTCAACAAAAAAAATAACCTAAGTACCCCCCTTCCCCCGGGGACCCATGTGTACCTTGTTTTGTACTAAGTGACAAATGGTAATTTTTATGGTTACATCACTAACTTTTGTGGTCAGTTCCCATACGTTGTATGGCGTAGCTCTTTTTAAAAAAAGTAGGAAATGCCACGTTAATGGTATCCTGCGAGCAGAGTCTCCTTCGATCTTCCTAGATAAGTACCGACTTATCTAGGAAGATCGAAGGAGACTCAGCTTGCAGGGTACGTTTATGGGGGAGCTATTCAAACCACGCCAGAGTCCAGCTTCCAGTTTTATGCCCGGCCCTTAGCACTGCAATATGATTATCGTGGAAACTGAATTAATGTTGGTTAATATTTACGTTTTAAAGAATAATTTGTACAGATTTTGAGTCAGGCGTAGGAAAATTGTCCGTGATGCGTGACATCGATGTCTTTAGTCCGCAGGCGTGAGACTCACGCATAATGCGTGAGAGCTGACAGGTATATAACAATGTAATCTCTGTGTTTTACTGGTGTAATGTGTTGATAGGTCTTACACATCTCTCCATTTCTCTAAAAATTCTTAATTGTAGGATTTACCGTCCCATGTACGAATGATTGCTGATTTCCTGAAAAAGCCACTGACCGATGAACTCATTGATCGCATTGCACAGCAGTGTACTTTGAAGGGCATGAGGGAAAATGAGAATAGTTTCAAGTTGAGCAACGAAGAGCAGAGTTCGCCGTTGCTAAGAAAGGGCGTGGTGGGAGGATGGAAGAGTTATTTTACTCCAGAGCTGAATGAGAGATTTGAAAAGGAAGTGTTGGCAAAACTCAAAGGCACCGGATTGAAGTTTGATTTTGAGATTTAGGAGAAAAATGCACTTCTGATTCGTTGTTGTTAAGATGTACGATTTGCAAGAAAGCCTGTTGTTGGCCGATTGATGTTTGGTAGATATGGGTATGAGTTTGTGACCTTAATTGAATGGTGACATTCCAAATAATCAACACTACTCCTCTGCTGACATATCATTTTCCCCTTCCTCTGCCTCACGGACAATTTATTTTCGCGTTCTTTAAGTAAAAGAGTCTAACTTTGCTGATTGTTAGTCATCTTAAATAAAACGGCACGATGTTGTAGTAATAAACGTATCTAGGGCTTTATATCAATAGGTCCGTCATAAATCCCCGGGAAATATTAATTTTTGTCATATACCTGGAAACAACACCTCAAGCTCTCATTGGTTACTTCGAGGTCACAATTAAGACACGTAACAATGAAACTGCTTCCCGCCAGAATCTCTGAGCGGACAACATTGAAAAATCTACGACGTCGGAGGGTAACAGTGCACTATTACCCGCGAATGTTAACCGACGATCGCTGTTACAGCGAGGTCTAATGAATTTCCAGCTTCAAAATTTCCAGCTACAGTAGAACCCCGGTAACTCGAGCTCTAAAGGGAAACGAAAAATAGTTCGAGTAATCGGGGGCTCGAGTTAACGGAGTCGATTGCAAAACTCAATTTGCCATATCAAAAATTGATAGTTAACGGGATAACTGGGATGCCTGGGATGACTGAGATGAAAGAGATGACCCGGGATGACTGGGAAGACTTGTGCGTGAGTGGTAGGTCCACCGCACAGGAGTTTTGACAGGAAAAATTCTTGCGTTATTGGTAGGTCCGCTCTACAGGAGCTTTGAAATGCAACAACGTGCTCGTGATTGGTTAGTCCACCGCACAGGAGTATTGAAATGGAGGATGTGTGCGTGATAATGAGCTGAACGGTCGCCGCACAACAGTTTTGTGATCAGATAGTTATTATGTTTGTGAGTCATACAACTCGAGATGTTTTTTACCACTGCCGTCGGTGCGTCTCGGCGGACGCGGTGTGATTTAATTTAGGTGCGGCTGCATCGCAAATCTTCAAAAGGACCTAGCCCTCGCTCCTATTCGTCTGCTTAGACATTTCGACACTGGAACTATTCGAGTTTCAAATAGCGAAAGGGAAGGAAAATATATAAGTTAAAGCGACCTTGAAATAGCGACTCGTAGTTCGCACAAGTATAGTGTGTGGAACCCGCCCCACCCCCCCCCCCCCCCACCCCCCACTCCCCCGGGGTGCTGAATGGAGCGGATGTCTGAACTTTAAAGGTCGGCTTACGACAAAGGTCATCAAAAGTGATCGAAAAGTGACGTGAAACTACAAGTGAAATCTGATGCTCAGAAGGTGAATTTTGGTCAATAACAGCTGAACTAAAAATACACTTTGTTCACAAATTATATACACATCTTATTTACTCCTTATAAACGTCCTAAATACACCTTATATACAGCTTATGTAAACCTTGTATACACGTTAGATATACCTTGTATAAACCTTATATTATACCTGCCAACTCTCACGCCTTAGGCGTGAGTCTCACGCCTGCGGGTTGAAAACTTCGATCTCACGCCCGCTCACGCTTACGGGCCAGTTTCTCACGCCTGATTGAAAAATGTGAGTTATTGCCGTCTTGCTTGACACAACTTCCAAAAATATGTTAACTCAGACCCATGTAAGGAACGAAAACCATGTGTAAAATGAATAAATGACAATACCTTCCTCGCGATCTCTGATTTTGTGGATAAGCGTTTTCTCGATAACTTCGCCTTCGGCAGACTTCGGACGTCTTCGGAAGACTGCGGACTTCTTCGGAAGACTTCGGACTTCTTCGGGAATCTTCGGAAATGATCCTGTCGTCTGCAAAAATCCCAGCACTCCCAGGATAAAAATCTCACGCTTATATCTCAGAAAAAGTTGGCAGGTATATTATATTTGCCTTTACACCTTTACAGTCAAACCAGGTCAAGCGTTCCCGTCGCTAACGAACTAATGAATTCATTCACGGAAAAATGATTTCGTTTGTTGATTCAATAATCCATTCATAAAATGAACAATCCAATAGTCATATTTAGCCTCGATTCCATAATCGAATGTTGATTCGATTACTGTTTTTTGAAAAATTACACTTTCCACAAGTTGACCTCAGAATTTTGTTTTTTCCTCTTTTTTTTCTGAGAGTCGAGTGCTGGCGAGTTCTGAAGTTCAAACCCAAACAAACTGTTACATGTACGCCAGTTTGCTGCCAATAATCAGTGCAACAGACCTAGGCCTGACCTCTTAGAAAACACGACGGTAAAACTGAGGTCAGTGTATGTGCGGTGATTGGTGGATTTCGATCCTCGGCCTTTACGTTCGCGGTCTGTCTATTCTAGCTGTTATTTTGATTAAAGGCAATGAAAAACGCAATCGTAAACGGCAGGAAAAGGGAAGCAAATACGATTGAACACAACAGACAAGAATAAAGAACAGGTAGATTTTGTTCATAAACCAAATCAACATTTGATTATTGAATCGAGGTACAATTTGACCGTTGGATTATTCATTTTATGAATGGATTATTGAATCAACAAACGAAATCATTTTGCCATTAATGAATTCATTAGTTTATTAGCGACGGGAACGCTTGACCTGGTTTGACTGTAATATCATTTGCCCTTTGCCCCTTTGACACATTGTATACACCTTACAGACATCTTTATATATACATTACCCTATATACACCTTACAATACGCCTTATATTGACCTTACATCACCTTGTGTACAACCATATCATTTTCACCTTACATTTGCCTTATTTCCACGTTTAAAACACGACTATTACGTTCTATTTTCCGCCGTTTTCCATTTTAAGTTTGCCTTTTTATCTTGACTGTTTTCTTTTGCTATTTACTGATTTCGTTTCTGGATTTCCCTTTGCTTCAACCTTTTCCCATTTCACTTTGCTTATTTTTATCTTCTTTTTCTCTTTCTGTTAACCATTTTCGTTCTTTTCTGTCTTCTACTAACCCACCCAAAAACAACAACAACAGTTAAAAGTGGTATTCCGTCGTTCCAGGGTGATAGATGTCACGTCTTGATCACGTGATCAGTAAGCTGGGGTGCAGCGGCAGTGGCAAGCAGCCGCGTATTCTTTAGGGTGTCTAGAAAACGACGACCTAGAAAGCGACCACCTAGAAAACGACACCTAGAAAACGACACCTAGAAAACGACGACCTAGAAAACGACACCTAGAAAACGACGACCTAAGAAAACTACGATCTAGAAAACGACGACCTAGAAAACGAAGTTGAACTGAAGTCAAAGTTCATTATAGTTTAATTGAAAAGAAATATTAAACTGGATCCGCTTGTTGTCACCAAGCACTTTTCTTAAGTCACGCTAGCCTGGCTCAGTATGTCGCTGCTACTGCAGGTAGTTTCAAATAGAAATCTACATTCCTCAACTGATTCCTGCTTTCAGCAGTGAATTTTTCACGATAACTTCTGAGTATTCGCCGGGTTGAAAAAATCTTTCAAGGAATAACATCGCTATGAAGACATATATGGAAAATTTAAAGAAACGGGGCTGACAAAGATTGTATGACTTTTACTTCACTGCTCGCCCCCACACAAAATACGCACGCAGACATAAATCTGAATCACGGTCTACAGCGTCGTCTTCTACGTGCGCACCGGCAGCGGTTTGTGAAGCGTCACTACAACTCAAAGATTCCAGTGACGTTTAATTATAAAGTAAGATAAACCTCTGATATATAGAGGAAGCTGGGGACCTCTGGGCTGAGGAAATGGAAATTCCTCTGACCGAAATCCATAACCGGATTAGCATTCGTCAGGCAGGTCTTCATGGTTATAACGATTATTTTCAATCCATTGCACTTAAAGATGAAAAATCTATTTTTTGAAAAAGGTGTTACGTTTTGTCAATTTCGGCCTCTAAAACCCTCTTCAAGATGGAAAAAAAAATGGTTGTAAGGGAGCCCTCAGTGATGAAAAGTCCCGTGAAGGCCTAACAATCTTCTCTGCATGACCAGTTTCGCTAGAAGATTTTTACGCTTAATTTTTTATGACCAATGTTGAAAATTCCTGCCTATAATCATTTA
The DNA here is from genome assembly GCA_964035525.1 of Porites cylindrica. Lineage (NCBI taxonomy): Eukaryota > Metazoa > Cnidaria > Anthozoa > Scleractinia > Poritidae > Porites > Porites cylindrica. Next base: position 10,249,045 of record OZ037776.1, on the reverse strand, counting down.
TAATAGACTGCGAGAATGTCTTTGTTTGCAATCGCGATGAATG
>OZ037776.1:10194002-10244002 GCA_964035525.1 Porites cylindrica | reverse complement strand
AGCCCTATTCTGCATCTTTTGAAGTTTGTCTGCTAGTCCCTTATTGATATTACCCCATGCAGCACTACAGTAATTAAAATATGGCATTACCAGTGCATTGTACATAATTATTCACTCTAGTATCAAATGGTATAAAATGACTTACACGTTTTAAGATAGCAATACCAGCGGATATTTTCTTTGAAATGGTATTAATGTGTGGGCGCCAGTTCAAAGATTCATCAATTTGAACTCCAAGAGATTTATGTTTAATTACTCTTTCTAAGGGTGTATTATTGACTTTGACTGTGAAGTCACTATTTATTTGGGATATCTTAAATTGGCTCCCTATAAGCATGTATTTAGTCTTCTTAACCTTCAAAGTTAATTTGTTTGCTGACAACCATGACTGAACTAAATTCATATCATAATTTGAAGTTTTTGCTTTTTCTTGGCCTTAGGACTGGAAAATAGTTCGAATTTTATTAAATATTCCTTACCAGGGTTAACAAAACCGCAATTTGGGACCAAATTTGGGTCAAAATGCCCCGAATGGGAGGGAAAAAGGAAGTGTTCCAATGCCACACCTGTGCCTGTCCCTCATTCTCCGTCTAAATATTGATACCTGCACTTGTGGTGACTGGGACAGGCCTGAAAAAACGAAAAAAAAAAGCTTGAAAGAGTTATCAAGTACTTTAATATATTAAAGTTTATGTTTTTATCATTTTCATTCAGGGACAACATGGGTGCAAGAAATTGTCTGGCAAATCTACAACGACGGAGCAGTCAGCGGTGAACATTTTCTATCGCGAGTGCCATTTATTGAACCATCCACCAATAAAAAGTTGTACCCATTTGGCTTGGACACTTTACCAAGCCCTCGCATTCTAAAGACTCATCTTCCACACAGAAGAATACCGAAAAGTGAGAACAAAGAAATGCAGTGCAAATATGTTTACGTGGCTCGCAATCCCAAAGACGTTGCAGTATCTTACTTTCATTTCACGGATTATTTGCGTAAAAGAGGCAATGGCCTTAATGGGCCATGGGAATATTACGTCAAGTTATTCATAGAGGGAAATGGTAAGTTCAGATGTATACGTACTGAATGTGGGCCTTTAATTCTGATCTTCAGCTTCAATACTCGTCAATTTTCGTCGAAACACTTGACTGAAAGTGAGGTTTTTTCATGTCATGCCTTTTCAACCAACTTATCTAACTTTTCCCCGTATGTACTTTTTCTCTTCTTCCCCAATGTCGAGATTGGCGTTTTTTGCAGAAAGAGTGATACGTAAATCAACATTGAGGAGGGCGTAACGTGACAAGTCAGTTTCAACAAATACGACGAGTATTCTACCTCTTCTCACCGTGTGCACTGAAAAGTATAAGGTTTCTTGAATACTTCAGATGGTCGATGACCCTACGTTTTGGACAGATGACTGAGTTTCTTTTCCAAAAATTCGACGGATTGCTTAAAATGGGACAATTTTTTAAAAAAAAAAAATCAATGTAAGAGGTTTTCCAAGGTAGAATCTTTCCATTCCGCTGCCAGGCAAAAAATCCGACCGTTCGACAATTTGACTTTACTTTAGGGAGCGTCACTCGATCTGCATAATTCTTGAAATCATATCATCTAGCTTCGTCAGTTAACTGGTATTTTTTGATAAATATGTAGTGTGTTGGAACGCTTGGAATGATCATGTACTTGGCTGGTGGAAACACAAAGATGATTCCAATGTCTTGTTTCTCAAATATGAAGATTTACACAAGGTAATATTGCAGGGGCAAATAACATAACCCTTCCCAAGGGACAGGACCAACATCAATTTTCTCCATAGATCGTTAAAAAACGGTTTATAAGAATAATAAATTAAAAAGACCTGCAAAGAGAAAATCTTTTCATCCTTTATCAAATTCTATCAGATAAGTCTTTAAGGAAATGTACGGAGATCAGTCTGGAGAATTTGTACTGGGAAATAAGATTACACCCTAACAATAAGTTTTTCACATGACGTCACGGCGGCCATATTGGTGTCCCAAAACAATGAAACGGCGGCCATGTTGGTGTCCGAAACGAGTCCTGTGGGAGTTGAACTCCTTTATTATGCAAACGCTTTCTTTTGTTCCAATAAATTTGCATAGATGCTGGCCACTTGAGTGAAAACACTCTATAGCAACGGAGACCGTAAAATTGATATAATTTCAAAATGATAAATGCCCACGATCATATCCAGTCGCTGGGCCGCGGACCTCAGAGGAAACAACTTCCCTTCTACTATCATGTACCAGGGCTTTCAAGTAATATATCAAACATGAGACGCAGTGTTTCATCACCAGATGGAACACCGAGAAGAGAGTTGAAAATACCACGAGAAGCGGAGTATTTTTGACGAACTTCGAGGCGTTTCATCTGGTGATGAAACACTGTGTCGAATGTTTGATATTTCTTCTCAAACAAAATCATTTTTGAAGGAGAAATTAAGGATGCAAAAATGAGCAGTTTTTCATCCGATATCACTCATTAAACACTAATTTAAACACTCACACCACTCATTAAACATTAATTTCCTTTGAATTTTCTTTAGGAATTATTAATGAGTTTGAGAATAACAATTGAAGTAGCCAGCAGGTTTGATTAGAGTAACTGACAGTGTTAACAAAGGGCCATTGTTTCCCCAGAAAATTTTAAAATTTCCAAGCCCTAAAATGTTTCATTCAAGTTTCGGTTTATCAGCCACACAATCAACTCCTTCAGCAATTAACACAAATGACGGTAATTCAATAACGTACATTTGCTAGTGAACAAACTCTGGGTAAATCTATGTAGAAAGGTGTGGAAAATTGACTAACTAATGCGTACCATAAATCCAGTGGTTCTTGGTGAATTAAAAAACACATCATAATTATGTTTTCATTGAGATGTTAAGATATATTTTTTGTTTACAACACTATTAAAACGTCATGACTGCTCCTTCTTACACGAAAAAGGTAACCGACTTCTCTGAGCTTTTCGTCGGTCGTGGGTACTTATTGAAACCCCTGATATTGTACCAACCATTTTCGAGGACGAAACGAAATTGAGACTGAAATGCACCAATAACAGAACAGCTTCGGTGCTACTGATAATTCCGCACAGTCAAATGCATATGAGAATGATCAGCAAAAATGGTTTCAGGGTATTGAAATCTGAACTTCCAAACATTAGAAATGATCTCTGAAAATCTAGTAGGACGAACAACTGAAAAACCTCAACTGTAATCTCTTTAAATTGAAAGTTCTTGTCTTAAACGGTTATTTACGGTTCTATCACCCTCTTTGGTGATCAGTTTATATCATCTTAATTTGGCTTAATTCTATTGCTAAGTACTTGATTACGCACGTAGGGGTCTTACAACGTAACGGATTAATCTCTCTCTTAAACTGTTTCTTTTAGGATTTACCTTCCGCTGTTCGAATGATTACTGATTTCCTGAACAAGCCACTGACAGATGAACTCATTAATCGCATTGCAGAGCAGTGCACTTTGAAGGGCATGAGGGAAAATGAGATTAGTTTCATAGTTAGTCCCGAAGAACAGAGTTCTCCGTTACTACGAAAGGGCGTGGTCGGAGGTTGGAAGAGTTACTTCACTCCTGAGCTAAATGATAGATTTGATAACGAAGTGTTGACAAAACTGGAAGGATCTGGATTAGAGTTTGATTTTGAGATCCATACGTGACAAAAAAAATCCATATAGCCGAAACAGGCAGAAAAAAGAAAACATTAGCTAATTCAAAAAACGCTTGCACTCATGACGAACCCAAAAATATTTCACTTTTCTAACGTTCCTTCCCCCAGTCACCTATAAACACCACAATATTTCGCCCCATTTAAGGTAATCCAACACAGCCTTGGATTCTGGATTTGGAAAGGCGCTAACTGTCTAAAAGCTCATCATACATGTCACGTATGATCATATATGTCTCTTAAAACAACCTCGTCCCCAGGGCTTTTCCCTTAAAAAATGGGTGGGGCGCCACCTATTTTTTAAGGGAAAAGCCCTGGGGACGAGGTTGCTCTTAGGATATACTGAGTTCAGTTTCGTCTAGTAGAGTCTTAAAAATATTACATTACTGTGATATATTCTGTAATCTAACTTCTTAAGATATGATTTACTGTTAACTAGCACAAGTACTTGAGAAGTTTCGACCCAAGTAAGGAAATCCATGTCTGTCTTAAATTTTGGGTTCCACGCTATTGATTTTGGATTCTTTGTCAGTGGAAAAGGGATTCCGAATTTCAACCGGCAGCGGGATTGCAGATTTCCAGGGTTGAAATGTTGGCCTCCAAAGCCTTGGATTCGGAATTCCACAAGCAAAAAATTCCTGCCCGGGCGATTCGGATTACTTTACATGTAGCGAGAAGTTCAAAACAACAATGACCTGTTGTATGTCGAGAGTTTCTGCCCTATTAAAGAGGCCGGATACGTAGTCAGATTATATATTATTCCAAAAACATTTCTTGCGGGGCGGAATTCCATTTTATCCCTACTTGATACAGAGGCTAAGACTAAAGGCAAACCAACAAAACTGGTGTGTTACTGCCTACAGGGTTTTTTTTACCTTCGTCACTTTCAGACTTATCACTCGAGACCTAGATCAGCTAGAGGACCTAGAAAGAAACCCTCGATATATCGGGATTTTGAAAGGGGCACCCAACGACTGTTTTCTGTAAAATATCTGTTCGGAGAGGCAAATATTGCCTAGAATTTTCTATTACTTGAGGACTGCTAAAAATGTTCTAGATGGCCGTTCCATTCATGAACAACTTTCGAAGCTTATCTAACAAATTTCCAATAACTTTCTGAAGTTTAATTTTAACATTTCACTCCCCAGGTTAGGCTATTTTTCCAGAAAAAAGGAACGCTAAAATTTTCGGATTCAAAAATGTGATGGAGAGAGGAATCAGAAAAAATTCTCACTTTCGTAAAGCGTCAAATTGCTTCCAAAGTTTTCGGGAAAATAATCTACTAGGATGACCGAACAGATACAAATTTTATAGCGACGCTTACAACGCATTTCTAGAAATCTAAAAGTGCTCTGGATAGCCTAAAAAGTGTTTCAATGTATTTAGAACGAAACCGCCTTTGGGTGCCCCTGTTTTAAGACTGTCCTCGGCGAAGGCTGCTAAACTGTAAGTTAAGCCGGTCCGCAACTGAAGAAACCACAGGCCTCCCAAGCTCACGTTACGAGTGTGTTATGTAAATTAACTTTCTCATAAGAGAGACGGTGTCGCGTTACAAGCAACCGTTGAGACTTTGTGTGAGAAATAAAATACTGAGGTCTGCGAACGCTAAATATCATTATTCTTACTAATTTTTCTATAAAATAAATAACAGCCAAAAAAACCGACTAAATCGATGAATTCACACCAAACAACAAAGGAATACATCAAAGGTAAGTCTCCTTTATTTATTTTATAGAAAAATAAGTAAGAATAATTATTTTTAGTGTTCGCAGACCTCATTATTTTATTTCTCCTGCTCCATATGAAATCCGATGAAGGACTTTTTTGAAAGTCTATCTCAACGGTTGCTTGTAACGCGACACCGACTGTCTTGTGAGAAAGTTAATTTACATAACCCGTGACTCGTAACGAGAGCTTGGGACACCTGTGAAGAAACCTGCTACTCATCTCAATCCGCCCTGTTGACTCTTACTTATACACTGATTTCAACTGTTCTCTTCTCTTATTGTTAGGTTTTTATTTGTTATAGAAAGCGGCAACTAAATCATAATTATACTTTAAAAAAATAACTTTGGAAGGCATTGTATCGGCTTTTGCAATTTACAAGTGTTGTTGAAAGCTATTGTTTTCGAACTCTAAAACAATAGCTAGACATGTAAATTACACTTGTAAAAGTTTTATTAAATTAATGACCCCTGTAAGGTCTCCTCTGTTACTTGTGAGCGCCTGCTTAGTAAGCTACAATAGTCATCAGGCTCTGGCATTGATGTACTGTTCGTTTTTTTTTTTTTTTCAAAACTATATCATCTTGTTTAGCTTGCTTTGTTTTGTCTTGACAAAGTAAGTAAGCTCCATCTCCTGTCGTTTCGTCTCCTTCTTTTCCTTTTGTATTTAACTCGGGTGTTCATACGGTTCTATGACCATGAAAACTGAAAGGCGTTGTATTTAACAATTATTCCTCGAGCCCGAATGGGCTCTGACGCAATAGCCCATGAAGCCGAAGGCCGAATGGGCTATTGACTCAGAGGCCATGAGGGCGAGATCAGAGGAATAATTGTTTTAGTAAAATCCAACTAGTTGGTCAAAAATATCGAGACAAAGCAACTTAAAGCAAGACTTTAATCCTTTTTTTTTCGTCAAAAATCCGGCGCTTTTCGCTACTAGTGGGCTATAACATATAGCCTAGTAGAAGCTCAACCAATCAGAACGCAGCATTAATAAGAGACCACTAGCTGGATTTTACTAAAAAGAGGGGCGCTTTCCATTTAGTCAAAATTTCCGGAATTTTCGGTTCGGCGGTAAATGGAACACGTTTCGTCGGTTTATCCCACTGGAAAATTCCCAGAACTAAGTGGAAAATCTAAAAGGTGGGCCCGTTTTCCCGGTTGGAATTTCCGAACGGAATGTCGTGCTCCATTTCCGTTTCTCGTAGTTCGTACCAGTTCCAGGTTCACCGTCGGGCACCGCGACGTACCGGGGTTACGACCAAATGGAACAACTTTTTACCAATCGGAAATTCCACTTTTGCTCCCACCGAAATTTCCGGGTTTTTTCCCTAAATGGAAAGCGCCCGAGATAACCATTTGTTCTCTAGTTAATAACCTTGAGGTAAGATCAAGTATAAAAAAATAAATGATGGATGATGATGTACTTTTTCGCGTAACAGAATTGTTGTCCTTTAATTCGTACGCTGTGCGCAAGACAAGCAACAAATTTTTCGTGGCAAGTTTTGCGATTCAAACAACAGACGGCAAATGGACAACAGTAAAATGTTTGGATATTTTGGGAGTTAGAATACCGGCATATTTCACCAAAAATCCAACGTTGCTAGCCGATCACATATCGAACTTCCATACGATGCTAGATGACGTTTTCGGCAGTGGTCAGTTATCCCAGGTCAGCTTTGTTCATTTTTTTCTAAACGCAAGATAATTTTGATAAAAACTGAGAATATCAGCTTCTTATGCGAAACAGTTTTATCTCTCATCACGAGTTCATGAACTGACAATTTTGCGATTCACGAATCACGAAACAACGTTTTCACGCTTCTCAAAAATAGAGGTCGTACAAGATGACAAAAACGTTACGTTCTATTTTGTAAAACAGAGTGCTTTGATTTAAGTTAACGAGAGTTTTACGAACCTTATGAAAACACTGCGCGGTTATAAATTCCCTAGGAAAGCCAGCTGTAGGTGGGTCTTAGCGCACTGAAGTGTGAACTTACATCAAAAGACTCGAAGGTGAAGTTAAATCAAGATCAAGCTACCAGATTGCTAGTTAAGGTTGTTTGGCCAAATTAACGATTTATTTTCTTCAGTTGATTTTCAGTTGCAATATCTGTAAACAATCGAGGACTTTGACAGTTTAGGTTTTCACGGAGTGTACTTCAATCACGATTCACAGAACAGTTTCGTCAGTACATCACGATTCAAGGACACCAAAAATGTGCGATCACGGCGTCACGTCCCCGTTTGGCAAGAAAAAAGAAATAATAGCCCTCGGTACGGTACGGTACCGTGACTTAGGTGAATGACGATGTATGATGTTAGCAATTTATGCACCAATAGATCGGAACGTCACGCTTCATCGCAGGGACTGGCTTCAACCGGAAAAAATTCAACAGCTCGATTCAAGTACTGCTAAGGAAACAATTTCTCATGGCCTGTTTTCCTGTAATTCAGATGACAGAAGGCGAATGAAGATCATCCGAAATACTGGGACGTTTTGGGCGTGAACTTTTCATTAACTTTTACTGACGATCCAGATTTGCTAGCCAACTATATTTCCAATTTTGAGACGCGACCAGATGATGTGTTTGTGGTTTCATACCCTAAGTCAGGTTTGTGCTGTTTATCATTATATTAGGCACCTTACCCAGTATATAGCCAGTGTAACAAGCGTTTAATTCTGCGCGAAATTGTTGCGAAAGCTAGAACTAGAAAGAAAAGAAGAAAAAACAAGAAAGGGTCGGTCATAAAAGTAAACTAATTCGGCTGCCCCTATTCAGGGTCAAACGTCAACAAGTGACGAACCTAATGAGGCCCTCTTGCGGGGTGGCGGGGGGGGGGGGGGTAGGGGGCCATGTCACTGTCAGTGTTTCACTATTGTATTTGGACTTGTCTCTGTCGCTGTCGCAATTTTAACCCATCTTTGAGTCGTTTAATTTGTCGCCCTTTCTGCCGTTCTATGTCGCTGCTTCACGGCCATCTCTCTTGTCGGAATTTAACCTAACAGGGCTCTCTAATGCTACAAATGAGCGAGAATACAGTCAAAGCTCTCGTAAGGTAGCAACCCTCACAACCCTGACCCTCAGCAGATCCATAAAAGTGGTGGCTACCAGCTAGCTAGAGCTGGACTTTACAAGAATTGTCCATCGACCCTACTGTCAGTGATAAACTTATTGAAGGCTCAGTCGGAAATTTGGACTGAATGCATGGAAAGCGTCCCTACGGGACGAACTGATCCGGATTCCAATCATTAGCGGGATTCTGGACTCCTAGAGCTGAATTTCGGATCCAAATTAAAAAGGCCAGGATTCCGGATTCCATACGAAAAAATTAAGACTCCGGAGTCTTGAATACAGTGAAACCTCTATTAAGCGGACACCTTCGGGACCTTCCGTCAAGTGTCCGCTTTAGAGGTTTGTAAAAATTGCGCAATGTTTTTCAACGGTCATGACGAGATTCATACGACTTTGAAATTCACCACAGGGAGGAAGTTTCAATTTCCGGTGTCCTTGTAAAAACCTAATTAGGATTCAATTAATAGCCACTAATCTGTCATGACTTGTGTACTTTGCGTCACAGATGGAAGACGAGCCGAGACGAAAGACAGATACTATTTGTATCACAATGCGATCTCGCGCGAATTTCAAAGCCGACGTGAAAGTGGCGCGTTTGTCGGGAAAAGCATCTTCAGTCTTTGGACCCTCGCTTGCCAAACAAAGGTAATCTCATACGCAGTATCAGTGACCAAATGGTTTTACCGACAGATATAATTCATGGCAAGTCAAAATTTTATGCTTTTTATGTAGAGATGATGTTTGGAAGTAGCAGGGCCGATTATTTATACTGTTTATAGGTATTTATGATTTGGTCGATAGTACAGATAGTACTTGCGCTCGAGTCAACCCATCAAGGTTTGGTTTTTCAAAGAGGAAAGAAATCATGTTGTCGTTTCAACCTTAGCACGAGCCTTTAACTTGCGCCAATGAAATGCAGACGAAAGCGGGTTTAAAGCGATCAAAGAAGGACTAAATTCCTTCCAGCTACTAGAAAATATAGCGGGAAGCGGTCAGAGAAGTCAGAGAAAGCGTTTCGTCGTGCGGAGAAGATCTTGAAAAGGTACTTGGTCGTGGATCAATGAATTGGGGAAATTAAAATGAGGGATTCATTCGAGAAGCAATATCGTACGATTTCCTGACGGTGGCAGATGACCGTCAAGTCAGAAGCTCGGGCATTCACGTCGTTGTTGATTATGTAAGCTTAAATGATTTTTATTAAGGGTCGCTGACTGGATTTAGCCTGAACGGTGATGCTCTCCAGCCCTTTTCAATTTTCTTAACATCGGCCGAAACTTGGTAAGTCTATTTTGGGTTCCTTTGTATCATCTTCAAATGGATACCTATTATCATTTTAGCGCAAAAACGTTTTAAGGTCGACACTGATCACTCGATCATTTCATAAATTCTCAATAACTGCTAATGATGTGAAAGTGTAATGTTCATGAAGAATGCTGATGGAGATCATTATTTCTTAAGCCTGATCGCAAACGAGTCAGAGTTCAGTTTTTAAGCGTGGATCGTAGTGGATATTTTCAATTTTATCGAATCCCTTTTAAGAAAACAGGAAAATTTATTTTGCCAAAGCCAGTGGCTATCAACAGTCAGTAAAAGTGAGTAAAATTTCATAAACCAAAAATTGATTTACAGGTTAAAGCTTTATTTAATTTTGAACTGATTAGATCTGTGAAGATGATAGTGCATGCCCCACATTAAGTAAAACAGTCTGGCCTTCCTGATGCAACAGAGCAGCTTAGCCTTTTTAGGCTGTGGCTCTGTGAGAATTTTATTCTCCGGGTGTCTCAGAGGGAACTAAAAACGCGCTTTTAGATATTGTTTGAATCTCTGTCCAGCATTAACAAAAAAAAGTTTGGCCTTCCTGATGCAACAGAGCAGCTTAGCCTTTTTAGGCTGTGGCTCTGTGAGAATTTTATTCTCCGGGTGTCTCAGAGGGAACTAAAAACTCGCTTTTAGATATTGTTTGAAACTCTGTCCAGCATTAACAAAAAAAGTTTGGCCTTCCTGATGCAACAGAGCAGCTTAGCCTTTTTAGGCTGTGGCTCTGTGAGAATTTTATTCTCCGGGTGTCTCAGAGGGAACTAAAAACTCGCTTTTAGATATTGTTTGAATCTTTGTCCAGCATTAAGAAAAAAGTTTGGCCTTCCTGATGCAACAGAGCAGCTTAGCCTTTTTAGGCTGTGGCTCTGTGAGAATTTTATTCTCCGGGTGTCTCAGAGGGAACTAAAAACGCGCTTTTAGATATTGTTTGAATCTCTGTCCAGCATTGACAAAAAAGTTTGGCCTTCCTGATGCAACAGAGCAGCTTAGCCTTTTTAGGCTGTGGCTCTGTGAGAATTTTATTCTCCGGGTGTCTCAGAGGGAACTAAAAACTCGCTTCTCAGACATTGTTTGAATCTCCGTCTAGCATTAAGTAGAACGGTTTGGCCTTCCTGATTCAACAGAGCAGCTTAGCCTTTTTAGGCTGTGGCTCTGTGAGAATTGTATTCTCCGGGTGTCTCAGAGGGAGCTGAAAACGCGCTTTTAGATATTGTTTGAATCTCTGACCAGCATTAAGACAAAAAGTTTGGCCTTCCTGATTCAACAGAGCAGCTTAGTCTTTTTAGGCTGTGGATCTGTGAGAATTTTATTCGCCAGGTATCTCAGAGGGAAGCTTTATTTTTTAGACATTACTTAAATATTGCAAAATTAGTGTTTCGCTTACGTTTGTATTTAACCCCATCCAGATCCAGTGAGGCCTTTAAAACAGCGCGTCAAGTTTAAAAGTTTTTTCATAAGGCAGTTTCCGCTTAGCGCTTAGTGTTAGTTCTGCCCTTGAATGAAGTTTCCATTAAAAAAGCCTTGCGTTCAGACATAAAATTAGGGAGATCTTGTAAGCATGAATTGGAATATATGAAATGCGGATGAAGGTATGAAAGTGAACATGATCATCGCATTAAATTCGCAGCCTATTCAGTTGAAAAATAATCTGAAATATTTTGCAGTGTTATCGCAGAAAGTTAGAGGTAATATTATTCATTGTTGGGGAAAATACTCCGAGTCCGCGGCTTTAAATTAATAATTTCTTCGATGTTTTAATTCCGGTAGTGTAGTAACCTTTCCGTTAAGGCAGCTTCTAAAACGCACTCGAGAAAACGGCACAGTCTCTGTGAACTCTCACTTTCACTTGCGGGAGAGGCAAAAAGAAAATAGACTGACATTACTTTCAAACCATTACGGGTTACCTTAGGCCGCGGTTTCAGAAATCATTGGACCTCCAGGCCTCTTTCTTGGTGGGTTAGTTTAAGAAAATAAGAGCTTTAGTTTTCCAGTCTGCCTTATATGCTGTATTGAAATTATTCACGACAAATGGGGTTTGATAAAAGCGTTGGTTAAACAGAAAAGGGCTTAATTATGACGCGATTTTGTAATATACCAGTTAAATAACTGGCGCTTAGTGTTTAATAAATACAAGTAAACAAAATATACAATGGAAAATTCCCCAGTAAGAGGTGCGTAAAATCACTCTTCTCGAAGTGCAATAAATTTTAAGAGAAGCCACTACAGAGGCAAATGCATTCCGGTTCGGCAGAAAAACTTCCAATGCGGCTAATTTGTAGTTGAGTTTTTTTGTTGAACCGAAATCTTGTTGACGTACAGGAATTCCGTTGATATGAGAATTTGTCACCTCCAAGTAAATGAGCCGTAAAAAGTTGATTACTTCTACAGAGCTCCCCTGCTGATGTTCGCCTATTGAATAGGCGAACATCAGCAGGGGTCTATGATTTCAGATCTCTATGAATCTCGTCATGCTCTGCACTGTGATAAAGTTCCATGTTGTTAAGGAAGCTTAGCAAACTATTAAAGGAAGATGTACTTTGTGCAAGACTTTTAGGTAAACTTTAATTGCGGATGACAATCATAAGGCCGGATATCGGCATACAGTTTATCGACAGCTAAATGTATTGCTGGTTTTCAGTGTCACGCCATCCAAAATAGATCAAAATCAAAATCAAAATCATTCGACAGATAAAGTCCAGAATCTGGGAAATGAAACGAGGTAAACATAAAAAGAAACTTGCCAAGATTTGGGTCGAAGGAATAAGTCGTATACGAGATATCCGAGGAAATGTTTTACCCAAATTTATAGAGCTTTGTATGGAGACGCCATGCTGGAGCTCATCCGGATGAGCTCCAACATGGCGGACGGAAACCATTAGAAACATCTGTTTCCGAGTTTTTTCTACAAAAGCGTGAATTTACACCTAGAGGAACTCATAAACATTATAGTATTACTTTTTCTAACACTTGAACTGTTTACATAGCAAAATTCCTCGAAAAAAGTCACTTTTTTATCCTAAATGACAGCTCTTTCGGCCGTCATGTAAATGGTGCGTCACGCAAAAGCTTAGAAATTCAAGCGTACTCTATTACAAAACCAAGAACCCTTTTGAAGCGAAAATTTGTATGAAAATTAGTTTTCAGCTGCTCTAATACACCATGAAAGTAAAATCTCAGTAGGATCGATAGTTTTGTAGTTTGACTTTTAGTGACGTCATGTGAAAACCGGCAATTGATTTATTTTAGGTTATTAATCATACAGTACGTAGGTAGCTGACGTAATCCAATACCACTATTGTCAATTCAGTCCGGTGTCCGCTTAATAGTAATTAGCAAAATACAATTTATTTTAGTGTCCGCGTCCGCTTAATAGAGGTGTCCGCTGAATAGGGGTTCGTGAAGGGAAATATAAGGCGTTAATTTCGTGACCCGGCTTAATGTCCGCTTAATAGAGGGTGTCCGCTTAATTGGGGGTCTGCTTAATAGAGGTTTCAGTGTATCTTACATGCGGTGAGATTGAGGCGGAATCTTTGGCAACTCTCTCGATTATTTCCTTTTTTGCTACTCGATCATTGTTTGTAGGTACAACTTGGGTACAGGAATCGAAATTGTCTGGCAGATCTACAACGAGGGAGCAATCAGCAGTGAAAAGCAAATGTTTCGTTTCCCATTCTTTGAAGCTTCCGCGTGCAATGCTAACAAGCAGATGCTTGTTGATTTTAAAACTCTACCAAGTCCTCGCCTGATAAAGACCCACCTCACTCACAACACTACTCCAAGAAGTGCAAATAAAGATGCTCAATGTAAATACATTTACGTCGCTCGGAATCCAAAGGATATGGCAGTGTCATATTTTCATTTCACGGAGCACTTTAAAAAGATTGGAATGAGTGATTTCAATGGCCCATGGGAATTTTGTTGCAAGTTGTTTACAGAAGGAAATGCAGGTAAATCAGTGAAATATATCAGAACAAAAACTTTTGTCACATTTTTAGGAAGAAGCACTTCTTAATCCGCCCGGTTTCCATAGCAATTATATTGAAACCACTCTTCAGCGATCGCAGCGACAACGATCGCTGAGATAGATCGTTTTCTATCTCATATGATGTCTTAAAAGTTATAAATTTTCAAAACCCACCCGGTCTATCTCTCATTCTAAATATCTCCAGTAAAATAACTTAGGTAACTTAGTCTCGGGGATTAATCAAAAATATTGGCCTCGCCTTAAGTGAATAATCGTCAAATATAGGCATTCTTTAAAACATAAGGAACCAAAGACGACAAGTCCAAAGACTACTGCAAAGCTGATTCATAACAACGTGTATTGTTTTTTTATAACAATATTTCTGCATGCCATACCAGCCTTCTTCAGGTTTACAGAAGGCTGGTATGGCCAGCCGAAATATTGTTATGAAAAAACAATACACCTTGTTATGAATCAGCTTTGCAGTAGTCTTTGGACTTGTCGTCTTTTGTTCTTGATATTTTGGCTGATTAGATCTCTTTTCTAGAGATCCAACATTTTTAACTAGCAGGATCTTCGTCCACGGTTTTTGCAGTTAATTTAATCCTTTATTATATAAAACATAGCCTGCGTAGCAGGCGTCGAAAGGGGTAGGGGATAGGGAGGAAGGGAAATAGGGAGGGGCCACGCAGGCTATATATTCCCACCATAATGCCAGTTTTGTTTTGTGAAGTTGCCTATAGCGCCTGGAATGATCATGTTCTTGGCTGGTGGAAACATAAGGATGATCCTAATGTCTTGTTTCTCAAATATGAAGATTTACACAAGGTAATGTTCTCTTACAATAATAACTCGATAACTCTTAGCTCGGTGGCTAGTTTGATATCTTATACGCCTGCCGGAGATTGAATCCTGACTATGTGAGGGGGTGGAGGGAAGTCAAGACAAGACAATATTTAATATTTATATTTATTTCTTTCTCAGGATCAACTCGGGAAGAGTGTGGGCGGGGAATTCTACTTTGGACTAGGCTCGATTTCCGGGGGGTACTTCCTATAATTGCCTGTACGGGGAGGCTCCACTCGAAAGTGGAGCCTTTTTACGCGTCAGGTATGTAAAAGAGTAGGGATTTCACTAGCAAGTACGCAAGCAATCAAGAGGGTTGGACTTGGGGGCGGAGCCTTCCCGTATTAAACTTTCTTGAGTATCTCCCCGTGCTCAATTACCAGCCGCTGTTTGAGAAATGTGAGGGCGGCGGAAATGTAGCCTAACTTTGGTTAAAATTTTAGAAGGACTTGCAATGGAATGATTCGCTTTTCTAGGAAAAGGCCAATATGTAATGAAGAATCTCTTTGAGGATTTTGAAACGCTCGAATAGTCAAGATAATATGATGAATCGAAGTAAAATTCTCTACTAAACACAGCCTGCGAGAAAAGTAGTGTTTGCTTCTCTCAAATTCATTCTTTTAGTATCTTAGGGAGATAGTTGATACTAAAAGTTTTTCAAGTAATCTTTAAGTTATCTAAGTCATCTATAATGAACACCCCAGCAGAAAATATGGATACTGCGACCTTAAACTACTACCCCGTTAAAAAGAAATAACTATATATGACTATGGAGGAGTTTCTAGGGGATTACATCCCTGTCCGGGACTCAGATCGTTTTTCTTTGTCCCCTTCGTACTATCGCAAATTTTGAAAGCAGTCAAGTGCTGTTTGATTAGAACTAAAATTAATTAAATAACTTTAAAAAACTAACCAACTTCCTCTGAACCTCAATGAAAATTAAATCTAAACAATACAACTGTCATTCCTCCTAGGATCTACCGTCCCATGTACGAATAATTGCGAATTTCCTGAACAAGCTAAGCCGCTCTCAGATGAACTCATCAATCGTATTGCAGAGCAGTGCACTTTCAAGGGAATGAAAGAAAATGAGAACAGCTACAAGACAAGGGACGACGTTCAGAGTTCGCCGTTTTTACGGAAGGGCGTGATCGGAGGTTGGAAAAGTAACTTCACTCCAGAACTGAATGAGAGATTTGAAAAGAAAGTGTTGGGAAAAATAAAAGGAACTGGATTAGTGTTTGATTTTGAGATATAGCGGACAATCATTTGATAAAGGAAACAATATATTTGCTTGGATAGAACTCTTATATTCACTTATAGACTCGAATTTTGGAAATCATTTGTTTAAAATTGAGCAGTTTCCATGTACATGCGATAAGTAATGGACTGATGACAATCTCATTAAGAGATTGCGCTGTTTTGAGTTCGTGGTTTACCTGCAGTTTTGAGACGATAGAAATAATATCAGTTTCATAATTCATTCATCATTAAAAATTTTAATTTTCTGTCTCTGATTGGCTCTAATTTCTTTGCTAGTTCCTTATAACCAGCTGGCGCTGACAATTAAAAAGTTTAAAAGACATTTGATTTTATACCCTCGTTGACGTCAATGAGGGGATAATGCAAAATTATGGATGACTGATGTCCCTCAACAATGCAAATTTTTTAAATGTAATGGTTTACTTTTATTCCTAAGTATTTTTTTCTTTATACAGTGACTTTGATATGACTTTGAATCCTTGCCTTTTTCTGGTACATATAGGTGTTTCAATCATTTCAGTGTCTTTGCATTTGAGGATAAAACCGGCACAGCCGACAATTATTTTACTTTCTGATTTAGGCGTTATATAGAAGCTAGAACTCAGCAAGAACGTTCTTAAAAGCGGCGGCGACTCTCGCTTGCTCGGATATTGGATAAGAAATAATGAGGAGGCGATTAAAACAGTTGCTACTCTCTGATTTTTTATATTGGTAAAAATGACACTTTTTGGACATATCTCAAACACATTAACAGGTCCATTGGTATTGAATTTCAGGCGGACGGAGGATATTGTGATAGAGGGGCCTAGAGATATGGTATAAAGTGGCAATATGAGCGCGATAGCGCCCATCAGGACTGCGAACGGCGCAGTTTTCTAGCGAGTTTCGGAAGCATGCTTCTCCGGGAAAGTTTTTGAGATTGAAGTTCTCTGAGATACAATGTCAGTATTCGTAGTGCATTCTGGACTCTTAATTTAGCAAATGCCTGGATTCCATTTTAAACAACAACCTTATGATGCCACCAGCGACCGAAGCCACTGAGGCGAGAGCACAACCCGTCCCGCTCGAAGTGACGAAGTACCATCTGAAACACGTTTACCAAAAAAAAAATCCAGCACAAAAGGGGGCGGGGGTGTAGCCCCCCCCTGGCCCACCTCTAAATCCGCCGGCGCTGAACCCTAACCCTAGCCCTTGGAAATTGCTCAACCCCGCCTCCCGCCACATAAAAAGTAAATGGTCGGTCCCTAATAGCGCTTTGCACTATTACTAAAAATAGGTTTTGTCACCTTAGACCCCTCGCGTGACTCAGACAAACTTTGCATTCTACTCAAAGGCTCAAAGAGCAACATGCCTTTCCGACATGAAAATTGTTCATAAATTCGCAGTGAGCGTTTTTAAAATTTTTTTGGAGATTTATTCTAATATAGAAAAGGCATTACAGCTATAGGGAGAAAAAACTGGTCCAAGTAACTCAAATAAATGGTTAAAATCAGAAAATAAAGCGACTTGATCAAAGAAGGCTTCTGAAATCGGATCCCTTGCCGTGTCTTGCTCAGATAGCACTATACGCACTGAAACAAGACGTAATATTATTTCTAGCTGTGTAATACTCCAAATCGAAATTGCTAAAGAAAAAATTGAGTTTCTCAGTATGCTTCTCCTAAGCCTGTAGCAGAATTTCTAAGCAGAAAAGCACAGCAACATTAGCGCAAACCGGAAATTCTGTAAGTTTGCTCTGTTGATGCGCGGCCAGGTAGATACCATACAGAGTAGCGTAACAAAAGCACTCGAAAAAAAATTGAGCAACCTTTGCCTATAAATTTAACATAATGCACCGTTTTATGAACAGCTTTAAAGCCCTGCTCTCCACACACTTCTTAGCCTCCCTTGCGGACATTCCTAGGGGTGCGTCATGCGTTCCTGCCCCACGAACGTCAGGAACGCGTGACGCACCCCTAAGAATGCCAGTCCGGCAGGGAACGCTACACATTTCTTGGTAAAATTTAACCACAGTAATAACATCGTATAAGAAATGAAATCACTCACTTGTACAGTTTTTTCCATGTTGAACGTTGTCTTGGCACGCGTTGATTATTTTCAGGATATATGTTATCGAAACCAAGCTGGATATTGTTTCTGTTGACGATAAAAATCTTCAAAGACGACGAAAAGTTGTTGGCCATCGTGACTTTCCCATCTAAAACTCTTATACGTCTTAAGGAACCCGAAAATTTGTGACGTCATTAGTGCAAAGCGCTTATTATTCGTTGTAAAGAGTTTCAGTCACTGCAAAACAACGCTACGAACGCAAGAATTTATTATGGCAAGTTTTCCGTCCATTCAAATAACAGAAGGTGAATGGACATCAGGAAAATACTGGGACATTTTGGGTGTGAAACTTGTTACATTTTTCACCGACAATCCAGCATTGCTAGCCGACTATATTTCCAATTTCGAGACGCGACCAGATGATGTATTCGTGGTTTCATATCCTAAGTCAGGTTCGTGCAACTTATGATAATTTTAATCGTAATCTTGAAAAGCCGCAGAGAAAAAAGGGTGTCTACAAAACGAAGACCGAACTACAAAACAAAGACCTAGAAAATGAAAAGACCTAAGACGCAAGACCTTAGGCCCGGAAAACTAAGACCACAGGACGCCCGAGCTCAGTGTGTGACTTTAATCATTTTAAATATAATAGTCATGTAGGTTCATATTGCGTAATTTAAAATGGCCGTGAATATAAAGGATTTGTATGGGAGTTCAGGTAAAAGATTCAAGTAGATAGATACTCGCTAGAATGTTCAATAAAATACAGCTTACCGTATTTATTTTTCTTGTTTTTGCTTGCTGTGTGCGGGTTATTTTCCCGATCCGCTGAGCTTGAGCCGCCTGTGCTAAGACACGCAAAAGTAATTCCCGAACACTGTAATATTCCCTAACAACATTAACTCCTGCTACCACGGTTCGAGGTCCGCAGTTCACTGAAGCCCAAACAAAAACACGTAATTAGTAATTTTCCTTCATCGTTCAGATCGTTAATCCATGTAAACCGAAACAATTGCACACTGTACACTTAATCTTTAAATTGCAACTATGCCAGTTAAAGCAGCTGGCATGGTGATTTCAACACTTGTCTAAATCCACTCGTAACGACTTTGAGACTGCGGACCTTGCAATTTTAAAAAACCATAGTCGACTTGTTTAGCTAAACATTGATAATGCTGTTCACCTTTGTTTCTTTTACAGTTATGTAAGACCTTGTTTTGTTATGAAATATGCTCTGTCAAACGGGGAAAATATTCTGCTTCTCCTAACAG
The DNA here is from genome assembly GCA_964035525.1 of Porites cylindrica. Lineage (NCBI taxonomy): Eukaryota > Metazoa > Cnidaria > Anthozoa > Scleractinia > Poritidae > Porites > Porites cylindrica. The sequence continues at coordinate 10,224,786 of OZ037776.1, read as the reverse complement.
TTCATAGTCCGGCATCAAAATTTTGGATAATTGAAAACCTTGTTGATTCTTATATACATTCCTCTAGTGTCTAGAAGTAGTTATTAGCAGTTTCGAGGCGTTTCCAAGTGATTTTAAGGGGGTCTTTGTTTTCTAGGTCTTCGGTCATCGTTTTCTAGACACCGCAGAAAAAAGGCTGGTTTTACTCTGTTTTTCAGTTAAAGTTTGGCTGAATTTTATCAGTTTAATTTTCTGAGATTCGCCATTTGACCCAACAAACGAACTTGACAGTAAATGACTTAACAATTTAGGTTGACCCAAACTCAGGATACAAATGATCGCGGTAAGTAAGCCATGTTTATGTGTTTATGTATGGCATGACACGGATAAAATGCTGACCCCCGATCCACTGACCCCCTACCACTGGTGTCCACAATCTCTTAATCTTTTACCTTAGCCTGCAAAGCAGGTGTATTTTGCAATGCGATCAATTTGGATGTTTAAAGTGACAGAGAGTTTGGGCGAGACAAAAAGTGATTCCAAGGGAGAACCTCTGGGTCGCGCTTTTAAGGACAGAAAAAATGCCTGCTCTACAGGCTACTTTTTTCTCAACTCTGACAACTGTCCCAGAATTTATTATTTCAAAATTGTTTCTACATGTTTATCACTCGTTGTATGTAGGAACAACTTGGGTACAAGAAATTGTTTGGCAAATCTACAATGAGGGAGCAATCAGCAGCGCAAAGCTACTGTTTCGATTCCCATTCCTTGAAGCAAGGGCCTGCAGTGCTGACGAAGAGCAGTTAGTTGACTTTAAGTCTTTACCAAGTCCTCGTCTGATGAAGTCTCACCTTACCTACAGCACTGTCCCAAAAAGTGCCGACAAAGCTGCTCAATGTAAATATATTTACGTTGCTCGCAATCCAAAGGATGTGGCAGTGTCATATTTTCATTTCATGGAACACTGGAAAAAGGTTGGCCACGATGATTTCAGTGGACCATCATGGGAATTTTGTTGCAAGTTGTTCATAGAGGGAAATGGTAAGTTAGTCAAATTTATCAGCTATCATAAATTATTTTATCGTAGGAGCCTGAGCACTTATTCTTATACGATTGAAAGGGAATAAAGTGGCATCCGGGGGGGAGGGGGGTCTCAGGGTTTGAAACCCTGATCCTGTTTAGGACAAAACAGTTCATAAGTGCATACCCTGTTTAGGACAAAGGACAAAATGTACACATCTTGTTTTAAAGTCCTTAATTGGCAATTGAAATAGAGCAAATTTACATTATATTTGATGCTTTTGTTTTCTTGAAGTACAAACAAATTTCATCTAGCAAATCGAATCAATCTTGCAGACAATAACCTGTATATAATTAGGACAGACTCGCATGAAATTAGATTAAACCCTGCTTGGGACGAACATGCAAAAAATTATATACCCTGCCAGCTAGGGTTCTCTCTAGGGTATTTGAGGGGTAAAAGCCCCCCCCCCCCCCCCAAATGCCTAGCTTCCCCCGCCCCCCCCCCCCCCCCCAAAAAAAAAATCTTGTTATCATTACAGTATATGAGCAACTATGTCGCAAAAATCATCCAGACGTGACGAGGTTGGTGAACACACTGTAACATTTCTCAAAATTGTGTCTTGAAATGCACCAGATTGCATCTCAGCGCATATTCATTTCCAAAAATTTTCGGTCGGGGGGGGGGGGGGAGCCCCCGGATCCCCTTAGGATGCTCGTCGCCTTCGGCCACTCAGGACTTCTCCCCTACTTGATAAATCCTAGGTAGAACCCTGCTCGCTGTTTTGGACAGAGGGGGACAAACAACTATGCCCTGTCCAGTGGAACATCCTCATATCAGCCATATAAAATAGTGCACCCCCAGGAGTGCAGTAGGATCATGTTTCCTGAACCAAGAGGTTCAAGACACTTGAATTATATTAAATATTTGTTCGCTCATGATATCTATTAATTTAACAAATAGATTCCATGTTACCGTGCGTCTGTTCAAAATAACACAGTAAAAACCTGTGTAAAAGAACCTAAAATTTAAGAACACGTTAGCTAAAAGCTGAAATTTTCAATTTAAATCCCCTTTTCATAAGAACCTATGTAGCGTACAATTTTCAACACATTCTAATTTACCCAAATTAAAGCACCGATGAAAATCCAGAAAAAATAATTTTAGTGTAGGTTTCAGTGAGTAAGATTCAAAGAATGTCAACTAAAATGAAAACCATATCTGTGTCTTTGCCAACACAGCATTTTATAGACACTGGCGACGTGAAAGACATGTATGCTAGTACTTTGGAAAGATAAATTTTCTGTATGGTTATCATCTAAACTGTATTCTAGATAAATATTTAATACTGCAATATATTCCATATCTCATATGCCCTGTAGTAGTTATCTGTGCTGATCGCTAGTGCCCCTATCAAATTAAGAACCTATTTCAGAACCTAAGTAGCCTAAAATTCCACTAAATACAATTTCTTATCCTGCAGTTTAGGCGTATTTTGGGCGGGTCAAAGCTGCTTGTTCATGTTCGTATTGTTGTAGCCGCCACCTTTGATTTTATGACAGAGGAAGATTGGGTAGTTGCTAGGACGAAAGAAGGAAACGGGGGAGGGGAAGGAAGGAAAAAAATCTCTTCTCTCTCCCCGCCCCCTGCCCCTCCCCCTCCCTTTTTTTCGCGAGCAAAAACGTTCGTGCGCCTGAAGAAAACGCCTGCACTGCAGGCTAACCATTTCTATAAATAGCCATTTAGGCTAAGTTGGAAAAATCTAGATTTTTATACGTGGGTTTTTACTGTTTATCACAGATGGCGCCAAAATGTGGTCAAAACTGAAAAAAGGGCTACATGAGCCGTAGGCGAGTGTACTATACCCCTTTTTTAGTTTTCACCGCATTTTGATCGGTCTTCTCGCTCCATGTAAGGAAATCCAGATTCCACGCTGTGGATTCGGGATTCCAGGTAATGGATTCCGGATTCCAAACGTTAGTGGGATTCCGGACTCCTTGAGCTGTATTTCGGATTCCAAAGCCCAAAATCCGGATTCCACAAGCAAAAATTTCCCTGATTCCGGAATCCCGATTCCTTATCATGGGGCGAGGTCTTTTGTGATCTATTACTGAACAGACCCACGGCAACACGGAATCGATTCGTTTTATACAATGATCAGAAAAGAGAAAAGGACATACAGTTGAACCGCCTTTAAACGGTCACCTGTTAAGGGGCCAGTTATCAAAGTCCCGAAATAATAGTAGAAAAGAATGGAAACGTAAACCTCTACTGAGCAGCCACCTCTATTAAGCGTCCACAGTCAACTTTTGGCCGTCACAACAAGAGTTCTCCTTTGGAGAAGGTCATCCATGTGTCTGTAATCTAACAGAGAGGAGAAGTCGTTATGTCAAGTTGCCATGGTAACAAGATTTCTGGATCTCAACAAACCGTGGTCCTTTCTGTGCATGGCTGCACTCAGGAACAAAACGGTTGCCCATAGTTTTCTTCTATCGTTGGACAATTGAAATGGCCGTCTCGGTCAAAAAAGACTGTTGAGATCCAGAAAAATTGCTACCATTGGTAAGGTGACGTCACACTTTTCCTCTCTATAGTTCATGGGCAAAGACCAATCACAGCACGCGTAATATTCACCACATTGTATAATCTATACATATATGGATATGACGCACTTCGTAACGTTGTTTTGTATGTGTGAATAATAGTTGGCTATGACTTTTGGAATAACCATGTTCTTGACTGGTGGAAACACAAAGATGATCCTAATGTCTTGTTCCTCAAATATGAGGATTTGCACAAGGTAATGTTTGCAGTCACACTTCCCTTATATTACTAAATAAATGTAAAGGCATGATATATGGCTAGTTTGATAATTGGGAAGTCAGTACTGTCTTTTGGAGGAGTTTTCGCAGTAATTTCACCTGTCCACCTGGACTCCGATTGCCTTTCGTTTGTCCCCTGCTTGTTACATCATGATTTTGAGACTGGTCACTATCAGATTAATGCTAAAATCAATTACACAACTTAAAAATAATAATAATAATAATAATAATAATAATAATAATAATAATAATAATAATAATAATGGAAACTTAATTTGTGTTTTGAATGTACAATTTAAAATCTCGCTACGTATAGGCAATTTACAAATGTTGCTTGAGATTGGATTATTCAAAAAAAGAAAACAAAAAAAACAAAAAGAAAAAAAAAAGAAAAGAAAGGAAAACAAAAGAAATCAAAATTGCATTAAGTCTGAGCTATCCCAATTCCTATCTCTACAACAAAAGATGTAATATGTTTCTCTAGTGGCTATATTTATTATTTTCTTGATTATATAAAGTTGCTGCTTTTTGTCAATGCCAATGTCATTCATCATGTCTAAGAACGTGAAGCATTCATCGGAGAAAACGCCAAGGGAGCTCATGGAGAGATTTACAAATTTCACACATCCGTAATTTGTACTCATTTTGTTGATCAAGGTCAGATAATAATAATAATAATAATAATAATAATAATAATAATAATAATAATAACCAACTTCTTTCTTTATAAGTATGCTGGGCCTCACACACGTAATGAACACCATTACGACTTGTTTCCTTCTAGGATTTACCGTCCCATGTACGAATGATTGCAAATTTCCTGAACAAGCCGCTGTCAGATGAACTCATCACTCGTATTGCAGAGCAATGTACATTCAAGGGAATGAAAGACAATGAAGTCAGTTACAGAAGGGAAGAGAATCAGAGTTCGCCTTTGTTACGAAAGGGCGAAGTCGGAGGTTGGAAAAGTTATTTCACTCCAGAAATGAATGAGAGATTTGATAAGGAATTGCTGGCAAAATTGAAAGGAACTGGACTGGAGTTTGATTTTGAGAAGTAGAACCGTTTTAAAAGGAGTAACACGTACTATAAAATTCCTTCTATAATATCCAAACATTTAATAGTTTGATTTGATGTCTCTATAATATTATTTTAATGTTCGTTTGTTCGTTTACAGAAATTGGGGCAAAATGGGAAATCCCACTCTAACATACAAAGTCACGAAATAAATGCAATTGTCAGACAGGAATGCTCGGGGCACTAAAATTTCTGGCCGTCGGTCCCCGAGCTTTGGTTAAGGGCCTGTTTACATGGAGTGGGGCACCCCGGTCTAGTGGGGTTGGTTTCTTTTGTTTTCACGCTCTGGAGGACACAAAACAAAAGAAACTTACCCCACTAGACCGGGGTCCCCCACTCCATGTAAACAGGGTCTAAGAGACATTGTTCCGAGCTGTGATCCAGTTTATTAATTCATATCAGAAGAAAGAAGGTGAAGGGTGCAAGGTGAGAGAAGGGTGGGGTTAGGGTTCTATGTTCCATTTATCCGTTTTCCGTTTTGAGTTTTCGGTTTTCTATCATGTCTGTTTTCTTTTGATATTTGCTGATTTTGTTTCTGTTGTCTTCCTGTTGGCCGTTTCCTGCTTTCCCCAGTTTTCACTTTGCTGATTTTTATTTTCTGTTTCCGTTCCTGTTTACCGTTTTCTTTTCTGTTTTCCGTTTTGCGCTTTCTGATTCGTATTTTCGGTGTTCTGTTAACCCGCACACGACAACAACAATAACAACAATTGAGCAAATCTATAGAGTGAGTATTCCAGCGTTCCGGAGTTGCAGCGTTAATCAGCTAGACTGCAAAACAGTCCGTATTTTTGCGGATTTTTGCGTATTCAATCAAGTACGCACGAGCAGTCAAACAAAAGGTCTGGAACGAGGCTGAAAACAGAGAGCGAGACTGGGGAGAGACGCTAAAAATACGGACTGTCCGTTTTGCATACGTTATATTCGTTCGAATTACCCGCTTCTCCCAGCCACGGGCAATTCCCATTGGCTAAATTTCGATGCAAGCTGTCACCAAGCTGTCAAGTAATGTTTTCAACAAGTGATGAATTGCTAAAGCTTTCCCTGTAAAATATTAAAATGACGGATGTTGATGCCTGGATTTGCTCGCAAGAATTGGGATTTGTTTTAAAATCGGAACAGAGGGAAGCTTTGGAGTTGCTGCTCAGGGAAAGGATGTTTTGTGTGTTCTACCAACAAGATTTGACAAAAGCCTTATTTATCAGATGTTTGTTCATGCCAATCATTCTTCAAGTTCCGTGCAACGGCCGACCGTCATTGTTATCTCGCCTGGCTGAAAAAGGGGGATCGGTAGGAAACACACGACTTTTACCTCATGCAAAAATGCTGCTTGTTCCAATGAATCAATTTCTCTGTCGAGTAGATTATGCTTTGGAGGAAAACATTTTGACTGAGCAAATGTAACTTTTGGCCGCTTATTAAATATATTTCATACTGAGAGGTCGTGACACGCATATTGATTTTCTCTGGTCGGCATGATTTGCCCTCTGATGCAAGAGCATTTTGGCTAGGCCCCTTTAGAAAAGTAAAGTTCTTCATTGCGGCTGATTACGGGATTTAGGTTGGTTTATTTCTCCAAAGTGCCTCCTGGATTTGAATAATTTTAAGCAATTTTCTTTGTGTCCTTGAATGTAACTTTTTCCTGCAATGTTTTGTCACGCTAAGGCACAGCTCGCTAGCTTTTTTAGCAGGATTTTAAATTCTCACAGATAGTGATTTACAGAGCTAAATCACCAAGACGTGGATTGGAATGAGGAGATTTTCTCATTCTTTTCAATCGTAATAATTGTTCATTGTCAGTTGGCGTGTTCAGTTCTTCTCTAATTTGCGAAAGCATCGCCGTGCAGTTTACCGGGGCAGTTTCTAACCTTTGTTCCGCTCGGAGAGCAAAATCTTGTGGAGAAAGATTCTTCTTCCTCGAGGACAACGAAAAGTTCGTTTTTCAGTAGGTCGGCCCACTTTGGTAACGTTTCTCGTTTTCTGGTAGGTGCATCAAGCACATTTTCCGAGCTTATCCATCCACTCGTAACATTGTCAAACTGTGTTTTGAAACAATAGTCGCACATTCTACAATTTATTCTAAGCGCTCGGCTCTTTCGGCTTTCTCCCTCTTCGAGGAGCAGGCACAGGCTTTGTTGTCGTACTGCCACCTCCACTCATTTTTGATCCTCCACTATATATACCACATTTCACTATATACAGTACATTTCACAGAGAAGTAACGCTGAAAACTGCTTTAGAATTACTGGATTACAGCGTCAAGATTCGAAGCCAAGTGCAGACAATAACCCGCGCTATTCTTACCGAGTGTATCAAATTCACTAAGAGGGCGGAAGTTGTGAACAGATTTTTGACAGCTCGACGACATTTTTGAACCCCCTGGTCGGAACGAACTCACTGTATGGAAAACGGACAGTCGGTTTTTTGCTCTCGCCTCACACGCCCGTAGGGCGTGTGAGGCTCGCGCGCTGCTCGCGCGCAAGACTCACACTTTACGCCACACTTTACCGATTTCTTTACTGATTTTGAGAAAAAAACCGACTGTTTTGCAGTCTATTAATCAGCATGTTACATCTTGATCACGCCATCGGCAACAATAGCGCAGCGTAAGAATGACGCCAGAGTGTTGTGCAAATGTTGGGAGTTGTTGCGTCCGTTTGCACGTAGCTAAAGGCCCCGTTTGTTTGGAGACAATTCGTCCCGGGCAAGACCGGGTCACCCTCCCAGTAGAGTCAACTTCAGCGAGAGTTATTATGAGAAAAAAGTTGTCCCCTTTGCCCGAGCCAGCAACGCTTGCGCATGCTCTGATTGTCTCGCCTTGAACGAGTTGACCCGGCTGGGCGGGACAAAGTGTTAATATGGAAAAAGGTTGACCCCGCTAGGGAAGTCACCCTTCTAGCCCAGACAATTTTTTTTGCTGGTATAAATAGTCTGCCATGTACAGAAATGTAAGAAACGTTAGCTTGCCTAGGGTAGCTCGGGTAGGCGAGTGACCCTTCTACCCGGGATAGCTTTTCACCGTATATACGGGCCCTAAACTGGCAGTAATCGGTAATTAATAATTAGTTCCTTTGGATCGAATTGCCGTTGCAGATGAATGTCACCAAAGTGGGGAAGATTGTATGATTCAGTGAAATTTGGGGACTAGTTCAATCAGAAAAATGGGTTTGACAGATTCACGTTCATTTTTTATTAACCCTCGGACGTACACGCAAAGTCATACCCCATCGTGGTACAAAGGGGGGAGGGGCTTGATGGAACCTTCCCCCCCCCCCCCCCCCGTTGAATTTTTGATATGTTGCGGTTTTTCGAAACGACTTTGCCTTCAGTGGAAAGCCTTTGATCTTCTCTACAAGATGAGGTATATTTTATTGGTAGTGGCACTGCTGGTGGTCTTTGACGTAACCACTGAAACATGGTCGCCATCTTGGATTTTATCAAGAATTAGACATCAGGTAAAAACGGTGAAAATTAATAATTTTTTGCACTTATCATGTAAAAATATTACTCAATGGGTTCAAGGCCTGGGTGAAAGATGTGTTCTGAGCATATGAATAATTGACATTAGTAAAATCCAACTATTATAACTATTATATAACTATTATCAATGCTGCGTTCTGATTGGTTGAGCTACTACTAGGCTATATGTTATAGCCCACTAGTACCGAAAAGCGCGGGCTTTTCGGCGGCAAAAAGGATTAAAGTCTATCTTTAACTAGCTAAATTTTTTTTTTATTATCGATATTTTTGACCAACTAGTTGGATTTACTAAAACAATTATTCCTCTCGCCCTTATGGCCTCTGAGTCAATAGCCCATTCGGCCCGTTCGGCTTCATGGGCTATTGCCTCAGAGCATTTGCATTTCTTTTGAGCTGTAAAAGAGCTGGATTTTGCTGATTGTTAATCACCTTAAGACAGCAATGTGGTGATTAACTTAACCCTGGCCTCAATTTTCAGACCAATTTAGGTCCCCAGGAAACTGCCCAAGTACTCCTTCCGTAAGCCATCATTTTGCCCCGATTAAGTGAGAGTAGAATTAGTAATTGATATCATTATTCATTCAAAATATTTCTCAGTTTCTGATTGGCTAAAATACAAGGCATAATTCACCATAACCAGCTATTGTATGCCATATTGAACCGATGACGCCAAAAGTGCAGCAAAGTATCAGATTATTGAACCGTTAACCGAGAAGTCCGGGGGACGAGGTTGAGTTGTTTTAGCAGTGACAACAAAAATGGCGGACATTTCACTCGTTTCACTAAGAAGAAATAAGCGAACTATTGGCTTAAAACATAGCAAGAACAGTAAGAAGACAACTAACCTGCGATCCGGGTGTCATTCTTCTTAGAAGACAACTCGAAGGGTGACATCTGCTGCTATTTGGAGAATATTTACGTAGGTGAACAACTCTTTAGCTCCTAAACTTGCCGATTAACGTGCACTATCGAAGAAGCCGAAGATAAACTGAAAATCGATGGGACGTAAGCACCTTTAAAACTAGGAATTGTTTTGAATGAATTATTATAATAAAACAATTATTGAATTCGGCTTTCGTATCATCTGAACTTCATGGAGATCTCAGAGGGTGCCGTTATCCGGCCTCGGCGGATAACACCCTCCTCGATCTCCATAATTCTTTAGATGATACAAAAGCCGAATTGAGTGACTGTTAAATATTGGCTTAGGTTATGGGTAGGTTGGCAGTTTCCGAGAAACCTAAAATTGGTCATCGATTTTTTTTTTTTCAAATCAGGTCTGTCAGTGTGACTGTTCTAATTGCAATATAATTCCCAGAAGAATATGAATTTAAGCTTAGGTATCCACGATTTTCTCAGTCAGTTTGCCTGTAAAATAGAGGGTCAAAATGGCATTAACCGTCAAAAAGCAAAATTTTTTACGTCAACTGCCAAAGACAATTAGAGGGATTAAGATTCACGTTTACGCAAAACGGCATACGTCAGATTCATGTTAAGAATTCCTCCGAATAGAAAATAAGCAGATAAAAAAATGTCCAGAACAGTTCTTAAGTATAAAACTGGCGTGAAACTACTTATTTTTTAGTTGAAGTAATAAACACTTGTCGACAATTAAGGGAAACACTTGGTCACGTGGTACAGATTCACGTTTGCCGTTTGTCGTAAACGTGAATCTTAATCTCTCTAATGTTGACATAATTTTTTAAAGGCCGGCCAGGTCTGAAAACGGGTATGGATTTTAGAGGCTAGGTATGAAAAAAGATGTGGAAACGGGTGTTTGGTCTGAAAGCGGGTCAGGCGTGACTTGGAAAACCGGCCGGAACACCCGCACCAAGAATTCCCAGGAGTAACCCCCCTCGGGTTAAGAACTAAGATGTAAACCACTATAAAATTCCTTATAGAGCAGTCCCTAATAGATTGATTAGATGTTGCGATAATATTAAATTAAAGTTCCTCGGTTCGTTTACAGAAGAAAGTTTTAAACTTTTGTATGTCATAAAAAAACAGAGGTAGAATATGGGTTAATTTAGCAAAGTGCGTCTTTGTGCTTAAATTTGACCAGGGTTGTAGTCTAGTTGTTCCGAACTTTTGGAATGACCATGTTCTAGGCTGGTGGAAACATAAAGATGATCGCAATATCTTGTTTCTAAAATATGAGGATTTGCACACGGTAATGTTGCGTTATCTCGATCTCGCAGCGGTGGAGTTTTTTCAACTGATCTGAGGCCTATGTCAGTGCCGGCAAAAATATATATTTATATCTGTCTAAATACGGTAAAAATTGGCCACTAGGTTTTCGCCTGGTGTCGGGGGATGGATCAGGCCTGGGGGCAGAACTAGTGGGGTAAGGGGGGCCTATTTTGACACAACCCCGTCAGTAAGCAGCAGTTTTAACTAAAGGCTTTGACTGGCAAGTACCTTGTTCTTACTTTACCCTAGCCAGGTGAATCAGGCCTCTGCTGAGAATAATTATCATGATCATTGCGGAGCTCAGTGGGAGGCGCAGACAGTTAGTCAGTGTCCTGGGTGGGGAGGGTGAAAGTCTTGGTACCAAGGGCATACTTAGCTGAGGACCAGTAGACACTCACTGAAGCCATGTTGACATAAATTCAGTCAGATATATATTCTCTCTGTCAAGACCGTGACCTATTCAACACATTAAACTGTCCCAACTTTCTTCAGGATCATAAGAGGACTCGCCAGTCTTTTTCCGTGAACAGTCAATATAATAACATACCGTAAAATTCCGAAAATAAGCCCCTCCATGTATAAGCCCCTCCAAATATAAGCCCCTCAATGCGGTAACGCAAAAAACCCTCCGTTAAATTGCCCCTCCAAATATAAGCCCCCCGGGGGCTTGTACTTGGAAAATTGCCCTCAAATACAAAGTAAAAAAAAGCAAAAACGGTAAATTTACTTCCAACTATATGGCTAGACCAATCGATTTTGAAACGCAAATTTCCCTCCGTAGATAAGCCCCTCCGAATACAAGCCCCTCCAAAAATAAGCCCCTCAAAAGGCCTTTGAAAAATATAAGCCCCGGGGCTTATTTTCGGAATTTTACGGTATAGCAGTACTTGCGTCGCAGACACAATTCAACTCAGCGGTCTGGTTTCGTCTGTGGCGCATTCTAGACTCAGTCCTTTGAATTCTAAAGTAACCCAGCTCAGTTTGTCCTAGGATCTTCCTTCCCATGTACCAATGATTGCAAATCTCCTGTCCTGAACAAGCCGCTGTCAGATGAACTAATCAATCGTATTGCAGAACAGTGTACGCTTGAGGAGTTGAGGCGAAATGAAATATGTTACGTTTCGAGCTTCACAACACCGAAGGGCAGCGTTCCTCTCTTCTACGGAAGGGCGAGGTCGGTGGTTGGAGGAGTTTCTTCTTAAATGAGAGATTTGCAAAGGAAGTATTGTAAAAACTGAAAGGAACGGGATTAGAATTTGATTTTGAGAAAAAAAGGGGCAATCTACTGAAACAATAAAATTGCTTGTAGAGCTGTGGGTAAAAAACAAAAACAAACAAACAAACAGCTACACTTCAAGAATTGTCCTTTTGTATCCAAACGACTGACTTGTCAGTGTCATGAGCTGGTGCTTTTAGAATGAAAGAAACTGAGACACAATGAAATAAATCTTCATTATAATCACTCTTGTTATAATTTAACTAAATGAAACGATTACCCAAGAACGTAGCCCCCAATTTTCGTTGAGGAAAATTACTTCAAGATTAACTATTCGCCCGGAATGTTCTCGATTTGGCTTATCTTCATAACTAGCCGCCGTCAGCTGCCTTGTACGAGAAAAATTCACAAGTTATCCTTCATTTCCTTTTGAGGCCTTTCCTCGCTCCAAAAATTGAAATAAGTTTCTGTCGTTTGTGGTTGATTGAACTTTTAAAAAAGCACAAAATGTCACCTTCTGGCTTTCGTGCCCGCAAATGGCTGCGTCTTGTTTGACCATTTCAGTCCTACTTCACGTTGTGGAGGGTATTATTTGTCAAACTTTAAATTTATTGCCTAATTTCAAACCTAGGGGGCCTGGTTACGAATTCGTTTATTATGGAGAGACCAACAAAGTCAGAAAGAGGAAACTGAGATTTACAAAATCCTCAACCTTGGTGTTTGTCGGGCCTAGTATATTGAACGAGATATAGCCATTTAAATAGTCCAAATTTTACTGAGAAATATATAGACGTCCGGACAGTGTGTCTGGCAATCCATAGTCCACGTGTAGCCACACCTTCCCGCCTGACAAAGGGAAAACTGGGAGAAGGAGTTCCGTTTTTCGGTCTCGTTGAAACGCAGACCATGCAGACTGCAGACCATGCATACTGCAGACTGTGCAGACTGTGCAGATCAGACTGAGTGTTATTTCTTTACTTGTTCCGTAATTTTCTAGTAAAATTTTACTATAGTTCCCTGCTTCCTCTTAATATGTGCACTGATGTGTACCTGCAAGGGTCATGGGTAGGAAATGAGAAAGTCACTGGCTCATGTTTACCGGCAGATGTAAAAGCAGTTTCGCGTGCTTTTAGCTGCGCCGCTTTCACGCAGGAGCGAGCACGATGGAGGAAGGTAAGCTGTTTCTTTCTGTAACTGTTTTATATTGTCACGATTATTTATTTTTTTAGTAGAAGTAGCTTTTTCAGGTTAAGTAACTAAGCGACGTCTCAAGGACAGATTTAACAAACACAGACGTGCAGTCGACAAAACTAACATTACATCTAAACCCACTGTTTCTGAACACTTTCTCTCTCACTCTAACCATTCTCATACTGACATGCAGTTAATCCCACTAGAGAAAATCCATTCTTCACATGACTCAGGTCTTAAGGCCAGGGAGTTGCATTTGATAGATAAGGCCATGACTCTTGCTCATGGCCTAAACCGCCATGACGAATTATTGTAATCCATATCCTTAGTATTTTTCCTTTCCAGTTTTTATGTTGTACGTCATTTCCGCCTCTCCCTTTTATTTGCGACATTCTCCATCTATATAATATTATGATTGCTACATAAGTTCGGTAACATCTGTAAACCTGAAGAAGGCTGGTATGGCCAGCCGAAATATTGTTATAAAAAACAATACACGTTGCTTTAAATCAGCTTTGCAGTAGTCTTTGGACTTCTCGTTCTTGCAGGTTCTTTATATTTTGGCTGATTTGATCCCTTTTCTAGAGATCCAACGTTTACAACTAGCAGGATCTTCGTCCACGGTTTTTGCAGTTAATTTAATCCTTTAAAATAAAACCCTTTTCGGCTTCCTACAACGGCTACGAGAGAGACATTTTCTCAATTTCCTTGATTGTTGATGATCGTCTTTGGTTTCACTCTGTAATTCAAACCAGTGACTTGCCGTCATTTCTTTAGTCTGCTACACAGCCGTTTTTAGTGTCGTCACGTAATGCTCCTCCCCACAAGAGGAGCGTGGCATGACGACTCTACAAACGGCTGTGTAGCAGACTATCATTTGTTCAAATCTTACAGATACCGATGTCATCGTTGTTAGCTCGGGATATCAAACCGAGACGTTCGAGAGATGGGCCTTGCTTTAAAATGTGTAAATAAATCAACGGTATATCTACCTAAAAATAAATATGCTGATTTCCAAGACAAAATATACCTGAAATACACGGCGGGGGATCTAGGTCAATGCGCATTAAAACCCCCTCCACATCTTCGAGTTGTACAAATAATACGTTTGTTACTAATGAACTATTTAGTTTTGGAGCTGCATAAGCAAGAACCATGATACTCGAACAAGACTGTCGGTTTCAAACCACTACCACTTATTGGCGTGAATGCATGGAACAAATACGATTGTCAATCCCCGAGTGAAAACCCGCCGAGAAGGACACTCTTGAGAATCGAATAAAAAAAATACATAAACAAAAGTCTCACCCGAATCTTCCAAGCTAACAACGATGACATCGGTATCTGTAAGATTTGAAGAAATGACGGCAAGTCACCGGTTTGAATTACAGAGTGAAACCAAAGACGATCATCAACAATCAAGGAGATTGAGGAAATGTCACTCTCGTAGCCGTTGTAGGAAGCCGAAAAGGGTTTTATTTTAAGTCACTTAACCTGAAAAAACTTCTTCTACTAAAAAAATAAATAATCGTGACAATATAAAACAGTTACAGAAAGAAGCAGCTTACCTTCCTCCATCATGCTCGCTCCTTCGGGACACTATAGAAAAAATTTTACTAGAAAATTAAGGTACAAAAAAAAAATTACACTCAGTCTGCACAGTCCGTACGGTCTGCCCAGTCTGCAGTCTGCAGTCTGCATGGTCTGCATTTCAACATGACCGTCCCTTTTTCCTTTGCCAGAGGTGAGGGGGGGGGGGGGGAGGGTGCGGCTACACGCAGTCTAGCAATCCATACATCTACCACATTTTCAAGTTTTTAAGTAGCTGTATCTTATGTAATATTTTCTTGATTGACACCAAACTTGAGAATTTTCCTAAGCCCACTGTTCTCTTTAATTAGGCCGATAACTGAAGCTACTGCTGTAAGCCAAAGTAATTATCTAGTATAATTATTGACCCCTCTAAAACTCTATTGTTCTCTTTTTGCAGGAATTACATCGACAATTTCAGTCGCTTCCAAATTGACATTGATATTTTGGTATATGAACAATATAATTAGCATATATTGGGCAGCAGTGCTTGAAATTGCGTAATGCTAGCGCTTTGCACTCTCCAATTCAGTCATGAATGGTAATAATGTGACTTTCCACACCTGTCAGTTTAATTTCCCAATCTCATGTATTTGTGTAAATGGTGTTATTGATCATGAATTTCATACACATGAAGAAAGAGCCATTTGCCTACTATGTAACACTATGCATAATTATGGCCATTTAAGTATGAAATTAGGCAATTGATAAAATCCTACAATCTGATAACTATTCAAATGGAACGTAATCGGGCAGTACTCTTGGCATGTTACTTCAGTATCAAAATGTTTTTCACTAGTTTACAAACCGTGATTTGGAATTTTCGGCGCATTTTGACTTTAATCACTACTCAGTAGGTGTGAATATTGGTTAATCATACACAGTTGCCCTCATTATGCCAATGCAGTCGCCAGGCCAGCGGGCACCAGAGGGTATCGCGTGACCTGTCTTATTTGTTACAAAGCAACAATTTAACATCATGGCAAGTTTTCCTATGATTCAAGTAACAGAAGGCGAACAGAGATCACTAAGACTTTGGGATGTTTTGGGCGTAAAAATTCCAGAATATTTCACCAAACATCCAGCGTTGCTCGCCGACTATATCTCCAATTTTGAGACACGACCAGACGACGTTTTTGTGGTTTCTTATCCTAAGTCAGGTTCGTGCATCTTCATTGTAATTTTGTCACAATCAGATAACTGAATAATGTTTAGCAATGTTTGTTTTAATAAGACCTCCTTTCTCGACAAGTTGAGTCTCTGAGCTCACTTATACATAGGCGTCCCAAATTCTCTATGTGAACGCCGGTTAAATATTAATACGTACAACTGATAATATTGCATAACAAATCGATTTATAGAGTTCGTATCTACATGGGAACAGTTTAATTCGAAAAATATCGCTTTATCTTAGGTAACGGTCATTTATTTGAAGGCGGTGGGCTGGTACCATTTCTGAGGGGAAATGTGTTATTGTACATTCCATTTTAGTTTCTACCTCTTTTTTTCTGTGATTGAGGATGGGTCATGTCATTTCATGTGTACACTCTTAGGAGGCCACATTACTTTATGCCGTGACAAGAACGTACTGGGACACTGAAAGTTATGTAGTGGAAAATGAAAATGCACCAGCCCCCCCCCCCCCCCCCCCCCCCCTCTTGTAATAGGGAGGGTAATAGCCGTCGTCGATGCTAAAACTCCCTATTAAATGACCGGTCCCTTGGCTAATTGTGAAGAATACGAAAATACAGTTACTTTTGCTGTATTTGTGTTTCTCTCCGCATTTTGAAGTAATTGGTTTTGTGATCCTGTTTAAGTGTAGACTACGAGCAGTCTCTCTTTTTTCTTGGTCGGTCGAGGAAAACGCGCGAGATACGCAAATGACAACGCGCGTGACTGAAGGCGCAAGACGTGCCGCAGGCTGCCGCCCTCGTCACTCGGCTCGACGCTCGCGCGCGCGTGCCCTCTCCCGACTAAATCTGAAGAAAAAGAGAGACTGCTCGCAGTCTAGTCTAAGTAAGTCCATTCCCTGGGGAGGAGGGGGGGGGGGGGGGGGACACTCAAGGAAAGTTTGGGTAGAAGTTTGCCTCCTAGACCTTCAAAGGTTGACCCCGTTTAAAACAAATATCTTTCATTTCGTCTCTCTGTTTAAGACAAGAGACCTGTTTTCGCGACCCTGATTCATTTTGTTTTGCGTACAAATTTCAATAACGTCATGAAGTTATATTTTTTTGGCAAAAATTGAAAGTACCACACACGTAGACCGTTCAGTATTCCGGTCTAAAAAGACACCCTGTTCAAGACACCAATTGGTGAATCGAAATTGCATAATCTACCCGTAAACCATACCCTGTTCAGGGGCTCCCTTTCACATATTATAGTTTTTATCACACACACGAATGGATTGTAAAGAAATTATCAATCTTCATTCAGGGACGACTTGGGTGCAGGAAATCGTCTGGCAAATCTACAATAAAGGAGCTGTAAGCAGTGTTAAGCAAGCATTTCGAGTCCCATTTCTTGAAATGACTGCCACTCACGAAAAGCTTGTAGAGCTCATTGATCTTAAAACTCTGCCAAGCTCTCGTCTGATAAAGTCCCACCTTACCTACAGTACTACTCCAAGAAGTGCAAATAAAGATGATCAGTGTAAATATATTTACATTGCCCGCAACCCAAAGGATGTAGCAGTGTCATATTTTCATTTTACGGAGTACTTGAACATGTTTGGCACTGATTACAATGGACCATGGGGATTTTTCGCTAAGTTATTCATAGAGGGAAATGGTAAGTTTTATTATATGTATGCAGTAATTATCTATATATTCTGCAGGAGGAGAGAGGATATTTTTTAATGTGCATTATTTTTCATATTCCTGATTACAGAATTTTAAGACATCTCCCACTTGACTAAAACGAAAAATAACAACCCTCCTTCTTGATTAGGAAAGTGAAGTAACGTAACTCAGGGGCTCCTGTGTAACGGCAAGATAACATGGTCAAGAGATACGTTTAATACAGAGGAATGAAAAAAATGGAAATAGGTCATATGTGGTAGTATTCTTATTGTAAAAGAAGTTTTGAAGCCGACTTACCAGTAACTCATTCTGCATAAGTCTTTACGCATGAATTCACCTGCCAAAATGTTGACCAATCTGGAACTAGATTGGTCTTGAAGAGTTATTAAGCTAAAGGCTAAGCGTTAGAATTTCTTTTTAACGTTTTTTGTTCGTAAGCTAAACACAAAAACTTAAAGAGTTTTACTGAAGCAATTAGTTGGTAGCCTCCAAACTAGTTAATTTTACGCCAAGATCAACGAAAGGTGCATGTCTGGGACTCTCTTCCCCTCCCTTGCAAAGCCTCATCTCCCCCATCCCGAGAGTCTGTGTGGACGGGCGTACCCTGACTTCATAACCAAATTTTTGCGCATCGATATCGATAGGTTTCCAGTTTCTATGAGAATGGACCGGAAGCTCCGGCACTAACACGTCCATATAAGACACACCGTAATAGATCTTATTCACGATACCCGGGATCTTTGCACGCGCTTTGGGATTATTGATAAAACATGTCACGTGCTATTTCAGGGGGGGGGGGGGACAAGTGTTAGAATTTGTCAATATGACTAACTGTGGTCGAGTTTGTTTATTTTCTTGAAACGATACTACAAATTTTAGACGTGCAAAATGTACAGTCGAGTTTCGACAAGTTTTGTTCTCTGTAAAAACATTTACAGTCGCCACTGCATTAAGAAAATGACAATGATCAATCCCAATGAGCATTTTTCTCCTTTTGAATTTAGTTCCGGGGGGGGGATTACATTCATGGACTGCTTTTATCGATAAAATAGTACTTAATTAAATGCAGTATAATAATTCTCTACCTAAATCTAGAAAAGAACCATTTTTATCAAAGAAATGCAAGTTTTGAAAAACATGGCTGTCAAAACTCCGTTGGCATGGTAACGTCAACGTTGACGAACACTTCACCACGACTTTAAAAAAAAATGTTCCCAGATAAATTTCAGGAAAAGTCGGTCACAGCTTTAAAGGTTTTGAAGTGATTCAATTTAAAGTTTTGGGGGCCTAGGGTTAATGTAGTCTGAGTTTGCCTTTACACACAGGCTGTCGGTTATTTTAGTGTACGCACGAAGTCACGAGTTTGAGTTGTTTTTCTTTTTTGCGTGGGGGTTGAGGGGGTGGGGAGCACTTCTGGGGTTACCCATACGTTCTTCTGGAGATCTAAAACTGTAAAATGCGTATCCAAAATGTAGTTCACCAGGAGACTGGTTATGAAAGCCGGCAAACACCAAAGTTGAAACCAACGGTTCTGTAGGTTACGTTGGAAACTCTCTGACCCTGCACAATCCTTTGTTTTTTGTTCACCAATTGTGACTGAATAAACTATTGCGATATTTCTATCTGTCAGTAAAATCAAAATGATAGGAATGATATTGTATGTTGTGCACTGTCAGGTCCAAAAAAACTATCAACAACATAACATAACAAAGGAGTCTAACCGGTTTCTTAACCATTCCACGTTAATAACTATATGACCTGACGAAAAACTAATTTGGTGTGCTGAGGACTTCTTTGATAAATAGGTACTTAAATCTACAACGGTACGGTACTAAATTAATATTAATTTCTTCTAGGATCTACCTTCTCATGTTCAAATTATTGCTGATTTCTTGAACAAGCCCTTGTCAGATGAACTCTTCAGTCGCATTGCAAAGCAGTGCACCCTCAAGGGCATGCAGGAAAATATGACAAGTTACACAGTCGACGACAAAGAAACTACTTCAGCTTTGTTACGAAAGGGCGTGGTCGGAGATTGGAAGAACTACTTCACTCCAGAGCTGAATGAGAGATTTGATAATGAGGTGTTGTCAAAACTGAAAGGAACCGGATTAGAGTTTGACTTCCAGATGTAAACGACCAAACAGTACATACGAGGGTTAAAACCAACTACACTTACGTGTTTTCTATCCTTTTATTTTGTTACATTCAAACAACAGACCAGTTGTATAATTAAAAAAAAACTATGAATAATAAATAAAGTTCATAGATAATAATGTACTTTCTTGTGATACAAATTTTTTATCCAAAGTCAAACTCCTTGGCTGAAATGTTTATCATAATGCGACTGTAACCCATTATAAGAATTAACCTACTTGATCTTGTTTAGCTGACAGGTTTTTTATTTTTGAGTATAAAAAAGGCAAATTTCTGCCAGCAGGATTTTTAAATCACTAGGTGCTTCTTTACTATATCTGAACTCTTGGAGCGGACTGACAGACCAGTCTAAACGTCAAGTCCTCGATAATGATAGGAGTACCTCAAAGTTCTTAACGTTATGATGGTATATAGGTCCATAAAACATTCAGAGTCAGTACATCATAAGATCACAATGAAAAGGAAAAATGGGCTATTAAAAAAATTAATTGGTTTATAAGTTAATATATAACCTCCCTGGTAAAAAAAAACGACACGCAAGCGTAAAGAAACCCAAATGAACAATTCCTGTTTATCTCTCTCCCACGACGTACGATATCCTACTACTACTTCGTGTGCGACAATCCTAGTGAATTAAATGCTACACGGGGACAATAGCTTTCCGGAAGATCAACATGCAACATATGATCTTGATAGCTTCGTGTTGTCTACACAAAACGGGCTAGAGAGACACACAGAACACTGTCCACCCTTTCCAATATATATTAAGATTTTCACTTGACCAAAGACTTTCGTTTCCGGTTTTCTGCTGGCTAGGTGATCGCTTTCGTTAGCTCGCGAGCGTCCCTCGCGACTTCGGCGCTCACCTAACCTGCCATCAGGCGGTCCTAATCTTCCCTGACTTTTCTCCTTTCCCCGAAAGAAAAAAAAACGCCTGATCGCAGCTTAGCGCTAATATCATCAGGTCATCTCAGGGAGGGGGGGGGTGTGCACCCCTGCACCCTCCCCCTAGATCCGCCTCTGAAGCCATCTCTAGCTAAATATGTTACACACCTTCTTTTCGTAAATTTTCTAACAAAAGCAGGAAGTACCGGAAAGTACTTGAAACTGGTGTCCAAAGCCATTGAAAAGGCTGTGGCAGTACAGTTAACAGCTTTAATATGTTTCTTAACTCACCCCCTACACTAATGGTTCCAATAACCTTACAAGCTCTATCACTCTACTGAGACTTTTCTTGTCAGAGTGGAGAATGAAATTCTTTGTGCCATTGACAGTAACCATTCAGTGATTCTTTTATTGTTAGATCTTTCTGCGGCTTTCGATACTGAAGATCATTCTATTCTGTTATCTGTACAAAAAAACACAGTGCTTTTAATCCTGACAAGTTCACAATAGGCAGTTACATTTTGTCATTTTTTCCTCTTGAGGTAGTGTCTATAATGCCCACTTTACGGTTGCGTGGGTTTGGTTTAAATGGCCTGCTGCGCCGGATTTATAGCTTTTCCTTGTTTCATTTTTGTTTAGTTTTTACGTGTTTTATGATGATATTTTAAACTTCAAAACTTTTGCCGTTCAAGTCAATAACAAAGTAATTTAGTTTATTATTTTTAATTATTAATCCAGGTAACCCTTTTGCTAGTTTTGTCGGTTGTTATGAACCAACGGTTATTGGGGTAAATGACTTTTCCCTAAGATTATTATATATTAAGCTAATATTTCATTCAAGTGATCATTATTTCTTTACAACGCAACTCGCGGATGCTTTTTATTGTAACATAACTTTCAACTCGCTTGGCTAGCGGGAAAGGAGCTCGTCACTATTCCAAGGTACTGGGATCTGCTACAACTGGAAACAGGACAGGACTCAAACTTGGACTTCAACAGTTTAATCTTCAGCTCGTGAACGTAAATCGTACAGTCAAGTAAATCCGCAGTGTAAATCGTACAAGCATATAACTCCGCAATGTAAATCGAAAAACAGGAATAACAATGCTCTATTTATACTAACCGATCAACTTATTACAACATCACAAAACAAATGGAAAGAAGGCTCAATAAAATCAGCTGGTAAGCGAAAACAAATCTGGATAAATTCAGTTTTTAAAGTTCATATGTTAAACTAAATAACTCAAAATTAAATGTCAGTTAATCAAGTGAATTTAGGAAATTTACCATTACACAGAAAGCTGTGTAAAAGAATTCTAGTTTCCTTTGCTCAGGATTCCCTAAAATGTCAAAACTAAAAACTACGAAATGTTGGTATTAAAACAGGCGAAAGGTCTAGTTATTCAGTGACTAAGCTGTATATCTATTCAGAAACAGATTATCCTTTTAAAAGTAAACATTGAAGTAAAATGTGTATAACTTAAGGAAACTAAAACAACTCAATGCAAATTCAGTGTAAATTACGGCTAACACAACTTCAAAGGAAATATTTAAAAGCTAGATATAAAATTCGAATCAAATAAAGAATACATGGGAAATCTCTCCTTACACTTCTTCCTAATGTTCTTCCAATTATATATCAACAACAATGACAAAAAAAAAAAGAAAAAACAAGTAAAACCTGAACACTCACTTACAATATCAAAATGAGATGGTTTTGTTAGCGCGTACTAACTTTGAGAAGCAACTGAGAGAAACACAGACAACGATTTTTATCTTGGTTTCCCAGTGTATCGTTTATTTCTAACAGAAAGGTTTATATGCTTCAGTTTAATGTATAATGGTCACTTATTTTCATTTGTTTATCCTCAAAAAAACTAACAGGATCTAGAGTTTAGTTAAGTTTGCTTTTGTTTGACGCCAAGGTAAATTAACCCAAATAAGTTTCTTTTTACTGCACCAAAATATATCCCATTGTCTTAATATGCTTTTCGGCATTATCTGGAAAATGTTTAGCCTCGTTTCCACATGAGCTGCTATTATCAGGATATCCTCCAGTACCAAATCCAATTCTAGAGTCACAAGTTCTGCAATCGTTTTCGTAGTTACCAATGATACCGATTCTTGCTTTGGAATAATCAGGACTATCACTAACAGCTGCATTAAATCCTTCCTTGTTACAGTTGAGCTGCAAGGAGGCCTCAGAACCAATCAGTGACTTCCACGTGTCACGACCCAATGAGGTGTAGCGGTATTGCCCATCAGCGATCAGAGAGTACAAGGAGTTCGCCTGCTTGTTGATGACAATAAACCTGATCTGGTTGTTGATCTTCATACCGAGGCAGATCTTGGAGAAGGATGTGTTCCAGTAGGAGGGCAGTTTAGTCTCTTGTGAGTCAAACCCAGTCTTCCCTCCGTCAAGGTTAAAGGTTTCTTTGTTGCTCCAAAAGGCTGTTTCGTAATGAAATGTTTGCTATGGCAGAAAGAGGGAAGAAATAGGAAATATGTCCTTTAAAAAGAAAAGTTAAAATTAAGGTTTCTTTTTCCTTCTAAAGACAACATCCTTACCGGAGAAGAAGAAAAAAAGATTTTGCAATGAAAGATCCATTACAATAAAAAAAACATAAGCAACGTCCTTGCTTCTCCAGCTTTATAAAATGAAATTAGCCACAGCTGGCGAAATGGCGTTGAATGGTCACCGATAGAATACAAAGTAAACAAATACTGCACTCTTTAATCATTGATGCGATTGAAATGAAGGCCGAATTGAAAATAATTATCTTTAACTCTCGCGTATTGGCAAGTACAGAGACCACAGGCTTCTGTGTTTTGATGAAAACCTTGACATCGTCTGACAGAAAGGGCGGATGACCTCTGGTACTGACCGAGATATTCCAGAAGCTTAAAGGTGTTCTTAATACTCAAATCTTTCAGATCCAGGGACTTAGCATGCACGCACGAGAAGAAAAGTTAGAGCGCCCAAGGCGCTTCAAACTCGGAGTCTGGGGTTATACTCCCCCAGAAAATTTGCAATTTTACGTCATTAGTATGGAATCTCTGTCGCTGAAGTGCAGACTTTCCTCCTGATGAAACGTTCCTAGCGATGAGGAGCAGGCAGAAACGGCTGTATTCGCAGGCTAGGATAATTGAAAATTACCGCCGACAGAGGCAAACCTGTATTTAATTATTAAAAACACATTTTTTCCACTCTCGTCGCCAAACTAAGGGAAAACGTACACAAATGTATTACCTTCCATCTTCATGACCGGTGTCCATCCTCCATCTCCGCATCCGAAATTTCCAAAGTGACAGAGAACTGAAACTAGTTTGGAGTCAAAGAGGAGAGTGACCAACTGAGTCACGTTCCACCTGTACAAAATGAAATCTCATTTTAATTTTTCCAGCTCTTACAAAAATAAATGAATGGAATTCAGTACAGTCTCAGTCAAATCTAAATTTCTCAGGTTCCCCATCATGCTACTGGGAGTTACTACACGATAATGTACTTTGGACTCATCTAATTATATTTCATTTCCAGCACAGGTTGATATTTATCTTTGCTTTATGATACCAAGCTGCGCTGCTCTTCAACTAACTTTAATAACGTGTATTTGAATGAAGTGTTCAGTAGGAATTAAATCGGACATCGAAGATGGCTAAACAGCGTAGCAGATGTTCAGAAGGAAGGGAAAAGGGGCGACCGAAAAACTGCCGCGAAAATGGTGCGCGTGATGTTTTTCTCATTTGACGTCAAAGGACCCCTATTTTACCCGCGAGCTACCTGTAAATTTGGATTAGTTGTTTTTGACAACTACTCAGAACATGTTACACAGCTATTCAAGTATTTCTGCATGTTTATTAATGCTCACGCGTATTTTCTCCAACCCGTTTAATACGGGAAACGGACACTTTTGTGAGTTCCCAAGTCAGAAAATCTCATGTCGTCAATCCCTCTTTATGGACACTGGTGACCACTGGCTATACCTTGCTGCGCACTTCCTCTTTCCTTAACTTGTCACAATCATTTACTAACTGCATACAATGAACCGTGTTCAAATAATTACAGATTTCTGTGGGTTAATACGATTTTATTACTAAAAAAAGAAACTGCAAAATAGCGTCACAAGTTTGATTTTGATAACGCAGTCTTTCTTCCTATTGACCCTTGTATGGTCTGAGCTCATTTTAAAATGCCTGCAACAAGCCACTCAACCCCTCAACCGCCAGGAGGGATGGTTTGGTATACGAAAGGAGAACCTTTTCCGGCAAAAATGGTATGTGGAAAGGTAAGGAAATGGAAATCGAGGCAGGGCTTCCCCGTAAAAAACTTTGTTGAGTACCCTCTGGGAATAAAATGCCTGCAACAAGCCACTCGAACCCTCAACCATTAGAGATGAATGGAATGGTATACGAAAGGAGTACCTTTTGTGCAAAAATGATACGTAAAAGGTAAGGAGTTGGACCTCAGGGCTGAGCTTCCCTGTATAAAACTTCTCCCGATAATTATTATATGACAGTTGGTGACTCGGGAAAGAAAAGTATTCGTTTTCCATATTAACCAGGTTAACTTATGAGCGCTAAAATATCTGAACTTTTTGTCTGTACAAACGAACCATTCGTTTTATACGGGTGTTCGTATCAAGCGAAATGGCGGGGTTCCACTGCATTTCATCAACAACTTTTTTTGCTGGAGGGCCTTCAGTGGATGATGGTGTTCACAGTTTATAGTTTTTGTTATCCGAACAGCACCAATCATTTGTTTAAAAAATGCAACAGTTTTTACGAGTTAGGTCTCTAATAACCTTAAGTTTCCGGAGTGGAGAACAAGGCTGAAATAGAGTCCATCGGCCACGATACGAGATTCTAACAATTAAGCGATATCGACACTCTCTGCAACACAAATTGTATTCCGTTTTTGAGGCTTGACGACTGATTTTTTGGCTTTTTTTGTGGCTCATAAACACAGTACTGACGTACCCCGAATGATCCCCTGGACTTTAACTGATCTATCCTCATTAATTAAATTACTATGCATAGGTTTACTCACTTTTCTGTGAGCCGATTATAAACGTCTTGGCATGACTTGGCAACTGAAAAAAAAGAAGTAGATAACGTAATAATTTAATCAATAAAAAAAAAAGAAATAAAACCTATTTTATTAGAGAAAATACAAATTTTGGAAAACATGCCTGTCTAAACTCGGTTGCCATGGTGACATCAATGTTGACGCACACGTTCCCAGATAATCTTTAGGTAAAGCCGCTAAGTTTAGTGGTCCTAACTTGAACGGGGGCCCCTGTCTGAATATCAATTACCTTTTTCGCAAAATTCACCATAAAAACCTTCTTTGCAACGGCACTCAAACGAGTGATACTTGTAGTTCGCTACGCAGGTGCCTCCGTCCTGACATGGCGATGACATACATGGAGTCTGAAATAATTAAAAAAAGGGTAGATGTCAAATGCCACATAAAGGTAATTTTGTTTTGCGTAAAAGTGTTGATTGCGGAAGTACGAAAAAAGGAGAAAGTGACATTCGACTGAATAACCCTGACGTGTTATCGTGCAGTAGTCACTTTTACGTCGACTCGTGTTCGCCACAGGTTATTAAAAATTAAAATCGCATAGACTGGGATATAAAAAGTATCTTACTTTAATAAACTCTATGCAAAGAATTTACCCCACCTTGATGGAAAAGTGATGAAAACTCTCGTTCCTTTTATACTCCTCAGGATTGCTGTACTTTTCTGAGGATAACAACTCACACCACAACTTTCCATCTGCTCCTTTGTAAGCTGCCAGGTTGAAGGACAAACAGGAAGGATTGCCGAGGCATTCAAAGGTGCAGTCAAGGCTGTCATACACTGTGAATGTTCCAACTTTAGGAACGTTTAAATAATGGTACTCTTCCTTTATAAAAACATCTTGACGAAGGCTGTGATGATACATGGTGGTGAATTCTGAAGAATCATTGATCAAAGAAAGAATGGTTTTGAAATTTACCCTTTTAGAATGCATGCAGGGTCTTGCGTATGAGATATCTCTTCATTTAGGGAGTTCCTGACTTTATGAATGGCTTTTAAAATTGAACGCGTTAAGTGAACTGGAATTGCAACAACTTAGCTGAAAGTAAAGCCTAGAGGTCAGGAGAAGAAAAACGGGGAATTATCATCTTCGTGAAATTGGAGATTTTTCTGACAATTCACTACAGGTGTTTAATTATGACTTTTAATGTCATGCCAAAACTGGGACAATTATGGCTCTTGGTCCCTAAGAATTCAACTCCAGGAAAATTTACAGGGTACATCAGAGTTTAACAAGTTGACCGAAACTAAATAAAGTATCGTGATAAAAACTTTACTTTATAAACGCGATAGAGTTTAAAAGAGCGCAAAACTAGTATTCGTTTTTGTCCTAGTTGTTTAAACTCTCTCCCCAACACAACTTTAGGAACTGTCATACATTTCTCTAACATGCCGGCCACAATTTTCAGCGATTTTTAAAGTAATTAACCAAGCGAAACCGAAAAGAGCCATGTTACTTAGTGACAAAATGCTATCCGCGGGCATTGTTTAACATGCATATCGTTATGATGAGGAAAACATGTTTGCCTCCATCTTCCCTGAACTGGCCTCTTCATAGATTTCCCACTAATTCATACGAAGTAAAAAAGGTTATTTCCTTGAAATTTAACTCCACTGTCAATAAAGCGAAGAAAAACCAACCTTCCATTTGAGCAAAGACTGCATTGGGTATCGCAGGAAACAACGGAAG
Organism: Porites cylindrica; assembly: GCA_964035525.1. NCBI lineage: Eukaryota > Metazoa > Cnidaria > Anthozoa > Scleractinia > Poritidae > Porites > Porites cylindrica. Next base: position 10,197,610 of record OZ037776.1, on the reverse strand, counting down.
GAGCTGGAAGAAAGGTAAAGAGAACATCTCAGATTGGTGAAACCGTTCACGGTTGGCAAACTTCGAAAAATCAGTTGATGAACTTGACAAACACTGCCAGAAACAGCGTTTTGCAAAGTGATAGCCGTTCTAAAAACCATAAGTTTTTTAATGCAATATTAAATTTTTGTTATTTATGACTTTCTTTGTCCGGCATGTCGACGCTCAAGTCTGGCTGGGCCAAACAATGACAAGACTTGAAACCTCACTGTTCAATAAGGTTTTAGAGACTACGTGGGGTTTTTCGATCATTAATTAGCACTGTTAAGTTATCTTTAGTTTATACAGTCTTAAATATTTATTTAAGTACCTTTGTTGCATCAATAAAAAGGGAACCTTTCTATGAGAACTTCCCAAATGAGGAGAATCAACTGTCTATTAATTAAAACTGAAGTTTTTGAGACTTAGATACAATTGAAACCTTTCAGAATTGAATGAAACTCAAGACAAAATTCTTATCAGGATTTGCCTATATGTGGTTATTGTAAACAATGTAGTTATGTCCATCTGAGTGTCAACAAACTCTGTATTAACGCATTTATTAAAAGGAATCACCTGCTGTGGAATTATGTTTTCAATCGGTCTGTGGCAAGAACCCAACATTAATTTCCTCACCACCTAAAAGAATGGGATGCGAGGTTTGGGTTAGTTCAAATTTCAAACTTAAGTTTGTTAGCAAACGTTCTAAAAATGTATCAAAGAAAAATGTTGGAGAGTTTTTTTGAGACCTGAAAATAGCACTGTGTTCAAATAGATTTTTTTTCCAGAGATTCTCGTAGTTATATGTATTTTCAGTTGAAAAAATTGTTTTTTTTGGTTATGAGCACTTTATTTCAAGTAAGTTGGATTAAGAAATGTCCTTTTTGGCAATATCAATTTTACCCATCATGGTTTAAGCCATCTTCTGGGCGAGATGTTTGTTTTTTAGGTACCAGCTGGCGTAACAAGCTTGCCTAGTAAGGGAGGGGTGGGGTGGTTAGTTGTGCAGGTGAATCAGAGAAACTCCCGTTTAGTTCCTGTGTCAACAAAAGGAATCATTGACAATAAACAATGCTCATATTTAATTCATAGAGGATATTATGCATCAGTCAATTCCACCTGCGCCCAGCCCCCCCCCCGGGCTGACCCCCGGGAATTAGCATTTTTTTTGCCATGGATGGCAAATTCCCGGGGGTGGGGACTCTTGAGCTGGCAAATCCCCCGGGGTGGGGAAGAAAAACGAGGGCAAATGCCCCGTCCTCCGTCAACAGTGCAACATTTTTTATTGATCGCACAGTCCAATAGTGCCATTTTAAAGTGCAATTTTGTGTTTCAATTAACGTCTTAATTCCTTTGTAATAGCCCTAGGATTCTAATTAAGACTTCACGCCGCGACGACATGCACCATTTTATGGTTTTAGTATTGATATAAAATTATTGATATTAAAATTAATAGAGCGCTGTAAAGTTATATGTTATGAATAGTTTTACAAATATGAAAGGGTGTTCTTCAAATAATATCAACGGAAATTTGATTCAATAACCAAAAAACGTTGATTCACATCGATAGCGCCAATTTCGCTATGTAATTCTGGCTTGATAAGCAATGAAGAAATGCATACATACATGTAAAATCGAGAACATGCCTTTACAACCCTCTACAATTTATTCCTGTCCTTGACAGATGAGCCAATCTGCTTTTTTTCCAGTAAAACCTTCTGTGTAGTTATATTCTGATAGGAAACCTCGTGCGTGTCAAAAGCTCGGGAATGGCCCGGGGGTTGGCAAATGCCCGGCCCCCGGGCAGTGCAAAATTTGCAAATGCCCCATCCCCGGGACTGACAAGGCGGGCAAATGCCCCGCAGTAGCCCGGGGGGGGGGCTAGGCGCAGGTGGAATTGACTGATGCATTACATGGCCGCGCGGAGATACGAAATTTCTCTTCGAGTGTTGAACAATATTTGACGAGTGAGCGCAGCGAACGAGTGAAATATTTTTTCAACACGAGAAGAGAAATTTCGTATCTCCAAGCGGCCATGTAATGTTCTATTTATTATATAAACACCAATGAAATACCAAACTATTTCACTTTAACAGTTTTTTGGTGTGAAAGGCGCCATTAATTATGTAGCCATAGCAACGGTTATCTTTTCACAAGTGAAGATAGCATGTTATTTTCACGTGTGAAGATATCATGTTTTCGCGCGAAAGATCACCTGGTATTTCATCGGTGTTTATATGATAAAACGGTTTTATTCACGGTTGCTGAGGTACAATTAGCCTGCGAAAGGTGAGGAGCGAAGAGAGAATGCTGTATTCGCCGGCAAAAATAGAATGAAACGGTAACGTGTGACAAAAATTGAGGAAGCACTTAGTGTTTTTCAATAAAGAAACCATAGTTCGCGATTAACTACACGAGCTCAGGCAAAACAACATAAGAATTAGTGTTCATTTTTATTAGGTTTAGGTATCAGGGGAGTGGATATTGGAGATTCCCAGTACGTATAGTTCAGTGAAGTCATTCAAACAGTTCACTGATGACCCCACAGTGTTCCTCAACCATAGCAATAGTTTAAAAAAAGGCACACATTTGCCTTACAATGTAGGCGATTATTTGCTCGGGGGATTTCTTGAAGAGGGGGGGGGGGGGGGGGGGCGTCTGCCCAAGTCTTCATATTTCATATTTTTTCATTTCATTTTATCTGTTTCTCCAAACCTAAGCAAAAGATGATATAAAATTAGATTTCTCTGCAGGATTGACCAAAAATTTTTATCGCATTTATTTGAGGAAGACACCTTGCTCTTTCTATCAGTAGGTAAGTTATGGCTCAAAGCCGTATACCAAGCAGTGATTTTTGTGTCTGAAATTTGCCAATTTTATGTCTGTCAAAAATCGGTAAAATAAGTAAAATTATTAAAAAATCCGAAAAATATTAGATTTGCTGTCGAATACGAAAATTTTCTTTTTCATTGCCGCTCATTTTCACCTTGCATTGGTGGCGGCTGGCATTTCTCATTTTGTCACCGCCGTTACAAAATTTTCATGTCGTTCTTCCAACGAAAGAATGTCTCCTTTGTTTTTTATCTTTCGCTCTAAATCTCTGTCGGCCTTTTTCTCGTTGAACTTCGCTGGCCTGCCGTCTCTTTCTCTTTTTCTCTGTGTTTCTCTTGCTCTGTATTCCAAATTAGTGGACACGACAATTAATCGAAGCTTAATACTTTAGAACACACGGATACAGAGACAATTTCCGCTTTCCATTTTCCTCTTCATTGTTTCTTTAGTTGTTTCTGCTTTACAAGACGCAGGTGGCTATGCGATTTCCCGTCAAAATAACCTCGAGTTGCATTTGGGTTGCCATACCTGTTGATTGAGTTATTTTACATTGCTAGGCTGTGGTTCGGACGGACGGTCGGGCGGTCGGTCGGTCGGTGTACGGTCACGTGATTAACCAAATTTTCTCGGATGGGTAGTTTACCACATTTTCTTACCCATGGTCCTCCACTTCGCGCGCGAGAGCTCCGCTAAAACTTATTTTTCTAGAAATAGTTTACCTAGAGCTATATTCTGACAAAGTTTGGAGATTTTCGATT
>OZ037776.1:10051502-10189002 GCA_964035525.1 Porites cylindrica | reverse complement strand
TATCACACTTTTTTGCACATTCCTTTGCCGTTGCTGCACGACTACGACGTGAAAATAGTGAATAATTTTACGTTTTCTGAAGGACGCAAACAAGCGACGACAAAATTTTCGTTCTCTTTCTAAACTTGAGTGTGGTCCCCAAGAAATCAACTCCAGGGAGATTTGCCTACATAAGACATTTTCAGCGAATTGGAATAAATGCGATAAAGTTTGAAAAATCCTAAAAAATTCATTTTAAAGGTGACGAAAAGAGAAAATAAAAGTGCCCTCAATTAAGTTTCATCCCTTGTCTCTTTACTCTTCTTGTGGCCGTTAGTGTAAAGCTAATAGTTAACAATTAAAAAAAATAATAAAAAAATAACGAAAGAGAAGAAACGTGAGACGAAATTAAATTCGAGCATCTTATGCTAAAACGAGGGTAAGGGTAACACCAAGGGTAAGGGTGGGGGTAAGGATAAGGGTAATATAATATGCCAGATGATGATTAATGACTGGGAATTAATGACAATATGCCTTCTTAACAGTCACCCTTACCCTTACCCTCACCCTCACCCTCACCCTCCACCCCCACCCCCACCCCCACCCCCACCCTTAACCTTACCCTTACCCTTGGTGTTACCCTTACCCTCGTTTTAGCAACGCCGTCTTTTTTACGACGCGCCAGACAAGCAGACGCATTTGACAGCCAGCAATGTTAACCGTCTCTGATCGGATTCAAATCCCTTCCAAAACGACTCATAAAACACAGGAACAAAGGAAAATGCATCTTATTATTTTATTAGCTAATACAGCGTATTTGTATATTGCCCTGCTGCCCTGGGCAATATACAAATAAATCCCTTCCATTCATAATTAGCAATTAAAGTAAATCATACACGTCCTTTGACCCCGCCAAACATTCTGAGAAAATTTCTCCCTTTAACACAAATATAGAAATTTATTCTGCAGCTATAGAAAATACAGTAGTATCCCATATATCATACAGGCTATGTATTCACTCTAAGAAAATTTTAAGTCTGATATCTCGGTGGCCCGTACGCTCCATAATCAACTTACCTGAGATTCCTTTTTCCAGTCCACGTGTTGCTGTTGTGGCCCTCAGACTGTGATTGCTGAATTGGCCCTGTGGGTCTGAGTCTTTACACATTTTGCTAACAACGTTTCCAAGCTTGTTATGTCCAACAGGAGTCGATGTAAACCAAACTGCAAAAATTAACAGTGAAAAAAAAAATATGAAACAAAACTGAAACTTCTAATTACCGTCTCCGGCTTGCGACCATTAAAACTGACTGACATTTTTATCCTCTTGCACCCGAATTGTAAATGATCTATATTTATAGGTATCATACCTTCATCCGTAGACTTGTATTTCTGTCGTGGAGTGAGGTAGAATACATTGTTTTCTAAAGTCTCCCACTAACTCTTTCAAATTCAACTCAGGGGAAAAAGGTTCCTGAGAGAAAGTATTTTGCGTTAGGAAAATTTCGTCGTCACTATCCATTGCCGCTCTCACAAGTGTACTGGCCCCCCAAAAAATACCAAGACAAAAATAAAAAAACACAAAAGGTTTGAAATTTGATTGTTGTCGGCTTAGCAAACAAACAATGCGATATTGTTCTCCGTTTCTCACCTAAGTGAGAACAAGTGGTTTGAACAAATTATGACCCGTGAAACGCCCTTTCTCGATGCTGTGTGAAAACCTTTACAATACTTACAATGAAATACGTCATTGTCTGCGGTCGGATCAAAAAATGACAAACAAACAGATGTCAAAAACAAGTGGCCAATTATTGCCCTGTGAAAGACGACCTTTATGTAACCTATACCTCATGAATAATATCATGAAATAAGTTAGATAAACCCCTCGAACGTCGGTATTAATCCATATACATCCCTCGGGCCTAAGGCCCTCTCGGGCTTTATCTCTTACTTAATAGAGGGTGTCCGTTTAATTGGGGGTCTGCTTAATAGAGGTTTCATTGTATTTTACATGAGGTGAGATTGAGGCAGGATCGTTTGACAACTCTCTCGATTATTTACTTCTTCGTTACTCGATCATTGTTTGTAGGTACAACTTGGGTACAGGAAATTGTCTGGCAAATCTACAACGAGGGAGCAATCAGCAGTGAAAAGCAAATGTTTCGTTTCCCATTCTTTGAAGCTTCCGCGTGCAATGCTAACAAGCAGTTTCTTGTTGATTTTAAAACTCTACCAAGTCCTCGCCTGATAAAGACCCACCTCACCCACAACACTACTCCAAGAAGTGCAAATAAAGATGCTCAATGTAAATACATTTACGTCGCTCGGAACCCAAAGGATGTGGCAGTGTCATATTTTCATTTCGCGGAGCACTTTAAAAAGATTGGAATGATTGATTTCAATGGCCCATGGGAATTTTGGTGCAAGTTGTTTATAGAAGGAAATGCAGGTAAGTCAGTCAAATATATCTGAACAAAAACTTTTGTCGCATTTTTAGGAAGAAGCACTTCTTAATCCCGGTTTCCATAGCGATTATATTGAAACCACTCTTCAGGGATCGATCGTTTTCTATCTCATATGATGTCTATAAAGCTATAATTTTTCAAAACCCTCCCGGTCTCTTATTCGAAATATCTCCAGTAAAATAACTCAGGTAACTTAGTCTCGGGGATTATTAAAAAATATCGGCCTCGCCTTAAGCGAATAATCGTCAAATATAGGCATTATATAAAACGTAACGAACCAAAGACGACAAGTCCAAAGACTACTGCAAAGCAGATTCATAACAACGTGTATTGTTTTTTCATAACAATATTTCGGCAGGCCATACCAGCCTTCTTCAGGTTTACAGAAGGCTGGTATGGCCAGCCGAAATATTCCCTCTGACTCTTCCAGTGAAGTCGAAGCTGTATCAGCCATGCAGAAGTGCATCTGCGATGTCCGAGCATGGATGAGGGAGGATCAGCTGATTCTCAATGATGACAAGACTGAGTTCTGATTGTAGGTACTCGTCAGCAGCTCTCAAAAGTTTCAATCCAAAGCATCAAGATTGGGCAGGCTCAAGTCTCTCCTGTAGCCTCTGCGCGCAATTTAGGCACATGGTTCGATACGCAACAAATAACAAATAGCTAATTATATAAAAATCACTTTTCTGTTTATAGATTATGATCTCAACATTTTTTGATGACGTCAACTCTAGGAAATTCTGACGGCACTTGCTCCTTACCAGCTACAAATAAACTATGACATCATCCTACCTATATGACATGCATGACGTCAGCCAGCTAAAAATAAACTATCACATCATCCTATCTTAATGGAATGCGTGACGTCATCGGCATTATTTAAAGTATGACATCATCCTATCTAAATAAGATGCATGACGTCATCTGCGTTAATTTATACCACTCAAAAAGTTAATTAAATCCACAAAGAAAAGGTTAAATCGGTGCCTTATCCACTACTCGCATCTAGATATGGGAACTCACATTACAAAGACTAGTTCATGCTTTTATCAGTAGTAGATTGGATTATTGTAATAGCCTTCTGTATGGAATCCCGGAATATCAGACTATGAAATTGCAACGTGTTATGAATGCGAGTGCAAGACTTATATATCGTGCGCACAAGTTCTGTCATATAACACCTCTACTCGCAGGATTACATTGGTTACGAGTGCGCTCCAGGATACATTATAAGATACTCTTGATAACTTTTAAAAGTTTGCATGGCCTATCACCTAAGCACCTTTCAGATTTTATTAGTATTCAACAGCCTTCGTCCTACCATTTGAGGCCCAACGACAATGGTCGTTTGTTGGAAAGACCAAATGTGAAAAGCAAGAAAACATTGGGAGACAGAGCTTTCAAGGTAGCTGCTCCTTTTCTATGGAATAAGCTGCCAAGGTCCGCGCGCGAAGCAACGAACTTAGAATCTTTTAAGACTTTCATTAAGACATTTTTATTTAAGGAATCATTTCTGTCAGTTATCTTATTATATCTATATGTTTATTTGTAATTATCTTTTACTCATTTAATGTAAATATTTTTTATGATTTTGATAGAAAGATTTGTAAAATTTAGTTATTAATTACTGTTGGGATGCGCTTTTGAATATTTTATAGAAAAGGCGCAATACAAATAATAAATGTTATTGTTATTGTTAAATATTGTTATGAAAAAACAATACACGTTGTTATGAATCAGCTTTGCAGTAGTCTTTGGACTTGTCGTCTTTGGTTCTTCATATTTTGGCTGATTAGATCTCTTTTCTAGAGATCCAACGTTTTTAACTAGCAGGATCTTCGTCCACGGTTTTTGCAGTTAATTTAATCCTTTATTATATAAAACATAGCCTGCGTAGCAGGCGTCGAAAGGGGTAGGGGATAGCGAGGAAGGGAAATAGGGAGGGGCCACGCAGGCTATATATTCACACCATAATGCCAGTTTTGTTTTGTGAAGTTAACGCCTGGAATGATCATGTTCTTGGTTGGTGGAAACATAAGGATGATCCTAATGTCTTGTTTCTCAAATATGAAGATTTGCACAAGGTAATGTTCTCTTACAATAATAACTCGATAACTCTTCGCTCGGTGGCTAGTTTGATATCTTATACGCCTGCCGGAGATTGAATCCTGAGTATGTAAGCGGGTGGAGGGAAGTCAAGACATAGAGGATATTACACGGTGGCGCGAAGATATGAATTTTATTTTCGATTGGCAAAACAGTATTTTACGAACGAGCGCAGTGAGTGAGTAAAATATTGTTTTTGCCACGAGAAAATAAAATTCATATCTCCAAGCCGCCGTGTAATGTTCTTTTTGTTATACAGACAAAAAGACATCGATAAAATAATAGATTTTTAATCGCCAAAAAGTAATGTAACGGCTCAAAGTTACAGTACAGCAATATAAGGCATTGTTTACAATAATATTGAGAAATAACACTGAGATGAATAGGGCTCTACATTGACAAAATATAAGCAGCTTTGAAAAATGTGTACGTAAAATTCAAAAAAATGATATAAAAGAAAATTTCTGAGGGAAATTACCGAAATTACGTCATCAATAAACTCAGGTGTGAGATTGTGGAAAATAAACCACTCGGGGTCCGGATGTAGTTTTTTGTAAATGTTACGAGTGGTATATTTTCCAGTAAAACACTCGTGTCTATATAATAAAAGACAATATTTAATATTTATATTTCTTTCTTTCTCCGGATCAACTCGGGAAGAGTTTGGTCGGGGCATTCCACTTTGGGCTAGGCTCGATTTCCCGGGGGGTACTCCCTATAATTGCCTGTACGGGGAGGCTCCACCCGAAAGGGGTGCCTTTTTTACGCGTCAGGTATACAAAAGGGTAGGGATTTCACTAGTAAGTTCGCAAGCAATCAAGAGGGTTGGACCTCGGGGCGGAGCCTCCCAGTATAAAACTTTGTTATCCCCCCGTGCTCAATTACCAGCCGCTGTTTGAGAAATGTGAGAGCGGCAGAAATGGAGCCTAACTTTGGTTACAATTTTAGAAGGCCTTGCAATGGAATGATTCCCTTTTGTATTAAAAGGCCAATATTTAATGAAGAATCTCTTTGAGGATTTTGAAACGCTCGAATAGTCAACATAATATAATGAATCGAAGTAAAATTCTCGACCAAACACGTCCTGCGAGAAAAGTAGTGTTTGCTTCTCTCAAATTTATTCTTTTAGAATCTTAGGGAGATAGTTGATAATAAACGTTTTTAATCTTTAAGTTATCTAAGTCATCCATAATGAACACCCCAGCCGAAAATATCGATACCGCGACCTTAAACTACGACCGCGTTAAAAAGATATAACTATATATGTCTATGGAGGAGTTTCTAGGGAATTACATCCCTGTCCGGGACTCAGATCGTTTTTCTTTGTCCCCTACGTAACATCGCAAATTTTCTGTTTCATTTGAACTAAAATTAATTAAATAACTTTAAAAAAACTAACCAACTTCCTCTGAACCTCAATGAAAATTAAATCTAAACAATACAACTGTCATTCCTCCAAGGATCTACCGTCCCATGTACGAATAATTGCGAATTTCCTGAACAAGCCGCTCTCAGATAAACTCATTAATCGTATTGCAGAGCAGTGCACTTTCAAGGGAATGAAAGAAAATGAGAAGAGCTACAAGGCAAGGGACGACGTTCAGAGTTCGCCGTTGTTACGGAAAGGCGTGGTCGGAGGTTGGAAGAGTTACTTCACTCCCGAACTGAATGAGAGATTTGAAAAGGAAGTGTTGGGAAAAATAAAAGGAACTGGATTAGAGTTTGATTTTGAGATATAGCGGACAATCATTTGATAAAGGAAACAATATATTTGCTTGAATAGAACTCTTATATTCACTTATAGACTCGAATTTTGGAAATCATTTGTTTAAAATTGAGCAGTTTCCATGTACACGCTACAAGTAATGGATTGATGACAATCTCATTAATAGATTGCGCTGTTTTGAGTTCGTGGTTTACCTGCAGTTTTGAGACGATAGAGATAATATCAGTTTCATAATTCATTCATCATTAAAAATTTTAATTTTCTGTCTCTGATTGGCTCTAATTTCTTGGCTAGTTCCTTATAACCAGCTGGCGCTGACAATTGAAAAGTTTAAAAGACGTTTTCTTTTATACCCTCGTTGACGTCAATGAGGGGATAATGCAAAATTATGGATGACTGATGTCACTCAACAGCGCAATTTTTTTAATTGTAACGGTTTACTTTTATTCCTAAGTATTTTTTTCCTTATACAATGACTTTGATATGACTTTGAATCATTGCCTTTTTCTGGTACATATAGATATTTCAATTATTTCAGTGTCTTTGCATTTGAGGATAAAACAGGCACAGCCGACAATTATTTTACGTTCTGATTTATGCGTTATATCCAAGCTACAACTCAACAAGAACGATCTTAAGCGGCGAGTAAAAAGGGAGAGAGATCGTCGCAAAAGACTTTATAAAATTCTGCTGGAAAACCGTTCGTCCCACGCTATTTACCCGATTCCATTGTTTTCAGACTCTCTAAGCACTCCGTTGTTGGCAGTAGGCCTTCGCAAGATTCTTTTTGATTATTGCCTAGCTTTGTTTCAGTAACCTCAGGGAAAAAAGATTATCATAATCATTGACATCAACCCTTGTAGTCCTGTAAAGATGCTCATAGTTTTCCTTTGCCTAGAATCTCTACGTCCGCGGCCGTCGAAAACTTCTTCCCATTTTCGCTTTGGAGGGTTACTTTTGGTTTTACTATTAAAGCGCCGCTTCTCCAGATTATGGAAATATTTTGTATTCTTTTCTCCTTCATTATACCCTTTCACTTTTGATCTAAGAATAGCCCCTTGAGTTTTGTAGGCGATTATTCCTTCTATTTGCTGTTTCTTAATTCTGAGTTCAGTCCGTATGTTTTCTTTCACTTTATCTGATACATAACGTTCGTCAAGCTTATTCTCGAGTGCTAAAACTCAAGTTCTTCTTCTAACCGATTTTATCTATTTTCCAGACGCCGTTTCCTGGCTGCGACTTAATTTAAAGAGGCTTCTATAATTTTCATGTTGATGACGTCCCATAATAAAATCTCGTCAACTTCACTCTGGCCCTCTTATTCCTTACACACATCAGCGATAGTTTTTCGTATCAACTCAACGTATTGCGTTTCAGTTAAGAGGTGTGTGACTGTGTTTAATTTCCAATAACCTGGTCCTCTGGGGTTTCGGGCTGTGTTGATGCGAAATGTAATCATTGAGTGGTCTGTTCGGTAACCGGGCACTATGTCGGCTTCCGTGATCTCTGGGCGAAGAGAAAGACTAATGAGGAAGAAATCTAAGCGGCATTGGATCTCAAGGTTTTCCCTTGTCCACGTAAAACGCGTGGCCTCAGGGTTTAGTACGCGCCAAATATCAGCCACTTCGAAATCTTCTCTGATAGCCTCTACTTCATCTTTAGATTTCAAGTGTGTTGTGGCAACACCCTCTTTTTTGTCTTTAGAAACATCACAAACTAAAATGAAGTCGCCACCAAAGACTATTAAAGCGCATTCAAAGGAGGACAGCTTGTCATTCTAAAGAAGGCTGGTTTGTCCTCGTTAGGCGCGTAGACAAAGTACTAGTGTCATAATTTTGTCCCCAGTATCTGTCTGTAATAATATACCTCCCTTAGGGGTCGGCAAAATGTTTCAGAATTTGAAATTGAAAATAGTTGTTGAACAGTATAGCAACGCCTGCCCTAGAGCTTGAGAAGGTTGTAAAAAAAGTCGAATCTGATCCCCATTCAGAATGCCAATAAGGTTCTGTCTCATTTGTGCAATGCACCTCTTGCAAAAAGTAAATGGCGAACTTTTTTTCTTTAACCATAAAAACGTTTCTCTCCGTTTAGTATTGTTTGACAAACCTCTGACGTTTAGGGAGCAAATTACCATATCATCAGGTTGTATGGTGACTAGGTGAGAAAGGAAATCCTTTGTTGAGAGTGTCAGGAGAGCAGCTATGTAATTTAGCATTATAACTAGGCCTAGATATTTGCAAATTTTCAAGGTACACGAAAAGGACGGATAATAGCACACAGAAGAACATAAACACAGATACAGACACAATACCGTAATAAATCCTTTTGGGTTCCGTCGCTTTTGGTAATAGCCCGATCGATGTTCCTATATAGAACTCCCTGACATCGTTATGCATAAAAGTTGAAAAAAAAAAATCATTAAATAAGGGGAAAGGTAGTTGCAAATAGATTATTTGGCAAACTTTCTTTCTCTTGGCTCGTTGGATTGAAATTTTCGAACTTCCCCTCCAATTCTCTTTTTTTCTGCTTTTGCAAATTGCGGCGATCGACACCAATCGGACACGGGTTCGAAAAATGCTGTGCGTAGTAGGGCTGTATTTTTAATTCGTTGCCCACACTCAGTCATTTTTAGCACAGGGTACAGGGGGGTTATTTGTGGCCTTGATTGAAGTTAAAATTCAATGGTAGATAGCCCCAATCGCCTTTTTCTGTAGAATAGAATATGAACTAAACTTAACCGGTCGAGATATACAAAAAAGCACTAAAAGTCAAAATTTAGAAGAAAGTTGCACTTAAACAGATGGCGAGTAAACATGGTAGTTTTCACGAGCACAATAAATCAATAAAGAAAATACACCAAAATTTCCATCCATCGAAATATGATATAAAGCAGGCAGCTTTCTGATGTTACTTAAGATTAATTTGAGTTAATTAAGAACTTTTTAACTGAACAATTAATCACTGCTATTGAAAATATAAGGTTTGAAATATTATATATTTGTATATATTCTAATAGTTCAGACATACAGAATTTTTTACTTCTCACAGAGGTTATTTGCTAAACACCACAGTTTAAATTCCTGGTGTCGGATTTTCAGTAGCAGGTCTACTGATTGCGCGAAATTCGGATTAAATGGATCTCAAAGGTTTTTTTTTTATTGTTATTATAGTGAAATCCGATTTTACTAAAAACTGCATTTTGAAAAACTTCAGTTCATAATCAATCACTGGTGAAAATTTTCTGGCGATCAGACAAGGATGAAATCACTTTAAGGCGACTGACAAACATGGGTATGGTCTCCGAGAAACTGTATTGAAACACCTTAATTGTCCTTGACCAAAATCTGAACTTGTAAGAATTACATGAAGCCGGTTTGGACAGGGATGAATTTTAGAGGATTTCGAGTTGGGGAGCTGGACTTGTGTTGGACATGAGATGGAATGATGATCGCAGCTGCAGATTTCCCACAAACATTGGTTCGGTTTAGTTTAAAATTACTTTACCACATTATTTTGAATTACTAAGAACACGTCTCCTACCTTTGTCAAGATGGAAATGAAGAAGGGTTGAAAATATTGGGCCATTTTTCTGTCCCACCAACCTCATGCCATGCGAAAACAATAAACAAAAACACAACCTCTTTACTCTTGTTCGATATAGAGTACTGTCTCCACACTAACGTGAGGCGGAAATCGATAGTATATCTAAGGCTAGTACAGTATTCATTAATTCTAGGATCTCCCGTACCATGTTCGAGTGATAGCTGATCATGACTTCTTACACAAGCCACTGTCGGATGAAAGTATCAGTCGTATTGCAGAGCAGTGCACTTTCAGGGGAATGAAGGAAAATGAAATCAGCTTGAAGAGAAGGGACGAACAAGAGAGTTCTCCGTTTTTACGGAAGGGAGTGGTCGGAGGTTGGAAAAGCTACTTCACTCCAGAGCTGAATGAGAGATTTGAAAAGGAAGTGTTAGCAAAACTGAAAACTACCCCTTCGGAATTAGTTTTTGATTTTGAGATGTAGAGGGGTATATACCAATAGCCGTTTGTACATTATGCTAGCATTTTTTTTTCGAGCATTTTAGTCAGGCAAAAGCAGTAAGCATTATTTGAGCATTTTTGCATTTTCTTGGAAAATTATCATTTTTTTCTTAGAGAAAATAATATTTGAAAGCTCAGTTTTGAAAAAAAATTTAAATTGACGACTTAAACTCGAAATTGACGTTGAGAATAATATGAAATCAAGAGAAAATACTAGTAAATATATTCATTCACTGTACATTGCTGTCAAACCATTTGTACATTTTTGTCGGCCTTTATAACTTAAACGCTCTCAAAGCGTTTAGAATTTATAATAAACCTCTCTTGTGGTGAGCACTATCCCAGCATTTTAAAGCTGTGTCAATCGAGCTGAAACTGTGCATGGTACCTTGCGTTTCCAGTATTTATCTCACCTATTGTATGGAATATGTGTGAAAATCTTCATTATGAATCGGTATATTTCAAAGAGCTACACAACCAGCAAGAATACTATTCAGTATTGACCGACAATATACAGAACGGGGGCAGCTGTAGTGTCAACGAAAAACAGGAACATTTTTTACACTATATTGTTCATTTCGTTAATCCAAGAATGTTCATGTTAACTTTTAACGTCATCCTGGGGTACCAGGGCCTCCTATTCCGATATACTCCTTGTGATTTTTTAAAGGTTTTTTTTTCTTTTTTTTTCAATACGACCGACCGACCAACATCAGGAAACGCATTCGACGCTAAACGAAAGAAAAAGGGGATTCCTTACCTAGGGGTTTCTTGGGTGTGATTTTCGTTTTTGGCGGACGCGTGCGAGGCCAAATGAAAACCTTCGCCCCCTCCTCTTCAACCTCGGTTCAGGAGCACGCTTCTAGAAAGTCCCCGATATCTTTTCGAGTTCGAAATCAAATATTCAATTTAAAATCTGAAGAATAAAAGCGTGGGTTCTAGTTAACAAGACAACAATAGGTTTCCGGGCCAGTTAATTGTCGGGACTTTGGGAAGAAAGGGACTTCAGCTCTCGATCGAGCGGCCGCACCTCTTACTTTACGAACAACAAAAGGGAAAACCTAAAAAAACACCGTCAGCTAGGCAGGCTGTTGTTACGGACACCCGCCTTACATGGAAACCGTGTTAATTACGGTCAGTTTTCTGACAGTTTTCTTTGTCGCTAAGAAACCCGGGGGAAGTACTCCGGTCCTGGGAATCCTGTTCGGAAGACGATTTGAGACCAAGAATTTTCGGAACATTTGTTGTACAATTTCTTGCTTGCCTGCCTCTCCTAGGATTTTCGGACATCTAAAAAATGGTATAATTGCCTATTTTTAACGGATTTTTACCCTAAAAAGGTCACCTAGAATTTTCGAAAGCCTTTTTTCTGGCTGAAATTTTCGAAAAGGTAAGTTTTGATTCCTATAATTTTCGGATCACTAGACTTTTAGCTAGGAAATGCGAACAGATGAAAAATTGTTAGGGGATAAAGATATGCCTTTATCTACCGTTTAAATACTAAAATACGTTTAGCAATGCTATGTTTAAGTGGTTTTGAACTATATTCTCGTTGGGTGCCCCTGGAACCTGCTCCATTACCGGAGGAGAATTCAAATCCTCCACCCGAACAACTTTATCTTTTCTTACTCTGTTGCGTGTTTGGATTTTTCCCGTTTTGTTCGCTTGCATCATTAAGATTCCAGTTTTTTATTTAGTTTATACGCGTTTGTTCTGGGTTTTGCCTTTTTCTTTCCCAGCTTCGTTTATTATGCCATTACAGTTTGTTTTCTGACTTGTTGTTAGCACGCCTTGCTGGTTGTATTCATTTCGGCATCTGATGGTGCGTTATTTTCACGTGCATTTTGCACATTGTAGCCTTTTTTTCCGCTTGCCCTTCGATTTTCTGTCGGTTATAGTTTATTTTATTAATCTTGTCTCATTGCCGTTTTACTCTAGGGTTTTTATATAATTTTCTGGTTACCACTTGGTCCCGTTTTTTTGCTTATAAAGCTTTAATTTTTGGCTGGTTAACAGAAAGTCCCACTCTCGAATAATTGTGTGGCAGATTGTCAACAACGTTCAGTGGCAGAAGGTTTCGTAAAATAAGCATAGGTGTCGCAGCTCGTGAAGAAGGGAGATCGCGTCCAAACTGCTTGAATAACATGCTATGTGTCTTTCTAACGGCTATGGCATTCATGCCATCACTTGTTACCGAGTGCGCGGTTGTAATAAGCGGAGAGGTGGAGGTTGTCATTGAGGTAAGCTGCCCCCTTCCCGCCACAAGGAAGGTTGTAGTTGCCATCTTCTATCTTCGGCCATCTCAAAGGGTAGGTTCATAGTAATCGAAAATAAAATCCAGTAGCATGTATAAGGTTCGTGGTGTTAGAAGCACTATGATGAACTTTGGTTTTCGTATTTTTATCACTGGTTTAATATATATAGGGACTACATGGGTACAAGAAATTGTTTGGCAAATCTACTGCTAACTCAAAAGTTAGCTCAAGTATGTGGTGGTGGGAATGTCATTATTTTCATTCAGAAGCACTCTGTTGAGCCTCAGTTTAACGTTATTTCATTTTCATAACTGGCTTAATATCTAGGGACTACATGGGTACAAGAAATTGTTTGGCAAATTTGCAACAAAGGAGCAATCAGCAGTGAGAAGCTAACCCATCGATCTCCATTTCTGGAAGCTTCCGCCAGCAACACTGGCCAACCGCTCCTAGAAACACTTTCAAGTCCTCGCCTGATTAAGTCCCACCTACCTTACAGTACCATTCCGAGACGTGCAATGTAAATACATTTACGTTGCTCGGAACCCAAAGGATGTGGCAGTGTCACATTTTCATTTTGAGGAGAAAATGAAAGAGTCTGGCAACGGTTACAACGGACCTTGGGACTTTTACAGCAAGTTGTTTCTTGAGGGAAATGGTAAGACCTTTGTCTTAAAATAATAAATTTTACAAGCGTCAGTAAGTATTGCCGGATTTCTTGACACAAAAATAAAGAATTCACGTCCCTAAACCGAAGCCAGACGGTAAGATTTGCATATGCCGAATATTTAATTGCCCCAAAGGAAAATACTATAATTAAAAATAATTCAGTTCTAAAATAAATGCTCTTTTCTTAGTAATAACACTAGGTACTCAAAGGAGTGCATGTGATTACAGCTGCCGTAATTGCAGACCAATAGGCCATTTGCTTAATGACGTCATTTAACCACTACGACCAGAATCCTTCAGGGTCTCGCTTTCTTCATGTGCAAATTAGGGCTTTTGTTGTTCAAACCTAGCTGGGATTAACAATGTTTTAAACACATGAAAGAAAAAACGAAAATAATTCTGGTGGTAGGAGTAAAATGACGCCATCGTGCAAATGGCCTTTTTACCTTGAGGAAACAGCTGACATTTCACGAAGTCACTGCTGGTTTCTCAGATCCAAAATCTGGGTAGTGCTTCTGATTGGTCGTGCCACAAATGAAATTTGCTTCCACCAATCAGAAACACTACTCAGATCTGGATAGTGTCTGTGTCATGTCATCAATACGGAATTTTTTACAGTCGTTCCTCAGACAACATTTCGCGGGAAAACCAATGATTACGTCGCGAAATGTCAACTAAAAGTAAGTCATTTGGGTATTTTGATTAAAGAAAGAGAAAACTCTTAGTCGGAGTCAGTTCTACTTATACCTTTCTCTAGTTTGCTTATTTTAGAAATTCTTGAAGAACGAGTAAAGTCCTGAGCAGTTATAGGGAGCTTAAGCAATCACGACAACGACGACGTCAAAAAACAATCGGTTTCATGAGCAAAACAACAGGTCTGCACGACCATCATGCTTTTTAGTACATTTTTTCATTTTACTCTAGGCCTAACGCTCGAGCTAGGGTTAGGGTAAGTTCCTGGGAAAACTACTTCTGGGTGAGAATATTGCTCCGAAAACTTGCAATATTTCATTTTCATACGTGCAAAATTTTGCATCACACCTTACTTGGTATTTACTATCTCGTATATCTATCAGCCGATTTTCACCAAATTCAAAGCAAATAATCTCAAAGATAAACGAAAAGCTACTGGAATGGACAAGTAAACCTTCAACCTAAAATCTAATTGATAAATTCGAGTAGTAGAGGGTAGCATTCACACCGCTTCTCTCTTATTTGTCCAAGGGCGGCGGTAGTACTACTTATAAATGTATTTAAATGAAAATGATGTAAAACTAAACTTGAACTTAACGTAAATTAACTTTCTGTCCTCACGTTTTATTCTGTGCAGTTTGTTTTGGTCATTGGAATGATCATGTTCTTAATTGGTGGAAACATAAGGATGATCCTAATGTCCTGTTTCTCAAATATGAAGATTTACACAAGGTAATGCTACAGTTTAATTAACATGTATGTCTCTAAGTTTCCTTCGATGATCATTTTATTAATTCTCATAAACTTTTTTGATGATGTATTGATGCTGGTAAGAGGAAAAAGATGTTGTTTAGGCGATTTTCCTTGACTTGCACGTTAAACTTGTTCATGCAAATGGCAAAATTTGAGAATTATTTTCTTTGACACTGGGATGAGAAAACATAAAAACATGTTAAGTTTTCCCATGTATATTAAAGATCAAGTTTTTCCTTGTCAACTCAAAATTAATCGTGATGATGCGGTGAATGCAGCCGCTCTTTTTATATTCATCATTTCCCGTTTATTTGTCCAGGCGACGTTCTTCTGCTCCTTCTTTCAGTAAAATTAGTCGTATCGAGTTAAACCCCCAAAACACATTGCATCTAACTCTACATCTACATATATGAATTACAATATCCTTATGGGAACATGTCGCAAGTTTTCGAAAAATGAATAAATAAGTAATCAAAAACAGAGAGTTAAAAGCCAGCGGAGGCAGCCAGATTAAGTGAAAAACAGCATTTGCCGGAGTGCAGCAAGCTCAAAATTGTCAATCGAATCAATGTTTTAAAATATTAGGTGGCAGAGACAGAGTTTAATTGTTCTTGGTCAAAATCTGAACTTGTAAGCATCACATGGAGCCCGGTTTAACTGGACAGGGATGAATTTAAGCGGATGGGATTGATATTTCGAATTGGCGAACTGGACTCGTGTTAGACAGGAGACGGAATGGTGATCGCAGCTGCAGATATTCCGAAAACAATGGTTCGGTATAGTTTAAAATTAATTTACTGCTTTGTTTTGATTTACAAAGAGCACGTCTCCTACCTTTGATAGCCAAGTTAGTAATGAAAGGGGAGTTGAAAATATTGGGCTGTCCAACCCATGCCCTGCCAAACAATAAAAAGAACACAGCCTCTTTAATCTTGTTCGATGTAGTGTACTGTCTCCGCCATAATGACTGTGAGGACAGCGATGGTATATCTATATATAGCTAGTACAGTATTCATTCCTTCCAGGATCTCCAGTACCATGTTCGAGTGATAGCTGATTTCCTACGCAAGCCATTGTCGGATGAAGTTATCAGTCGTATTGCAGAGCAGTGTACTTTCCAGGGAATGAAGGCAAATGAAATCAGTTACAAGATAAGGGACGAACAAGAGAGTTCGCCGTGGCTACGAAAGGGCGTGGTCGGTGGTTGGATGAACTACTTCACTACAGAGCTGAATGAGAGATTTCAAAAAGAAGTGTTGGCAAAACTGGAAGGATCTGGATTAGAGTTTGATTTTGAGATATAGGGGGTAATTATTTACTGAAACTCTCGTATATTTAAGTGGCGCTTATTACAACATCTCTATGCGCTTTTACAATTCTAAAAGCAGAGTTACAAAGATAGAACTAAAGTATTTAGAGTCTAATTACGTTCCGTTCATGATTATTAGTTCTTATCTGGACACTTATTAAGATAACATTAAAAGTTCCACAAATGAAGCGCTAATAAAACCTTAAGGTTACACGAAAAGTCCCTTTATGGTTGCCTGCGGAGGTTTTGCTCCTGTGAAAAGAGGTCCATGACAAGAAAGCGGCTATGCAGAACGCTCCGTCTCCGCATGTTTTAGTATTTGATTTACTGGAATTTGCGGTACTGTTGATTTCAATTGCTGAAGGTGACGCGTTAATATGGCGCGACTGACAGGGAAAACGGCTTGAGATTGACGTTGACGCTTATGCACTATGACAAATTTCCATTTTCCTTGGAGGTTCGAGAAATTGGCATTCCACTATAGAACGACAACAAAAAGAATGACCCGTAGACAGCAATGGCTAATCCTCTTGGCGGAATTATCTGCTATATCAATAGGCCTTTGAACATTGTGCGAGCATTTTTTTTTTCGAGCATTTTAGTCAGGCAAAAGCATTAACCATTATTTGAGCATTTTCGCATTTTCTCGGAAAATTATCAGTTTTTTGTTAGAGAAAATAAAATTGGAAACCTCAGTTTTAAAAAAAGAAAATGACGACCTAATTATAAACTCGAAATTGACGTTGAGGATCATATTAAATCAAAAGAAAATAGTTAAATGTATTCATTCACAATCCATTGCTGTCATACTATTTGCACATTTTTGTCAGCCTTTATAAATTAAACGCTCTTAAAGCGTTTAGAATTTATAAGAAACCTCTCTGGTGATGAGCATTATCCCAGCATTTTAATGACTTTTTTTGGGGGGGGGGGGGGGTGGGGGGGGGGGGCGACCGCCTGTCTGGGAAAAAAGGAGCATTATCTACGAAAGCCCACCAAATTGTAACTTACAATATGACCTAAGAAAAAACTCCTCAGAAACAACCTTGGAGGAAAATAGTTCAAATTTCAAAAAACGCTTGATGGACAGACTCTCCACAAAATTTAATAGAAAACCTACTACCAGAAATAAAATTCACAGAAAGGGAGTCTAAACTCCTAAAACAAAACAGCATGGAGGAAAAAGAAATATTGCCATTCGTGACACAATACCAACCCTCTGTGTCTACTAGAAAGAATGGAATCTTATACAATTCGCTTTGAAAAGAACCACCTATCATTTCCTTAAAAGAAAGGAAAATCATTAAAGGACATGCTTTTTAGAGCCAAAAAAAAGGTTAACAAAGGGTTTCACGCTGGTATAGACGTGCGGCCCGTCACCCCTTGCATTTTGTCACACAACAGGTTTGAGAGTACTTTAGCAATAATTCTAGCTGGCTGTGTTTTGTATAACAAGTGTAGTCAACTGTCTCGTTAGTATCTATGTAATAAAATAGGGTGACCCACCCCCTAAGGGTAGCTGAAAATTACACGACCCACCCCTTGCACAAGGCTCAAAACCTCATGACCCACCCTCTCTCTGCTCCGGCCCACCCGCCACTATACTTTTTGACCAGTCCCTGACCAAAAGGAAAAATAACAACCCTCCTTCTTGATTAGGAATATACATTAAGATTTTCACTTGACCAAAGACTTTCGTTTCCGGTTTCTGCTGGCTAGGTGGTCAGCGGCGACTTACATCGCTCGCTTTCCCTAGCTCGCGAGCGTCCCTCGCGACGTCGCCGCTCACGTAACCTGCCATCAGGCGGTCCTAATCTTCCCTGACTTTTCTCCTTTCCCCGAAAGAAGAAAAAACGCCTGATCGCAGGTTTTAATATAACTGAACCAGAGAGAATTTCCCGCTTGGAAGGTGACCTAAGTAATTCTTGGTCGACGTGAGAAATGCCTGCTAGCCCTGCTGGGATTGCAGTTGACACTGATGTTGAGCTACCAAAAAGACAGCAGCATCAAAAAACAGAAATAAAACAGGCAAACAAAAAAGAAACCTGATAGCAATGAAAACAAGCAACAACAACAAACACGTCTTAAAGACGGTAAACGTACCGATATCAGTAAGCGACTGAATCAGTCAAAGGCTACTCAAAAGGATACTTAACATCTAAACTACTGCAGCATTTAAAGCGAAATTTCTTTTATGACGACCGGAGCCATAGAATACCGTTCTTTCCTCTTTATTGCATGTGGCGTTACACGTCACGCATTATCGCGCAATAATTTATCATGGCAAGTCCGTCTGTAATTCAAACAAGAGAAGGAGAATGGACGTCAGAAAAATACTGGAATGTTTTGGGCGTAAATATTCCTGACATTTTTACCAACGATCCAGCATTGCTAGCTGACTACATTGCCTATTTCGACACGCGAGCGGACGATGTTTTTGTGGTTTCGTATCCTAAGTCAGGTTCGTTTATCATAATTATAATTTTATATACTGATAATTTAAGAGTTTCTGCCACGACAGTTCGCGTTGAGTTCAAATGTCCTTTTTTGGAGGTCGACCTAGTCTTAATGACTAACGAACGACCGGTCATCAAACTCTCAGGGTGCACAGAAGCGAAATTTATAATCCTGGGGAGGTTTGACTTTGATTTCATTTGCATTTATAGCACGAGTCTCCCTTGTTTATTCATTGTAGAATCACCATAAAATGCATTAAATGCAGATAATATAATGTATAGGACGTAAATGCTAGCCACGACTCGACACGACCATTGGTCAGTTCGCCCCTTGGGCAAATTTTGAGCATGGAATCCTGAGTCCTGGATCATGGACATGGGAATTGGGAATACACCTCAAGGAATCGAGAATTCAAGTTCCACCAAGCCATAAATGGCTCATAGTTCCACTGACAAAGACTGAAATGCAGTACCTGGAATCCGGACTCCACGACGTGGAATCCAGAATCCAAGACTGTCTTGGATTCCTTTCCATGGGGCGAATTTGAAGTTTTTTTATAAAATAGTCCGGACGTACTTAACTGACCACCACAGAAGATACCATAACATACGATAATATGCTCTTTCTTTGTCAACCCGAAGTTTTGCATAAGCAAGTCTTCAGTTTCTCTTGGGGCCATTTTAGCTCCCAAGAGAAACTGAAAAAAATGCTTTTGCAAAATTTTGGGGTAACAAAAAAGAGCATTATGGCTTTTTATAGTATTTTCTGAAGTGTTCAATTAGAGCATAGTTACTCTTATATATTTCAGGGTCACATTAAGCAGGATTCTATACCTGGTTTGCAAGTCTTTTTCCTTAGAAATAAGGAGGAAGCCTACCAATAGTTATATAAAGTGTTCCATCGCTCGATCTCGACAAACCCATTTTAAAGGACTAAATGGAAAGACGGAGGAGAGGCTTCCACGCTGGGAACGAGGTTGACCTCGTAGCTCTTCTAATTTCCATCATGTTTACTTTCATCATTCATTATCTAGGGACAACTTGGGTGCAAGAAATTGTTTGGCAAATCTACAACGAGGGAGCAATCAGCAGCGAAAAGCAAATATATCGATTCCCATTTCTAGAGGATACGGCCTGTAATATGAGCGAACACATGCAAATTGATTTCAAAGCACTGCCAAGTCCTCGCCTGATTAAGTCCCACCTAACCTACAGCACTACTCCAAGAAGTGCAAATAAAGATGATCAGTGTAACTACATTTACGTTGCTCGCAACCCAAAAGATGTGGCAGTGTCATATTTTCATTTCACGGAGCACTGCAAGAAGGAAGGCAACGGTTACAATGGACCATGGGAATTTTTCAGCAAGTTATTCATAGAGGGAAATGGTGGGTCTTTGTATTTCCCAGGCAAATAAGGATTGTTTTGACCAGCAGGTTTTGAGTGCATTTATTTGAAACGGAACCCAGACACGTTAAAAGGGGCAGCTCAGTCCGTTTTGTTTGGTATGAAAAACCAAACTAAAGTAATAACGTTAGTTAGGTCGACACTTGACACTCGCTTCAAGAAGTGATAAACCCCTGCCCTCCAAGTGGCTACGTTAAACACCTCTCAGAACAGAGAATTAGAACCAAAGTCAAACTCTGTCCACGTTTAGTGTCGACGCCGGGTTATATTGGGGGGGGGGGGGAAACGGGGGGGGGTTAAGTGGAAGCTGGAGTGGAATGGACGTTTTCGTTGCACTAGCGAGGGGGGGAGGGGTTGCTGATCTTGCCTAATTAGGCATAGAAGTTGACTGCATGGTGTAAATAGTGGGTTACAAGTCCTTGATATTTGTCCCAACCAAAATGTCTACCAGATATCTGATTAAGATATAAGATAGCTTATGAAGTGATATTCCATAAAAAAAGTGTCAAGCTTTTTTTTATCTTTTTTGTTGTGTGCAGTTGGTTGGAACTTTTGGAATGATCACGTTCTTGGATGGTGGAAACAAAAAGATGATCCCAATGTCTTGTTTCTCAAGTATGAAGATTTACACAAGGTAATTTTGCAATTTCGGGTTAAAAATAATCTATGGCTTGTTCAAGGTGCCAGCATAAACTTCTTCGTACAGAAGTCAGATATTTTTCTTTGTTTCATGCCCGTGACATATGTACTGTTGCACCTTCCTCACTTTTTAAGAAAGCTTTGGACGATCCAGTTTTCCTATCGCAAAAATGCATAGAGCTTGAAATTATATTTGAGTCTAAAGGTGAGCTGAGTGAATTATATATGTCGGTCAATTATGGATTGAACGGTAATCTAAAACAGTGCAATTTACACTCGTCCTAGGATCTACCGTCCAATGTACGAAGGATTGCAAATTTTTTGAACAAGACGCTGTCAGTTGAACTCATAAATCGTATTCCACAGCAGTGTTTTTTCAAGGGGATGAAGAAAAATGAGATCAGTTACAAGTCTGAAAGCGAAGAAAAGACTTCGCCCTATCTACGAAAGGGCGTGGTCGGAGGTTGGAAGAGTTACTTCACTCCAGAGTTAAATGAGAGATTTGAAAAGGAAGTGTTGGAAAAAATAAAAGGAACTGGATTAGAGTTTGATTTTGAGGCATATTAAGAAAGGCAATTCTCCAGTAACAGGAACAATGAAATTGCTTATTTATCATAGGATTTAAATCAAGTACGCTATATGTTATGTATTTGAAGTGAAACAACTAGTCAACATTAGAAAACAATGCGAGGAGAAGCTAAGAAAACAAGGCGAGAAGTTGTCTGTAGAAATTTATTATTTCGTTCATGTGATCTCAGCGCGCGCACAATTATTGAGCATGCGTACTTAAGGTGATGTTACACGGACGATTTTTAACGCAACACAACGTCGCAATATTGGAACAGTGTTACAACTGTTCGACACAATGTCGCAACAATGTTGCAAGGCTGTGTTGTGCTAATAATCGTCGTTGCGAATCGTCTCGTTTAACATCACCTGTACGGAGCAATGACGTGAGAGCCCTTGTTTTTTCGACTCTCATTTTTCCCCGATCATGCAAAGGCAAAGACAAATTTTATAGTAAGGCAAACTTTTTTTGTCTAGGGTCGTTGGAAGTTTTCGAACTTCACCTTCAATTTTCTTGTTTTCTGCCTTTGCAAATTGGCGCGATCGACGTAAATCGAACACGGGTTCGAAAAATGCTTGGTGTAGTAGGGTTGTATTTTTAATTTGTTGTCCACATTCAGCCACTTTTAGCACAGTGTGCAGAGAGACTATTTTTGGCCTTCATTGAGGTTAAAATTTACGGTAGATAGCAAGAATCGTTTTTATCTGTAGAATCGAATATAATACTGAACTTGACCGGTCAAACCGTTAGCGATCGTGTTACAAACCAATAAAATTTTATCCAATGGTCCGGAAAACCACTGAAGGTAATGACTGCGGACAAATAACAGCGATAATAAGGAGACAAGGGATGAAACGTGTCTCTTTTTCTTTCCCATCCAAGACAGTCTTAGATTCTGGATTCCAAGCCATGGATTCCAGATTCCAGTTACTGGACTCCTGATTTTTTTTTTCAGTGGAAGATTGATTCCAGATTCGATTTTTAGTGGGATTCCGGATTCCTTGAGCTGTATTTCAGATTCCAAAGCCCAGGATTTCATATTCCACAAACAAAACTTTCCCTGGTTCCTTACAAAAGGCGATCTTGGCGGCACTTCGTGCCCTGCTCGGAAAGCTTCCCATTAGGCGACGTTCATTTGATACAGGATTAAATTAACTGCAAAAACCGTAGACGAAGATCCTGCTAGTTGTAAACGTTGGACCTCTAGAAAAGAGATCTAATCAGCCAAAATATAGAGAACCAAAAACGAGAAGTCCAAAGACTTCTGCAAAGCTGATTCAGAACAACGTGTATTGTTTTTTCATAACAATATTTCGGCTGGCCATACCAGCCTTCTTCAGGTTTACAGATGTTACTGAACTTATGTAAAAAAATAATAATAAAAAAATGCCGGCAACAGCAGATTTTCGACTCAGACCTCAAAGGGGCGTGGCATTATAACCACGTGACATTTACTCCGATCGCCAAAAATTTTATGTTATATTGTAGATTGATCTATATGTTATCCATTCTATGTGTTAGACTTACGATAAAAGTAAAGGTGGGGATACCAGAGAGCTTCAAAGTAGGATGGTACCCCCTCAAAAAAACTGGGTCGAGTCACCTTAAGCAGTTGTCTCCTTCGCGGCCGCTCAGGCCAGAGTCACGCAAAGCATGCGTCCGTGAATGATATACAGTCAGTCTTTCCCAATTTTGACTCTCATTTTGGCTGTGTCTACACTACACCGGATAGTTCTTGCAACGGCACGAAAATCATATCTGATAGGGCTCTTGCTCACACATTCATAAGAACGGTGATTTCGAAGAATCGAAGCCGGCAGGGGTATCAAATCTACAGCTTTTGCAGATCGCAGAACGCTGAATGCAGAATGCAGAACGCCAAATAACTCTGAAGTTTATTGATTAGGGTTAGGAAACTGAGTGGATCAGGTTCCATTTGGAATCATTATACCGGGAAAATTGACCTGAAACTTGATTCACTCAGTTTCCTAACCCCAATCACCAAACTTCAGAGTCATTTGGCGTTTAGTCTGCTACACAGCCGTTTTTAGTGTCGTCACGCAACGCTTCTCCCCACAAACAAGGTGGGGAGGGGCATTGCGTGACGACTCTAAAAACGGCTGTGTAGCAGACTATTTGGCGTTCTGCATTCAGCGTTCTGCGAAATACCCCTGCCGAATCGAAGCTGCACCGCCGGATCGTGACATATCGATCACAGGGCTCCCAGACTCACAACAACCTCCTTGAAGCCAATAATACTGAAAGGATGTGTATGGTAATTTATCATGAGTTCGATAAAACGGTAAAAATGCACATAGACAGCCATTAAAGTGTACATTTTGTGGTTCAATTTTTATCTTTTGTTTCAATTTTATTTCATGTGGGTGTTGGGTATGGTAATGTATGATAATGAGTTTGAAACAAAGAAATACGAAGTTTAAACCACGGATAAAACTGAACCACAACATACATACCTCGCAGTAAGATGTCTTTGTGTCGTTTCTTACTGTTTTCCTGCCCTGCAAACGCCATTTTAGCAAGTTTCCCAGAATTAAGGCCTGGTCTCTCACCTACGAAGAAGAAGAAGGTCTTGACCCTCCTCAAAACGTCAGCCCCCAAAAATATGACCCTCCTTTGAGAGACAATTTTGCGAACTCATCATGTCAGTATTATAACAAACGCACCCAAATTTGTGACCCTCCCACAGTGGATCCAAATCTTAATCCTCTCCCTAAATTTATCGGTCCTTCCCTCTCCAGTATTTAATGACCACTTCCTAACAAGCTGGGAAGGTACATTTTCACTCAGGGTCAGGCAACAAAATCCGAAACAAAGAGCGTACGAAGTCAGAAAATTAATAAATACGTTGTAGAAGATTTTAATGGTGTTGAACCTGTAAGACTTTATGTTCCTTATGCACACTAGATATAGAAAGGCGTATATTGTAAAACTTAAGTGTTATTAAAATCATAAACGTCTTCACAATAGAACCCATGAAAATAATAGCTTCAAACCCGAGAAAAGAAACACCTTTTGACCTAGTTTCTAGACCTTTTTTCTTTAGAAATAGGGAGGAAGTCTGCCCATTCAGTCTTTTTGTTTTCTATCGCCCGATCCTTGAACCTTTTTGTAAGGTGCTGGATAGACGAGAGAGGAGGGGTCAGTAGCAAAAAAAACACTCCTTGTTTGGGTGTAAATGACGAAAGTACTAATTGAGGACACTTTTTATACGTTTTCTATACACTAATGGGGACGGGGCCGCCATTTTACGTAGCCTGTTTCAGGCGTTTCGGTAGCATGGGGACGGCGCAAAGGGAAGTTAGCTGGAAAAACAGCTGGGGTTCATGTTTTTAAGTGTCAATGTATTTAGCACGAAAGTACTAATTGAGGACACTTTTTTTACGTCGTCTTCTGGAGACGGGACCGCCATTTTACGTAGCCTGTTCAGTTCTGGCGTTCCGGTAGTGGTTGCCTGCTAGCAAGCTCTCCATTTATTAGCTACTAAGCGACCGGCGAGAGAACGCGCGAGCGAGCTGCGAAACTTTCTTTCCCCGCCCCTCGCACTCACGTCTCCTTTCGCGTGTTCCTGTCGCGTGACCTCTCGCGACTCCCCTAAATGGAGGGCTTGCTCGCTGGTTACGGTAGTGTAGCTTGCCTAGCATGGCGGTTTTGTCGCTCCACAATTTGTAAAGGAAAGCCTATCTGAAACTATCCATATTTAACAATTATTCCTCGAGCCCGAACGGACTGTGAGTCAATAGCCCATGAGGCCGAAGGCCTAATAGGTTATTGACTCAGAGGCCATGAGGGCGAGGGGAATAATTTTTTTTAGTAAAATCCAACTAGATGGTCAAAAATATCGAGAATAAAAAGCGTTTAGCTAGTTAAAGCTAGACTTTAATCCTTTTTGCCGCTTTTCGCTGCTTAGTGGGCTATAACATATAGCCTAGTGGTAGCTCAACCAATCAGAACGCAGCATTGATAATAGACCACTAGCTGGATTTTAGTAATAATCGTTAATTATACAGTTCTTAAAAATTGAAGGATAATAGCTTTGCTGACAATATCGGATTAACTAACAGCTATATAATTAGCAGAAAAAGCACTGTACTGAGCTAGACGTGTTGCGGTTAAAGCATTTCAATTATTTGTACTTTGATTACTCACTTTACGTTTATCTATAGGGACAACTTGGGTGCAGGAAATTGTTTGGCAAATCTACAACGAGGGAGCAATCAGCAGCGAAAAGCAAATATATCGATTCCCATTTCTAGAGGATTGTGCCTGTAATAGTCACAAGTACATGCAAATTGATTTCAAAACACTGCCAAGTCCTCGCCTGATAAAGTCCCACCTTACCTACAGCACTACTCCAAGAAGTGCAAATAAAGATGATCAGTGTAAATACATTTACGTTGCTCGCAACCCTAAAGATGTGGCAGTGTCATATTTTCATTTTACGGAACACTGGAAAAAGTACGGCGTCCGCAATGGTTACAATGGGCCATGGGAATTTTACAGCAAGTTATTCATAGCGGGAAATGGTAGGTCTGTATTTTTTAGGCAACAAAGAGCATTTGTTTGATTGACAGATTAAGGGTAAACCAGAACAGAGGAAAGAACAAAAACAAAAAGCAAACTCAGCCCACCTACAGGGTTGACGCCTGGCCATACATACTGGGGGGAGGCGAATGCTCTTTGCCATCATGCTCTCTAATGCACCTATCGATGTAAAGCTAGCAGGGGAAGGGGGGGGGGATGCATGGCATAGGGTGGGGATTTGACGTTATTTAAAAGTTTGCAGTCAAATTTCCTGCCCACGGGCAAATTATTTTAATCAAATGCACAAAAATGTCCCCACCCTGCTTCACATTGTTGCCTTTGACTTAAGCTATTTTCTGGTTTCTTGAAAAAGCAAAAGCTGACAACTTTTATTGACAATTTTAATGCGAAAGCAGTATCAAAACATTTTAATCACGTAAAGCATTGTAGTCATTTCAAAACTTAAGTATTAACCTTACACTGAGCCAGGCACTGAGCCGAATCTAAACTAAAGAGTAGCCAACTAATGGCCCTGTCCCATGGATAGGATATAAGAATGTGATATTAGGTTCTTTTGTGAATGCGGCACCAAGTAATGTTTACTTTTAAAAGTCTTGATTACTGACTAGGGGCACTCACTCACTGCATTATCTACAAACAAGTTCACGAAAATTCAAAATCGAAAATCGTTACTCCCCTCTGCGCGTTTTCAACCTGATGGAATACTCCGTTTCAAAAGTAGAGCTTTGGTTTAGTTTGATACCGCAATATCTTCAAATCCCCACCCAATGGCCTGCCTATGCACTGACGCACCTGATCTGTGCAGGTCGGCACCAATCTCCCTCTTTCTAACATACGTTAGGATTTTGTTAGACTCTATGACTTACGTACGGTGGCTCGTATAGGGACAAAACACTTCCCAGAATCCAAAACACGTGCAAGAATTCAAAAATACGTCCCAGAATCCAAAAACACTTCCCAGAATCCAAAACACGTCCCAGAATCCAAAAACACTTACCAGAACCCAAAACACTTCCCAGAATCCAAACACACTTCCAAGAAACCAAACACACATCCTGCACACATCCAAGAATCCAAAATACTTTTGCCTGATTCTGGGACGTGTTTTTGAATTCTGGTACGTGTTTTGGAGTCTGGGAAGTGTTTTGGATTCTGGGACGTATTTTTGAATTCTTGCACGTGTTTTGGATTCTGGGAAGCGTTTTGTCCCTATAAGCCACGGTAGTTATGAATCTCTTGGGCCACTTTTTATCAAATTAAGGAAATCGTCATTTTGCACATTAAAAAGCTTGCGCAGTGGGTGTTAGTGTTAAAGATATAGCGGGAATGATATTTGTTATCGGCAACAAGGTGCAGTACTCCAGAGTGTGGAGTGCTTGCATTGGACATTTTCTTGTAGATAAAAGATAGTTGTCGACCACTAATACAATGTCTAGTCTATGGATGCCCTAAGATATCTACGCAAGATATTATATCAATATCTCCATTTCATTCATGTTTTTGTGATATTTAAAACGAGATTGCACGATTCGAAGTACTTTGCTTAAAGTTTTTCCATATCTTTTAGGCGCGTCTTTTAAACCTTTCTTTTGTTGCGTGTAGAGGGTTGGAACCTTTGGAATGACCATGTTCTTGGTTGGTGGAAACACAGAGATGATCCCAATGTCTTGTTTCTGAAATATGAAGATTTTCACAAGGTAATGTTGCAGTTTCCCTTACAAACAGCTGAACTATGGCCTGTTACTGCCGGCGTAGACGTTCGTCCAGAAGGCATGCCAGATATATATTTTTTGTCTCATACCCGTCACATTTACGTACTATTGCACCTTTTTCAGGTCTTTGATCAAAGCTTGTAAAAAGATAATCCTTCTTTTATCACAACAAAAGCCTGAATCTTTAGATGTTATTTAATTAAGTCCAATGGTGGACTGAGTCGTTTATGGATTGTCTTCGAATCTATTCTAAAACAATACAATTTACACTCCTCCTAGGATCTACCGTACAATGTACGAATGATTGCAGATTTTCTGAACAAGCCACTGTCAGATGAACTCATAAATCGTATTGCAGAGCAGTGTTCATTCAAGGGGATGAAGAGGAATGAAATCAGTTACAAGTCTGAAAGCGTGGAAAAGACTTCGCCCTATCTACGAAAGGGCGTGGTCGGAAGTTGGAAGAGTTACTTCACTTCAGAGCTGAATGAGAGATTTGAAAAGGAAGTGTTGGGAAAAATAAAAGGAAGTGGATTAGAGTTTGATTATGAGGTATAATTAAAAAAGGGCACTCCACCAATAATAGGAACAATAAGATTTCTTATATATCAAAGGATTTCAAATCAAATACGCTTTAAGAATTTTCTTCCCGCAGTCAAACAACAGACTTGTACAACGTTAATTTTGACTTAAACAAAAACAAGGTGCGCATGTACTAAAGCGACGTACTTATAAAACCTTTATTTTAAGAGGGTGACACCGATTACTATGAAAAGTATTCTCCCTAGTGCCCCTCCCTAGTGGCCCTCTAAAAAAAATTAACAATAACAAAATTACAACAATCATGATAAAAAGCCTATTTACAAATAGTGATTATAATAAAAGATCTTAAAAATTCTAGAGATTTAAAAAATTGAGAGATGTTAAAAACGGAAGTGAATACATTGGTAAAAAAGGGAATTCAATCTACAATGATATTAAAAAAGAAAGCACGGATTTTTTAAAAATCAGAATAACTTTTTAACTTTAAAATTGTCCACCGTAAAGTTTGAGGCGGCGTTATAAGTCAGTGTTGGCGTAACTCAAACATACTCGTAAACTTTCATTTTGGAAAGTGACCTAAGCCACTAATAATGTTCAGTTGATTTTCCAGCTGCTGCAAACTGTTTATTATCCACGTGTTCAAGAACTGAGGGAAGAATTCTGGATAATTTGAACCCCTCCATAAAGAAGCCATCTGACACTGGTTGGTGGCTTGTAACAAACGCGAATTTACATGTATATGAAAAATTTAATAAACTATCAAACTATCGTTTAATACTAAGTTTGTAGTTGCGAACTCTTTCTATGCCATCCGGAGACCCTTGATATCCTAGTGACTGTCAAAGAAAAGTTTCCTATAAAGTGACACTTGAAAAAAGTTCATTTTCTCGTTTTCAGTATTAGTCTTACCATATAATTTTGGACGGTCACGACGTTCCGGTAGGAAAACTCACAGGTCGCCGATATCTGTGAATACTGTTTCTTTCTTTCTTACTTTCTTTCTTCTTTTCAGTGCATGAGTTTGCCTTTTTGGGCTTTTTTCTTTCGAGAAGGAAAAATAATTCAGCGTAATTTTTGCTTTATTTGCCCATCTTTTGAAGCCTCCCAATGCAGTGGGATTGCAACTGACCGAGCCCACAACGAGCCATCAATCATCAATCGATTATGGCCACTAAAGCCTGACGACTCCATTCGTTGTTTGCAGTGAAAGGAGTCGAATTTATTGTTCCTTTAGCCTCTTTCGACGCCTGCCATGAGGCTCCACTTAAAAGTGATCTGAAAATGATAACACTTTGAAGTCTGGCCGATCTTGTAAAGGAGTTGCTTTAAAATCAAGAAACTCGACTTTTCAAAGTGCGGACTCACGCAAGACAGTGCGGGGAGCATCACGCTACATAGCGTGACAGGTTTTATTTCCGAACAACCCGTTTGCAACTGTTTGCGAAGCTGCTCACTCACGCAACAATCTATCATGGCAAGTTTTCCTGTGATTCAAATAACAGAAGGCGAATGGACATCACAAAAATTCTGGGATATTTTGGGTGTGAAAGTGCCAGAGTTTTTCACCAAAGATCCAGCTTTGCTAGCCGACTATATCTCCAATTTTGAGACGCGACGAGATGATGTTTTCGTGGTTACATATCCGAAGTCAGGTTTGTTCATCGTTATCGTTTTTTTGTATAGATCATGAACGGATTTTTTGGATAATATAGGGGTCTACTACCACGAGAGTTTAGGTTGTTTTAATACACTTTGTTGGTTCATGGGTCGAAATTGGAGCTTTCTTCATTCTCACCCCCAATTTTTTGTCGGCGCTCTGCGAAGACTGAAATCCGAACTCCCCTTTTTAAAACCCCGCCATCCTCAGGGGGCTGCGGATAAAAAATGAAATGTCCCCTGATTTTAGCCATGGTCTTACCTTTTCACCCTGCATTTTATTTTAAATTCTTCAGTTCCCTCGCCGCTGGCCCCTGCCCGCCCCTGCACAGGGTGAGGACAAAATATGGACCAGGGGTCCATGGACCCCTTCTTTGGACCGGGTCCATGGACCACTTTCATGGACCAGGTCCATGGACCCCCTGTCATGGACTAGGTCCATGGACAGTTTTTTTTAATTTTATAAGAAGGTTTTGCACCAGGTCCAAGGACACTCAAAAACAGAAATAGTGTCAAAAAAAGATTTGACGAGACGCTGTCGACCAATGCTCACAATTGATCACAAATATTTAGTTGTGCTCACATGACGTACACTCTGCTTGCACATGTGCAGTCGCAAGACTGTTAAATTAAGCTATTAAATTCAAAAGTTATCACCAAGAGAGGAATTACGCACTCCAGTACAAATTAGACTCGCATCACCCTTAGAAAAACAAGCTGGAGTTAAGAATTCATTGCTTTTAGAGCAATCATGACTGAGTCACATCGCAATTCTCCATAGTTGATGTAGCTTCAGTTTAAGCTACAATCCATGCCACTTCTTCTTCTTCAAGATCTGGATCCGTAAATCACTATCCGTGAGAATTTATAATCGTCCTGCTAAAAGTGCTAAGGAGCTGGGCCCAGCATGACAAAACATTGCAGGAAAAAGTGGCATTCATGCACAAAAAGCAAGTGGCTTAATTAGAATTATTCAGATCCAGGATGCACTTTGGAGAAATTAAACAACCTAAAACCCTTTTAATCAGCCGCAATGAACAGCTTTACATTTTAAAAGAGGTAGAAAATCAATATGTGTTTCACGACCTCTCAGTATGAAATAAGCGGCAAAAATTCACATTTGCTCAGTCAAAAGGTTTTCCTCCGAAGCATAATCTGCCCATCAGAGAAAACAATTCATTGGAACAAGCAGCATTTTGGCATAAGGTACCGACCCCCCCTTTTTTTACACTATGTATCACAATTAAACATATTTACTGATCAATCGAGCATTGTTTGTTGTTATTGTTGTTTTTTAACCTTTTTTTTGCACTATTTCTATTTTTGTTCATTTCTCATTATTAAAAAAAACTGTCCATGGACCCAGTCCAAAGTGTCCCCTGGTCCATGTTTTGTCCTCACCCCCCCCCCCCCCCCCCCCCCCCACCGCACAACCTACTCATAAAATGGGGCGGCAATGCAAACCGTATCGGTTTCTGGAGGGGTACTACTTCAAATTTAGCATTAGGTAGATATCACCACGGCATATGAACGTTTCCCATTTTTATTGTGGACAGGAATACTGATTAATTATTAATCTTCATTATTTCAGGGACGACTTGGGTACAGGAAATCGTCTGGCAAATCTACAATGAAGGAGCTGTCAGCAGTGTCAAACACGTATTCCGATTCCCATTTCTTGAACCCACTGCCACTCACGAAAAACTGGCTGAGCTCATTGATCTTAAAACACTGCCAAGTCCTCGCCTGATTAAGTCCCACCTTACCTACAGCACTACCCCGAGAAGTACAAATAAAGGTGACCAGAGTAAATACATTTATGTTGCTCGCAACCCAAAGGATACAGCAGTGTCGCTTTTCCATTTCACTGAGCGATTGTCTAAAGAGACAGGCAGTGGTTACAATGGGCCATGGGAATTTTTTGCCACGTTATTCATAGAGGGAAATGGTAAGTTTTCCTATTATTTAGGAAAAGAAATGTTATCACTTTCAAGGAAGCATATGTACCCCTAGTCCCCTTCGCAGCCGTTATCAGGGTCGTCACGCAACGCTCCTCCCGGGAGGAGCGTTGCGTGATGACCCTAATAACAGCTGCGAAGGAGACTAACGTACCCCCGCGTATTATTCATTGTTCTGTTGTCACAGAAACATTTGAAGAGTACATGTTATTGAAATCGAAGCGCGCAAAATTGTCTAATATTAAGAAGATTTCACAGGACCAGCAGCATTGATTATTAAAAAAACACACACACACATCTTGAAGCAGCTATAGAATAGTTTAGTGCAAGAAACCTGTCATTGAATAAAAATGTTGAGCCAGCAACGGATGTTACTAAACTAGGGGAGGGGATTCAATAATTGAGTAAAGAGAAATTACGAAAATGAAAAATGGAAAGAATCTTTTCCCCATCAGTAACCCCATTACTCAATCTCTGTTTTGTTACCATTTTTCATTTTTCCCATTCCATGCTTGTTTTCTTAGGACATCCACTGCGTCTTGGCAAAAAGATTGGTATAATAATAATAATAAATACTCTTTTATACTGCAAAAAATAGATGTCTGAGTATAAAAAAACAGCTGGTATAAACCTATGTGAAGTTATAAAATACTTCAAGATTAAAAAAACAACAACAATTATATATAGTACAGTAAAAAAATAGTGCAAAGACTAATATTTACAATAAAAAAGGTGTTAAAAAAAATAAAATGAATTAAACTACAATCTACATTTATGCTGTGTTTTGCCTTGTTCTTGCAAATACTTTATAAGTGTTTTCCCCTTAAAAGATCCTAAAGTAAGGCCATCAGCCCGTAATTCATTGGGTAAGTCGTTTCAATCCTTTGCTCCTGTGAATTTAAAAGTAGACTGGCCTGTTACACTACTTAAATTATGTAAATTAAGAAAGAAGGAAACCATCAAAAAGGGGGCTGCCGCACTGGGGCTGGCCTTGACTAGACTTACAAATAAGAATTATTTCTTTAATCTTATTTCATCACAAGTTTGAGTTCTGAGATCTTATTATATTTTTATTGCCAATTGTAGTTATCTATGACTTTTGGAATGATCATGTTCTTGACTGGTGGAAACATAAAGATGATCCTAATGTCTTGTTTCTCAAATATGAAGATCTACACAAGGTAATACTTAAAATACTTTAACGACATTATAATAGTTCGAATTTCCTGCACAAGTCTCTGGCAAAATTAATTCCATTTAGTTACCCCAGAACTAGAGCTATAGACTTTTTGAACAGTGTTGATGTATTACTATGAACTGTTATTAACAAAGTAAATTTGGGGCACTGAAGACTTTTCGTTTATTCATTCATTAATTTATTTTGCCATTAACCACATAAAAATACATATACAATACACAAGAAATTTATAGTATATTAAACATGTTAGACACTATTTCTAAAAAAGTATTTTACAAAAACGTTCAAAGTGGTAATGACAAGGAAGCCTGTAAGAAGCCAGGGAGCTTATGAACTGTAGGCTTCCTGACACTTTAGGGTTTGAATGAGTAATTCAAACTGAATGGTACTGAATGAAAAATGGATTATTTAAAAAAGCAATTGAGAA
Source organism: Porites cylindrica (assembly GCA_964035525.1). Taxonomy (NCBI): domain Eukaryota; kingdom Metazoa; phylum Cnidaria; class Anthozoa; order Scleractinia; family Poritidae; genus Porites; species Porites cylindrica. The sequence goes on along the minus strand of OZ037776.1, from coordinate 10,155,876 downwards.
AAGAAAAAGTACCTGTATGTTGTTCAAAAATTGTAAAAAGAGTATATTTGACCAAGAAAGAAAGAATTTTTTAAGTCTTTTGCCAAACAAACCGATACTTTCACTGTTTTGGCTTCCAACTACCATGATGAAAGGACATTAAAATCTAAAACAGTACTATTATTCTTAGGATCTACCATCCCATGTGCGAATTATTGCAAAATTCCTGAACAAGCCACTGTCAGACGAACTCATCAATCGTATCGCGGAGCAGTGTACGTTGGAAGGGATGAAGAAAAATGAGATCAGTTACAAGATGAGGGACGAACAAGAGAGTTCGCCATTGTTGAGGAAGGGTGTGGTGGGAGGATGGAAGAGTTATTTCACTCCGGAACTGAATGAGAGATTTGAAAAGGAAGTGTTGGCAAAACTGGAAGAAACTGGATTAGAGTTTGATTTTGAAATATAGATCTAGAGGACAATGATAGTAATTCATTCTTTTTGACTACTTGTTTGATTATATGTAATCACATGTTGTGAGCCCAAGGGTAAATAAGGATTAATTTCACAAAGATTTCACAGTTACACAAAACTAACCTGTGTCACGAAGCGATGGGGGCAATTTGGAAAACTTTGAACATACAAGTGAAAATAATCCTGAATTGCACAAGGGCACATTGCTATTACAACCGAATCCCACTTTACAGAGACCCGCTTTTAAGCAGGGTTCCTTTAAGTACCCTAAAATGTGGACACCTTATTATTATGGATAGTTTTCTATGTCATTGTCCATAGGGAACGCTCTTACTTGTTCTCTAAATTCAACCCACTTAATACAGACAAGATTGACTGATTGATTGATTGTTTCTTGCCCAATCAACGCATTCTCATGGAAAGTCAACCTCCCTTAAATGCGATCCTTTATTTTCAAATGTGTGCTGTAAGGCATAAACCCCTCCTTTCTGTAGGTAAACAAATGTACATGTATATCAGTTGAAATGTCAGTTGACAGCATGTCAATGTACACTGGATAGGATGAATTGTGAACAATTTTGAATAAGTTATGTATTTAAATGAGCAATTTTTCTGTGGACAAAGTCAGTGGAATGATGGCTGTCTGAAGGTTAAAGATGGCAATAATTTGATTATCCTAAATAAATGTCCTTTTTTGTCTCTTTAATATTATTTTTGTCAAAATAAAAGGTGTATTTTTTACTTAATTAAGTACACATGAATTGCCTAATACAGACACCCTGTTAATGCAGATACTTTCTATGGCCTCTTCAGTGTTTTCATTAACCCTTTAAGCCCAATAGTGACTAATGTCAATTTTCTCCTAACGATATCCATACAATGTCAAGAGATTAGGTTATGAGAATTAATAAAATGATCACCTAGAAGGGAAATGCCTTGATCTTTTATCAAATTCTTTCAACTCATTCATGAAGGAAATGTATGGAGATCAGTTTGGAGAATTTGTATGTGGATATTGGGGCTTAAAGGGGTAACAGGGTTTGACTGTACTTGTTCATCACACTCAGGGTAAAATTTTGTACAAAAGAAAACTTCCCAGGTCATGCTGTTGCATAAACTTCTAGTCCTTCATCGTCCAGCTGCTATGGTGTTTGATAACATTTGTTTACTGTAAGATTTTCACCATAACATGAAGACAACACTTGAAGAAGGGAAGATTGGATGTATTCTACCTGGTATGCTGGAGTGTAATCGTCATAAGATGACCTGAACAAAAAAGGAAGAAAACAAGTTTTGAATCCTAGGCTGATCAAATCAATTATTTATTCCATGATATGTGTAAATAATCAAAGGCACGTCTTGTAGATGAATAAAGGAGCCTAGAATATTCCTCTTCTTTCATCACGTCCCAATAAAAATGTACCTCTCCATTTAAAACCTCCAAAACTTTCTTCTCCCTTTATTATGATTACATACAAGGTATGTCTGTGCCCTACCCACCCCTCCCCAGAGAAAAAAAATTAACCAAAAAAAAAAAAGGAAAAGAAAACAAGACATTTGAATTTTTGAAGTTTGACTTGTTCAGGCTCCAGTTATTCAAACATCGGATAGCGCTATCCACCGGATAAATCGCTATCCAGTGGATAACATTATCCACCTTTTGAACAACTTGGCCCTGGTCCTAACCTCCCAAGCCAAAAATGGTGTTCAAATGCCCCTCCTTATAGTCACGGGTCCCTTCATGCTTTGGTTCATTTGTAAATTGACAGCTCGTCAAGATAGAAGCCAGTATAACGAACAGATTACTTTGTTCTCTAATAAAACATGCTCCACACGATTGCAAGAACTGTAATAAAGAAGCTTTACAATATTTAAAAGAAGGTTGAAACTCTAAGTGATTGACACGAAATTTCTTGTTTTTTATTGTTAAGATAAATTTGGAATGTTATGTGGCTTTGTCTCATCTAAACCCTTGTCAAACGCCGCAAAGAAATGATTTGTCCAGAACAATTTATTATTTGCTCTACCAGCTAAGAGTTTTGCAGAGCAGCTGCTCTTCAGCCAGTGTCGAAAGGTTCTCTGCAATATGCATGCCGCCAAATTTCCAATAAACAAAAAGAATTTTTTTTTTCAAAGTTGGCAAATCACTTGTCCATGGAGGCTTTGGCCTTCACTAGTCTCCACTGCTCGATCTCCAATTATACTTTAAAGGGACTCAGATCTGATAAACCTTCACACAAACACGATTCAAATAAATATCAGTCCAAAGAATTTTGCAATCTGCGACTACAAATCAGATCAGACCAGATCTGCGATGCGCGTAAACAAAACATACCTGGTTTGATTGATGTATTGATTGCTATTTAACCAACACTACCAGCACTGCACCAATCAGAAGCTGCATTTGCGAGCAAACGCAGTTTTTCAAAATCATGGGGTTTGCGCATAAGTGTTTCCTTCTCTCTCCTCCCCCTTCCCCCGTCATTCCTTTTTGTTTGCTCTCGTCCCAACTTTCTCAACGAACTCATGTGGAAATGCTTGCTATGCAGGCTAGAGGTTTGTTCAGGCAGGCATGTAGATGTGTGTATGCAGGCTAGAATATACTGCAGACCTGTGGAGGGCTGCATGGAAAAGGCCCTGAATTGGATGAGTCCTGATTCAATATCCAAATTCTCTTTTTGATTTCTGAGCATTTCCAAGAGAAATTGGAAGGAGAATGTTACAATTTATCAGTCAATTTGACCTTTTCTCCAGGTACCCCTGTCACTTGCATGAGTCTAAGTTGGATGGTGATACAATATCTTGAGAATCCAGAGTAACAATGTATTACCAACAGATCAAAATAACTCAACAACAAACAACTTCAAGAACATACCTAGCCGCTGTGATTAAAGTAGGTTTTGGAACCGTCTTTAGTAATGTTGCCATGGAGACCATGAGACTGTCAATCATTTCAGAAGAACTCACATGATGAGGTATTTCTGATGACATTCCTGAGAAGTGAAGCTAAGAGAGTAATGATCAGTATTTAGACTCAGATAATAATAATTATTATTAAGATAAACACTACTGTCCTGTCTTAACCTTATGGTTGTTTCCTGTTAAAGAAAAATATTTCAAGATTCTTGTGTTCTTCAAAAGATTCTTGTGTTTTGAAAAAGATTGTTGTGTTCCGGAAAATTGTGTTGTGTTTTGAAAAGATTTTTGATAGTCAAAAATGTTTTATGTTACTCTGAATTACTTGCTTGTAATATTAACAGAATTAAGACCTTTCTAGACTCTGCTATTAGAAACATTAAAAACTGATGCATGCTGCTTTTAGTACAGCTGGGGGCATGTAGTTCATACATTAAACTATCAGAGAACTTGCAAAGTAATTTATTATTTGACAATAATTATTATCATTCAAAAACCAAAAGCACCCTCACTAAGAATTTACCATTTCATAATCAAGCTTGCCACCCTGTTCCAGTTTTATTTTATCTGCAAGTTTCACAAGATCTTGGTTTAGGATAGAGCTATCAGACATTTTATCAGTGATACGAGATGAATGTTCTTGTAAATATTTATAAGTAGATTCAATCTGCTCCACTTGTACTTGGCGTTCTTTTATGCATCTCTCCAAATCCTAGAAAGTCAATGAATACACTATTATTTTTTTATTACACTGTTACAGAAACCAAAGAACTCCATATTATCGGTCAACTTTATAGGCCAATGCATTTCAAACAACATATGTCTCAGACAACAAGGCTTTGAAACCAATCTACTCCAGAAATCATTAATTAATAAATTCTTCAATCACCATGCATGGTCTTTAATCATCGTGGAGTATGGTGCAGCCCTGTGGGAGATGAGATTAGCAATCCAGGCTTGAATTGCACCATCATATCCTTACATCACTTATATATACTACTTATAGATTTGTACTTCAGTTGTATCTTGGTATGTAGGCGTACACAGTTTTATTTGTGTGCATGCATTATTTATTTATTTATTTATTTATTTAATTGATGTGTACATTTAGTTCGTTCACTTTCCTCACTTATATGTGTTGTCAGTGACTGTGCTCACATTGTGGGAGGCTCCTCCTAAAATGTTCAGCAATTGGTATAGGATTTAATGGAGCTGGAACCAATTGTGGAATTGCACACATTTTAGGCATCCTAAACATGCAGTTACCACAACAAAGTCACGTTAAGATATATTTTTTGGCAGCTACTGTAATTTGCAGTCTGTCCACTTTGCATAATGATTGTACTAGTACCTCATTGCTTGTTGATGAAGGTTCCTCAAATCTGTAAATATCTCTTAAGGCCTTAAAGTCATCCTACAAAAAAGCATTATAGCTGTAACATGTTTACTGACAGCAAAATTGCTAATAAAGTTTCTAGTAATATTTGCCTTAGTGATATCCACCAAATTAAAAGTGATCAATTTAACAACATTTTTAAATTTCAGAAACCTTTTAAATGGTAAACCATTATTAGTGAGTTTACACAACAGGACATATCCAAAAGAAGAGGACAGCAAAACACGACTACTTGCGTGTTTTGTTGGGAATTCACTTAACATTGATGTTTTTTGCTCTTCTACAAAAAGATCTGTTTAAAGGAATGTGAAGTTTGGCAGAAAGGTTTTTTCAAACAAAATTATTGTCATGCTTGTCACACAAAGTTTGCCTTCATCTTTCCTCTCCTGTCCGGTTGCGTAAGTTCACTATTGTCTGTGTAATGAATTGAGTAATAAATTTATGATTATATTACCGTTAATAATAAATAGAATAATTATAGGAATTCATAACAACATTGGTGACAAAGATGGCCAACAGACCAGAGGTTTGTTTAGAAATGAGGTTATAACTACTTTAACGTCTTTGCTGGCGGTAAGCCTCATGTAAATTAATGTAGACATCCTTTAGTCTTAAATATCTCACTTTCCTGGTAAGGATTGCTACATGAAAATCTGCAAGGACACCTGTGTAGGGAACTACTATAATAAATTTACTGCAAATCATACCTTCACTTACCTCTGTATACAATAGTTTAAATGGATTCTGTGTTGAAAAGTAGTCCATGTCTATATCCAGAATTAAACTATTTTCTTGTAAAATTATGTTTGCAAAAATGTTACAAACATCAGCCATTGTTCCTTCTTCATCCATACTTTGGCCCTCCTCTTTGCATGGATGATTTAATTCAACTCCTTTTGTATTTGCAATAAAAGAGCTGTCCTGTGCAGAACATTCAATCTCATATTTTCCCTTTTTCTTTATATTTTCACTGTTGTGTTCTTGCAATGCATTTGGCCCCTCTCCCAATGTTTTTTGTCCACAATCAACAGCTTTTGCTCCCCTCTCTCCCAAAATGGAATTAGCTGAATTTGAAGTGAACTTGCACCCTTCGACTTGATTAGACTGATCACTTCCACTTTCTTTACTCTCCTTATGCAATTTTGAGGTTTCACTTTCCGTATTCTGAGCTTCTGATTGAACTGCATTGTCTTTGTTTTGCATCACTCCATGTTTTACAGTGCACACAACGAGCTCAAGAGCTTTGCAATTCTCTAATGACTCCTCATCAGCATAAAGAAGTTCTTCCACAAAATATACCTCTGAGCATGTCACTCTAAAAGGATAGTAATTACATGCAACTCATTACTGGACTGGTACTGTTATATACATTGTACATCTCAGGATAATAAGAAACTTAGCACCACATTGAAAATCACAGGAGGGCATCCAGCAAATAATTATCACATTATTTTGATAAAAGTCATGGCTTTGGTTACCAGTGTTTAGGTTATAAATAAGTGTTCTTCTTGTTCAGTTTTCTTCCATCTTTTTGGTGGTTTCATTTTGCATGAAAAGACCAAGAAGATTAAAAGAAAATTAAAGAGAAAGGTTTGTATAAACCTTGCGGATTTTACAAGTGTCTTATGCAACATATGGTCTGTTATACAGCTGTGCACTGTAAGTATCAGTTCATGAAGGACTGGCATCTTATCAAAACCACATTATTTTTGTTGTGGTACATAGAGAGAAGTCGTGAATAATTTTTTCACAAAAAAATGACCCTCCATAAAATGTCCCACCCAGGTGTATCATTTTACATGAAGTACCTTCTGAATAGAGAGCTATCTTTTCATGCAGTCAATCAGGTGGTAAAAATACCGATTAATATTAGCTACAAGAGTCCTGTAGCCTTTTAGTTGATGAAACTATCAATACTAGGCAAGAAGAAAAACTACTTCTCCCACTGTCCCGTAGCCTGAGAAAACAGACAACATTTTGCAATGCCACCAACGGTTTCCCTGCGAAATGAGCTCTGAGAAACAAGCGATGAAATTCCATACTGATGACCCATCACTACCCAGATCTGGGTAATGACGCGTCATCAATATGACAGTGGTACATACCTATATAGCCCATATATGGCAGTACCCCCCTCCCCCCCACCTCTGATTTAGGGGGCCGTTAACACGGTTTACCAGCCGTACCTTATAAAACCTGTCTTCTTGTGTTTACCAACTTTGAAGTTAAACACACCTTCCTTAATCTGATCCGCCCAGGGTGGTTTTACCCAAATAACTCGACTCACATGTCCAGCATATACAGCGGGAAGAATCCAGTCTGCAATACTGATCTCTTCATATAGCTTTTCTTGCTCGAAAACTGTGTCGGCTGACATCTTTACTGGAACAGTGAGGTCCGGGTGAGAGTCAAAATGGAGCACCGTTATTCCTTCATATGCAAGATGCCGCGATCCAATAGCTCTGTGAATATAGTACAAAACTTCATCGTGATTCTCGCATATCCAAATTGGCAATTTAGTGTACTTTCTGAGAGCTAATTTAGCTCTCTTTGGCTGCTGGTGGAAATCTCCACTTTCATCCGCCATTTTGAGATTTACCGGCCTCAGAGGCACGGCTACCAAGTACTCACTGTAAGACACGTTGTCCAGCATACATGACGTAGCTGTACCTTCTGTCTTTCTGAAGGGATGAGTTTGCGCTTAGGATTCAGTAAATTGGTAAATGTCGGGATTCACATCCTTCCATCAATCACTTCGAAGGAGTCACAGTTTTGCATTATTCCTCAAAGTATATTGAGCACACAAATAGCACGAAATTACAGTGACAGGTTTTCTATTGCGCCGAAAAAGAAAAAGATCAGGTCAGTATGAAGCCAGTCCTAGGGTGGCGGTGGTGGGGTGGCGCAGGTACTTGCATGGAGATGGCGGATCCCAGGTAAGGGAGGTACCCCGCTCACCTGCCTGTACATGTCCGTATAATCTCTCATTTTAATTCAGTGGGGTGACCCGTCAAGGTGGGTTGCCCGATCTGCTAGACCGGGAAATGGAACCCCCTCAGCTGTGTTCAAATTTTGCCATGTTAATACTATACACCCCCCCCCCCCCCCCCCCCCCCCCCACACACACACACACTTAGCCGCGGTCAGATTCATGTTCCATCAAATTTGTAACGAATTCAACTAACTGCCTTTGCTGACAACAGAAAGCCACAAGCAAGATTGTAAGATTGCATTGCTTTCTTTTACCCCATGTGAGCAGGTTACTTGCCCTACCTGGGATCCCCAACCTCCATGTTAACAGACCCTTTAAAAATCATAGGCGTATTGATGGGGTCACATATTTCTCACCATTTGTTCTGGGTTTTTAATTGATAAGTGCGCATGCGTTAACAATGCATCGGACAATTTCAGCTGTGCCCATCCTCCGACCTCTCAGGCTAACGCCCAGCCTTATGCTAAACCTCAAAATGGCCAATTGCCAATGGGCTATTGCATTCGACTACCCCCCCCCCCCCCCCCCCCCCTCACCTCCAGGTTGAGGAGCAATGAAATTCCTCTGGGTTAGTTAACGAATTCTCCAGGGTTAGAGGAAGGAACTCTTTAGGTGTGATTAAATTTTGACATAATTTTTGTAACAAAAATGCCTTTTCAAGGGTAGGCCCATAAAGCTTTTAATAAGGAAATGTTCATGGTGAATGCGATGTTATAGACCTCCTTAGCTTGTATGTTTTGTTTTCCTAATAGAGGTCCCAGGGGAACTTGGCCCTTTTTCTCTTCATAATTTCTGCATAGATCTGCAGGTGAATAAAATGTAATTTGAAAGAAACAATTCTCTAGAGTATTATCACATGATTTGTATTGGGAAAACAAAACATACTAGATTAAAAGAGGTCTATTGAATTTTTCAGGGGTAAAAAGAAAAGGTAAGTCCTCAACAGGGCGTGTGTGTGTGTGTTTGGGGGGGGGGGGGGGGGGGGGGGGGGTGCAGATATTAAAAAATTGCCAGATTTTGAATTGGTGACTTCAGAGGATGGTATGGGGTGGCAGCTGGGTGTTTACTGTTAGGATGGAATGGCAGTTTGGGATAGGGTTAGATGGCCTGGGTGAATGATAAAATATAGATTTGTATAATTTGTTAGTGAATAAAACGTAGATTATTATCTTTTTTAAACAGGCCAAAGAACTCTTAAACTTGCTACTAATTGCAATATTTTAAATTTCAGAAAGACCACAGGCAACAGAAATAAAGTAAGTAGAGGAATACTGAATTTTTTGTAGAGGTGGGCTACAACAGCAAAAGTAACTGGTCATAAAGGCTTATTCTATGCATTTAACAGTTTGCTTTGGGCAAAGTCTTGACACCCATTTTTTTTTTTTTAATTTTAGGGACATTTTTATGGTAAATTTATGTCTGTGTCTGTTATAGTAGCCTTTTTCAGTTATTTGCTTTGTTGCAGCATTCACTAAGGCAGTCACAAGTCTTTCAACTAGATCCCTTGAGAGGAAAAGATGCCTCTGAGATCCTTGACAGCGGCAGACAACAAGCTATCTCCGGTGCAATTCTTCGGGGCATTACTGACATTCTTAATGGTCCTGAACTGGATTCCAGCCTGAGGGATTGGCAACTAGAGATAACACGGGTAAGTTAATTGACATACGTACCCAATTTGTTTCCAGGAAGAAAGACTCAGTCAAGCAAGACAAAAAGAGGAAATATTCCTTTTAATGTCTTGCTAGAAACAGTTAAAGTAGACCCTTCCCGTACACCTTTGAACAATAAGCAACAACATGAGGCTCCAGTTGACAAAACACAAAGTACATCATTTTGTATGAAAGTGCCCACCCAGTCCTTGACCTTATTAAGTACCGTATGTGTTCCCACTGAAGTGGAATTCAGGGACTACTTTGGTCTACAACATTAAAAATTGTCAAACATTTACAATTCTCACTGTCAAACAAGTGCACAAGGTTGTTGTCTGCAATACGGTGGGTTTTTAAGGCAAACATTTCTCTGCAAGATGGTATACAATAAAAATATTATTAGTTGCTGCCTAGATTTTGAAAGCAGAAAAAAAAACTGAAAAGAGAAGAAAGTGCGATCAATAGGATAGGCACAAGGCAAAAGGACAAAGTGGGGGATGGGTTGCGCTAGCCTGCATTGCAGCCGGCCCATGCACTCGTCTTATAAACTAAGGTTTAGAGTATCTGCAATGCAGGCAAGGGATAGGGAGGGGAAGAAAAAAACTGCAATCAATGATAAGAATACTTCCATTTGTTTTATGGCTTGTCTTCCCTGACCATGCCTTCTTCCCTGCCTTGTGACTCTTGAATACAATTGCCTGAGAAAATTCTAGTGTGGCCTGTGCTCTGCACTGCCACTGCAGGCTTTATTAAGTAGGGAGTTTTAGCATCGACGATAGCCACGGCAGTGAAAACGTCACTTTTAAAACGAATTAGTGTTTCCAAACTTCATTACGTTTATTCCAATTCACGGAAAAATTATGTCTAATGTAGGCAACTTTCCCTGGAGATGATTTCTTGGGAACCACTCTCAAGTTTAGAAAGAGAAAGAAAATTTCCTCGTCACTTGTTTACGTCCTCCATAAAATGTGAAATTAGGCATTTTCACATCGTAGTCGTGCCGCAGTGGCAAACAAATGTACAAAAAAGCGTGATGCATGTGCAAACTTGTTTGTTTGTGTAATAAACCTATTGCTGTTTTGACGCTCTTGTTGCTGTCGCTGTTGTCGTTGCTAAAACTCCCTAGAGAGAGTGCTATTTTGTTGACTAAATTCTTTCCTTTTCAAGGTGAGAGTGACCCCAGATCTTGGGTATGCAACAATATACTGGGCAGTTTCAGATGAATCAAAACGTGATGTTGAAACTGTTCAAAGCCTTTTGGATGAAAACACAAATTACGTAAGGTATGTATTTTTACCCCGAAGCTTTGAAAAGTGAGGGATTTTAATGAAATTTGCTTTCATCTCATTACTCTCCTAGCTTCATAGCAATACCTCAAGTTGGACGAAGTCCATGTGTTGAGCAAAGCTTCATGTTTATAAGAAAACATCATCATAAAGCTCTATGGTTATTTTGAGCCTTCAAATTTTCACCTTGTTCCCACACTGTCATAGAAAAACTTTGGTCTCACTTTTCTCTCACTACTGGTCAGTCTGAGTGCAAAATACACTGGCCTTTATTTTATTTCATCATATAGACACGAGTATTTTACTGGAAAATATACCAAGTGCTCGTAAAATTCATAAAAACTACATCTGGGACCCGAGTGGTTTATTTTCCATAATCTCACACGTGAGTTTATCGATGACCTAATTTCGGTCATTTCCCTTTATTATAATTATTTTTATGTCTTTTTGTCTATATAATAAAAAGAACATTACACGGTGGCTTGAAGATATGAATTTTATTTTCTTGTGGCAAAAACAATATTTTACTCACTCGCTGCACTCGTTCGTAAAATATTGTTTTGCTACTCGAAAATAAAATTCATAATCGCTCCACCGTGTAAGATCCTCTATATATAACTGGCTGGAACATTGCACACAGTAATGTTTGTTGGGCTTGGTAAAATCAGTGTCATGTTTCCACCTTGCGGCTTGTGAGGTGAACTTTAACGTAGCCTGGATAACAGGAATTCAGATAGTGGGGATGGTCCAAAGAGAAGTGCTGCACTTCAATTAACTCCTAGAACAGGCTAGAACAGGCGTTATTTCTGCCTTCCTCAGGCAGGCAAAGGCAAGGGTGAAGAGAGCAATGAGCACTTTGTTTTGAGTGTTGTTCGCCCAAAAAAAGCAAGGAATAGCACCTGTTCTGCAGACTTACTCTATGTGACAAGGTAGACAATTCATTGTCTTTTTGAACAAAAGATAACCTCAATTTGTACAACTATGTTTGTTTTTAGGAGGCTTCTTCCTGCTTACTCTTCCTTAGCCCGCTTTCCCCAGCTCATTTTCACTAAAGACAACAGTGCAGAGTATAAAGCAGAAATGGAGCATCTCCTTAGTAAGGCCAAGCTGAATGATACAGGTTTTGGTGGAGAATGAGGATGAAACCAAGAAAAGCTGATGAGTCAAGACTGATGTCATTCAAGAATTCTGGTTGTCTACCATCAACAGTTTTTTAGGAACTTTGATCTTAAGACATGTATCAGCATGGAAAGGAATCAGTACAGTTTATATTCAATGGCCTTGATGTTTCCCTTACAAACTCGAACATGTACTTTGAGAGAGTTCTACTTGTTTTGAATACAGTCAAATACCACCTTAATAGACATCTTTAATCACCAGATAGTTGCACTGCCAGCAGGCGCTGAACCAAATCTGAAGTCTGGCCTTAGATATACGAAGGTTGGTGATGGCCTATGGTTCTATTGCTGCATGATACAGCCCTGCTAAAGACTATGTACATGTTTTTTCCTTGGAGTTATACTTGGTGTCCAGAATATAAGAGAATTAATCATTATTTCGAGGGTCATTCTCCCGGAGGGGGGGGGGGGGGGGGGGTTACTTCCTTATAAGAGGCTAATGGGGATGCTGCCGCTGGATGGGGTTGCATTTTCATGAGTGGATTGACTATAATGGGGTCGCATTTTCAATAGAGTTCCTAGAATAGGGTCACACATTTTTTGATTTTTGGGGGTAAGACAGTTCTTCATATTTACAGTTAACAAACATACCAGAATGTTTGTACTGCAGATGAAAAGTAAAGTGTTCTTCATTCAATCTAAAAAATGGGTCAGTTCATAAAAAATTAATAGAAAGTGACTAAGTTAGGGTCTATAATTGGCCACAGAATAGACATCCCTCCCCCCACCTCCCGGGGTCATTCTGTAGGTCTTTACAACTTATACATCAATCAGCCATCTGCAAGACTTCCAATCAATCACTGTAAAATAAACTTTACTTGCAAGTTTACATAAAAGTTAAATAGGATGAAAACAAAACTTACATGAAAACTTCTAAGTAAAGCTTATTTATACAGTTACTAATTTACCTCAACAGAGCAATATACTAAAAATATATACTTTTAATAATCCAGATTTTTTAAAACTTAAACTACAACATTGAGCTGCTATCAGTATGTATTTTTTTAATTTTGTTTCTTTGTCTTTTGCTATGGAATGCACTCTTTTAACATTAATAACCAATAAGTAATAATTATTATTTCTACATGTACATGTGTAGGCAAGTTTATAAAACCTGCTTATAGCTAATGGTTCCTGAGTAATGTGATATCTGCTACATTAAGTACCAAAGGAAAAATAAAAATTGGATTGTTGAGTGCGAGCTCAGGGCATGCCACGACAGGAGGTACCAGGGTGCAAAGAAAATCATTTTTACAGCTTGCCATTCGGGCAAGCTGAAGCTAGCATTTACTTGCCCAGACGTCATTTCAACTAGCCCCAAAAGCTTTTTGATGAGCAGAATTGATTTCACAGTTCTTCTGTTATTCGAATTCTTCAAAAAACATCACTTGCCCATTGGGCAAGTTAAAAACAGAATTCACTAGTCTGATAGCAAAATCCACTAGCCCCAGGCTATCGGACACGACTTTCTTTGCACGCTGGGTACTTGTAGGACACTTGTGCAACAGCAGTTCTTACATTGTATTGAGAAAAGTAAAGCTGCCATTCACCACTTTAGAGGGCCGAGTTAACTTTTGCAAAGACTTCTGGGACTGTTAAGTAACTTAACCCTTTAAGTGCCAATAGTGATCAAAAAGAATTTTCTCCTAATAATATCCATACATTGTCAAGAGTTAAAGTTGAGAGAATTAATAAATGATCACCAAAGGAAAAATGCTATGATCCTTTATCAAATTCTCTCAAGTAATTCTTAAGAAAATCTATGGAGATCAGTTTGGAGAATTTGTATGTGGATATTGGGGCTTAAAGGGTTAACCTCCCCCAGATTTAACTCAACCCAGACTGTTTCCTTCTTGTTTTTAAAGTGGCCAATGTGTCAAGTAAAAGTGGTACACAAACATGACAAAATTATTTCCGGTATATGAAAAGTGTTCACAGTACAGGTGGAGAGGCATTCAGCCACAGGTGTCACCTGTTAATCAAGAGAGCGGCAGATGTCCTTCTAGAATCTGTTTATTATGGTTTTATGGTTTTTACTCAAACTTTTTTGGTAACAAGGAGGATCTTCCATATGGACTGTCTTGTTTATGTGATAACAAAATGTCTTTTCAGCTGGGCGCTGGGTGTAAATTTTTTTGCGTACTACCTTAGAATTTACGATAGAATAGATTTTCTGTATGGACTGTCTTGGTCGTGAGAGAGCCACAGATGTCTTTTGAGTTGGATGTTGGTTATAAACTTTTTTCCGCATTCTTTACAGATAAACTTTTCATCACCTACATGCTGACGGATGTGGCGTCTCAGTCCTTCCAGCTGTTCGTATGTCTTAGGGCACCACTGACACCTGGAGAGAAATGAAAATGGCACTGAATTCGTGTCAAATCCTGATCAAATACCAGATTGTTTTAAAGCTCAGCTTCTCTTGGGTTATGTTCACCACTGCCAAAAGCCATCAGCAGCATATTATGAACGCCTATCTAATAAATGGCTCTCCCTTTTCAAGATCAGTGCAGTGCAGCTTTCCTCCATTACAGAAATTGTGCCAAAATAGCTCCTGCTATGTGTGAACAGAAGACCTATCTGGCATGGTTTTTTTGCCAACCCAAAAGTAACCTGGTAAAGCATAGAGCCTTAAATTTAAGGCAAAGAGACAAATCATAAAACTGTTGCAATCACCTTTTGCAGAATACAAATCAATATTATGCAAATTGAGAATGGCGTGAAGAACTTCATAAATAAGAATAAAGAATCTTACTTATCAAGGGGACAAAAATAAAGTATGGGCACAAAATAACATCTCTTTTAACATTTAATTTGTACATCAAAATGAAATTCATGTTGAAATGGTTTTAACTTAGGTTAACTCTAAAATATCCTTTCTCTCCTAGCCCTACACCTATCATCATGATTAATAATATTAATGCTAGAAAGGAAATTGAAGAGTCATAAGTTAAAACCACTTTAACCTAAATTTCATTTTGGCTAACAACATTTCTATACACATGATCATTATTTTTAACAATTGAGAAGAGAGTTGAAAATACGAAGCGCAGCAGAGTATCTTTGACGAACTTCGAGGTGTTTCATCTGGTGATGAAACAGTGTGTCAAATGCTTGATATTACTTCTCAAACAAAATGATTTTAGAAGGAGAAATTAAGGCACTTTTTCATCTGATTTCCAAATACCATTAAACTTTAATTTTCTTTGTATTTTCTTTGTAAATTATTAATGAGTTTGAGAAGAGCAAGTAAAGTGGCTACTTAATATGCCCTTCTTTGCACACCGACATGTATGTGGTCAACACATTGATCTGCTACATCTTTTAAATTTTTTAGACACTCAGACAAACAAGTGCATGTATTTATCAACAACTTACTCATAAGGCTTCTTCTTGGCTTGTTTGTGTATGTGCATGTGTCGCTTTAGGTAAACTGCATTGATAAACTCCTTGGAACACAAATCACATGTAACTACTGATTCCCGAGAATGCAACAATCTGTGTGCTTTCAAGTTATCGCGTCGCGTGAAAGCAGAACCACAGTCTTCACACTCAAAGTTCTTTTCATTCTTGTGACCTGCCATGTGGCGCTTAAGATCTGCACTTTTGACAAATGCTCGGTCACACTCTGTACATTTATGCCGTTTGTCCCCTAGATAACAACAAGAGACCAATATTAATTAGATATTACAGAAATTGACAAGGAACCCTGGACTGAACCATAACATCTACATAAACTAGTAGTAATCTCAGATTAGGAAGTGTGTTTGAGCTTTTTTAGGTTTACTGTCAAATGTGACATTTCCTAATAAATTGATGCTGCAAAACGCTTCCTATATGTTTTTTTTTCAAAAAAGCAAAACAAAACAAAACGACTATGAAAAAAAGAAAGAAGTCTCATCAGGCAGGAGTCAAACCCGAGACCTTCGACATGTAAGGGCAACGCATTATCCATTGTGCCACGCAACCAAAGCATATGTCAATTATTGCATTTAACATTTTTGTGCCCACAAGATAAATTATTCAAGATGGCGCAGAAAATGCAGACATATGACGAAATGAGTACCACAAAAGGTCACCCTTGAGTACCACCACAGGAATCTCAACTGAGTACCACAGGACTCCCAAGATTATGTGTTGTGTTTTCCTAACGTTGAACGCAACAAACCATAGTCAAAATTAAACTGTCCCCGCTTGACATTGAGGCTCACTACTTACCAATATGGTACTTGATGTGAGATTTGATGCAGCCCTTAGTGCGGAACTCTTTGCCACAGTATTCACACTTGTACTGTTTGACCTGCACATGAATAGCCTTATGGATGTTGAGTTCCCCAGCAGTTCTAAAACCTTTTTGACATTCCTACATCAACAGTAATAAAAATAAGAATAAGAAATAAATAATGATAATGATACTAATAATAATGATAAAAACTAAAATTACCTTTGAGGGATAAAGAAAAAATTACATTGTTAGTAATGATTCAAATGGAAAATAATGAGGTTAAGAATACCAACTGAAAGGAAATGGACTAGTTGCATGGTTCATATAAAATTTTGGGGGAAAAAATCAAGGCCTTTTCAAGGACCAAAATCATGATTTTTTTTTTTCATGGATGTCTTTTCCCTGTAATTTAACATAGAATGACATTGACATTTAACATAGAATGATTTTGGTGCTGTTTTAGAGATCAACTTACCCAGAAGTTAATTTCCACCTGTTCACAGGCTAGGACAGCTGTTGTTATTTACCTTCAGTTTTGCTCTAACAATGAAAAATTCATTTTAAGGTGGGGCAGACCTTGAGTCAGGTCCTTAGCCACATCCACCACTGGCAGAGCAAAACAGCCTTGAAAAAAACTGCCTCTAGAGTTTTATGACCATAATAAAGGATTACCTGGCAGATAAATGGCCTGGAATCTTGATGGCTTGTTTGGTGACGTCTTAGATCATTGTTGGTAAAGAACTTTTTATTACATTTGTCACATCCATAGCGTCTGACCTTTGCAGCCTCTTTAAAAAGAACATTATTTTGATGTCAAAATTATTAAAATTATTATTTTGATCAAGCCAAAATGTTGCATGAACATCATCCAACATGGGTGACCAAATGGTCAAACAATGTTTGATGAAACACTGAACAACTTCACTCTGACAACAGTCTGGCCAGGGATGAAATACAGTGTACGAGTGTTAAAGAAGAAGAGCATGAGGACAAACACTCTGTAAAATTGAAACAGCTGTGCAGTAGTTGTTCAAAAAAAGCTTACTTTTTGGTAAATTGAGGGGTACATGTAGTGCTTCCTAACAACAGTGCCTTGGTGAGCACTTTAGTGGCTAGACAAGAGTTTAAAACATGAAGATGGGTGAAACAAACAATATTGTTTAAGATTTTTGTGATATACAGAATAATCAAGATGAGGTAGTATACACTTTGTACTGAAATTATTACTCTGATTATTCTGGACCTCACAAAAACCAAACATAGAATTGTTTTATTACACATTGTTTCAAAGAAAATAATGACAAACACCACGTGGAACAGAACACAGTTTGACATTGCTCTTGGAAATCATACATAAACATTGTGCATGAACCTACGGAAAAGTCAGTTACTGCTAGTACAATCTAGATAACTAAACTAACCTCTAAATTCATTTAATCATTAACTGTAAGCTCTAGTGAGTACAATATAACATAACAATAATGGCATTTTATCGAACCAACCTGGTTTCTTTACAGTCTTTTGTGGCCAGTTGTTGACAGGCTCCTCTGGTGAACCCTCTCCAATGTCCAGCCTTCTTTCAGCTAAAATCATAATCTCAGGCTCTGCCCCGGTCTGCGTCATGACCTCTCTGATTCGTACACTCTTCTTAGTAGTATTTATTTTAGGTCGTTCCTCATAGCTGTCTGCCTGCACAGTACCGGCTGCTTCTGCACTGGATATTCCTGCTGGCAATTCTCCTGCAAAGGACTGCAAGTCTGTTAAGCCTGGATTCTGCATGACTTGTGACGTCTGTACTGTGATGGACTGAGATACATTGTCAATGGGTACATTTTCCCCTGTCACAACAGATTGTGCTATGACTATGTTCTGAGAAACTTGAGTGAGTGCACCAAATGATTGATCTGTTGGCAGCGTATCTTGTGACACACCTGGCGGCATGGTGCAACTGTTTGTATTAGCTGGGATCAAACCTCCAGTAGAAACCACCACTTGTGCTGCATTTTGTTGATATTCACTTTGTGCAGGATTTGTTTGAAAGTTTGCTAGTTCCATAGCTTTTTCAATGACTCCGCTGCTGGAAGATGAAGAATCCTGAGGAACAACACTTAGAGTGACAGGCTGAGTAAAGAACAACGCATTTGCAAATGGCATTGACGAGGCACCTGCTGTAGAAACAGATGGAATCTCACCGGTAGCAGTCACACCAGGTGACCCTAAAAAAAACACTAGAGCAGGTTGAGTTCCACCAGATGAAACATGTGGGGGCACAAATGGTCCTTGAGTCACATTTTCATGGGAATCGAGATTCAAAAGCATGGGCCCCTGTGTTGCAGAGCTTTGTACAGGTTCAGTACCTTGTGGTCTGTCTGTACATGTAGAATTCTTCCAATCACTTGTTTCATCTTCCAGGTCTGATGACTGGTCCACCACAGCGATGACTTCAACCTCTTCACTTTCTAATTCAACTGGTTCACTTTCTTTTTCTTTTGTTCCTCTGAAGAAAAAAAAAAACACGTATCTCTGATATTATCTTTCCATCACCCAGCGTATCAAGTTTAAGATTCTAATTCTTACTTTTTTTTAAGATTCTAATTCTCATCAATTCTATTTATTCTTTTCAATTTTAAGATTCTAATTCTTATCAATTTTAAGATTCTAATAATTATTCTTATCAATTTATGGACTGGCACCATCCTATCTTAGTGATTTGATACAAGTGAAGCACAAGAGTTCATACGCATTATGCTAGAACAAAAGCCTATTATTAGAAGTTCCACAGGAGATAATGCGCCCTATACTCGGTGGCAGGTATTTTTACTTTTGCCACACTGGCTCCATGGAACAGCCTACCAGTGAACTTTCGTAATGTCACAACACTTGCTGTTTTTAAAAACAAACTTAAGATGTTTTTGTTTAGGTTTCCATTTTAAAAATTACTTCCTATTTAATAATGTTTTTAATATATATATTTTTATTTTGTTAAGCGCTACTGATCAGCATATTATTATGTAAATAGCCCTATATAAGCTATTAAATTATCATTTAAGATCATTACATTTGCAACTCTTTATGGAAATATTACGTAAAAAATATGCATTTAAAAAAATATAGTGGTATAAATTCTGTACATCTGAAGCTATCAAAAAGTCGCAAACAAGGGCATGTGTGATTGACTCACATCGTACATGATATGAAATCAATAAATTAATGAGCATTATTTAATAAACTCGACAACCTAGACTGATTCTCAATTTCCTTTGTGTCCTGGCCTTAATTATTCATGATCAGGAAAACTTGATAATAAATGACAGTCAAACTTCCTGTAAGCAACCACCCAAAATGCAAAGACTGAGTGGTTGCTTGCAGGAGGTGGTCGTTTACAAGAATCAAACCCAATAGGTCTCTTCCGAGAAGAGGTCCAAGCACATCTACTTTATGGAAGATAATTTATTGCATGCAATGTTTAAGTTAGGATGATAAGTGTAGTTCTATGTTGTCACTAAAGTTCTTTGTATATTCTAAGTAACATAGTGCACACGGTGAAAATAGAGATCAGAGAATGCGTCAAGTGGTCCTTTACAAGAGTTTAAAAACAATGGAAAATATTAACCATGAGGCCCAAAAGCTGGTCGTGGTCGCTTGCAGGAGGTGGTCATTTACTAGAGGTTCCAACTCTAAGGCTTTGACTGGGAAAATTGTGGTGTTTTGGACTGGCGGTTGCTTATGGGAGGTGGTCGCACATGGAGGTTCAACTGTATTAAGGTTATGAAACAATGGAAACTGAGAATCAAACTCTAACATTACTTTCATTTTGACCTACAGGATATACTGATCCAAACTTACGTGATAGAATAATTGTGAAAGGTCTCTGATACTGTTACTCCTTCTGATTTATCCTATAAAAAAATATTGAAGAGAAAACTGTGATTTCTTCTTGAAAAAGCTAACAGGTTGCAGCTCGTTACTGTAAATCTTAGTTCTAACTGAACAATGAGACATGCATAGCAGGCATGAAGCTAAGGGAGAAAAACAGCCAATTGAGACATCCATTCAGCCAGCTGATTCAAGTGCCTTCAGTGTCAGTATCTGATGTCAGGGAGGCTATGGAGGTGGATGCCCCAGTTGAGGGGGGGGGGGGGTCTCCTCTAAAACTTTTAAGTGGCTTTTGATGCCCACTGGTGCAATCCTAGCCTAAGAAAACAGCTGACATTTTGCAATGCCACCATTGGTTTAGCCTGAATTTGATCCGATTACTTCGAGTCGTTATTACTCCCTCAGTAACATCTGAATCGACCGGCCGTTAATGCCGTCCAGTGACGTCACCACTCCTTGACCTTTGCTTTAATTCATGCAAAAAGTAAAACACGATTTTCAAGAGGCAAACCGAGAAATATCGTTTGGAAATGTCTGCATGATACAGAATTGCTTTATTTTTTTCGATCGTAATTCATGTTTAACGTTCATACTATCAACTGCATGCAGTACAACTCTGAACCGGTTGTACTAAATTCTATATTAAATCAAACTCGGTCGCAATCACGCAATGAAATAAACACACACACGGAACACTCAGTTCAAAAACACAATGATTTGCTTTAATTCAAAAGAACCTATTTGGTCCTTAACAAAGAAAAAAAACAAGGAGACAAGAGAGAAAAGCTAACAGAATCATTACACTTGACGGTAAAAATAGCAAGAAGGTCGAATTATAACATTTGGTCTCAGAAAACTTCGCGTAAACAAAATCACTGGCCGCCGAAACCACAAAGCGGCTCTAAATGAAAAACCTACCGATTCTCTGCAATGATTCTTCATTCGCAGTTCAAATTAGCATTTCAGTTTCGAAGACAAGGGCAATGTTGCTGTTTAAGATAAAGATTAAGCTTATCGAAATGTTTGAACTAAACGAAAGAATGCCAGGGATGTGATCTGCTGAATATCAAGCAACAATCCCGCTAAAATTTTTTCATAATTATACATAATTATGTGAATGTTTAGACAATCAACCAATCAAAATCACTCCCAGGTTTTCGGGTAGTGAGTGACGTCACTGGACAGCATCAACAGCTGGTCGATTCAGATGTTGTTGAGAGGAGAAAACGACTCGAAGCAATCGGATGAATTTCAGGCTACCAATGGTTCCCCTATGAAATGATGTATGAGTAACAAGCACAGAATCTGGGTACTGCTTCTGTTGTTTGGAGCAAATTTCCCACACGGCACGACCAATCAGAAGCAAGTGCTATCCTGATCTGAGTAGTGACGTGTTATCAGTATGGAATTTCTTTGCCTGTTCCTCAGACATGATTTTGCAGGGAAACCAGTTGTGGCGTCGCAAAATGTCAACTGTTTACTCAGGCTAGTGCAATCCAAGGCCTCTCTTGTGAGGTGAGATCAAACGGATTTAATACACTAATGCTTTACCATTTAACAGTCAAGTTCTTGTTAACAAATAGTGGATAGAGCATTCAAATAGTGTAGCATGAAAACAATCTGTTCAAATGTTTTGAGATTTCTCAAATGAAATTGAAATGGTTAGACTTGCAAAAAAGCAGAATGTCACCAAAATTCACAATTTAAACATTTCTTCCTTGTGAAGGGTATTTGACGGTCCATTAGCCTGTCTCAAAATAATGGTCAAATGCCACGGAAGTTGCCCGGGGGGAATTGAGCGGCGCGTATATATGTCAGACATAATATCCAAAATATCCACGTAGAATATTTCAACACACGTACAACCAACCAAATTTATTTGAAACACAATACGTCTGATTATTAATGCACTAAACTTAGCCATCAGGCAAAAAGGCAAACACTAAGTTATTTTGTAACATTACAAAGCACTCACTTTATCGTTAGATGTCGCTGTCCACGACTTTGCAAAACTGCACCCGATCTGTTTTGCGTCCACAGTTGAATTTTCGGATGATCTAAAGAAATAAGACATGTCTTTGAAAAATTATGTTACACTACAACAAACTGTTAAAGAGAAGTCAACCATATATAAAAGCCCATAAACATATCCAAGGAACGAAGACCATGCATGAGGGATACATGCGCAAGAAACGTTGCTGCCTGTACTCCTGCAGATAAGATAAGATAAAGCGTCTGTACCTTTCAGGTTCCTCCATCATTATTTTTCCAAAAACTTCATATAGAGCTCATGATTTCGTCCCCTCACTCTAATTTTCGCGTTTTCACAGGCTGAGGAACGAAAAAAACAAGGCGTCTTCACCGCACCAAAGAAAGATATCCCAGAATGCCTTGTTACTCACAACGTGCCACCTTCCCACAACACCTTGCACACCGCAGGATTCCACGGAGATCTGCGGCGCCTCTGCGGCGCCAAATACAGCTATTTAGGTCTCTTGATATATGATTATCCTGTAGTGACCTGTAGTCCTGTAAAAATATTAGGACTTGTGGTTAAGCTCATTCACGAGCAAAAAAAAACAAAAAAACATTCACTCGAAATTAAAGAGAGCGGACGAAATCATGAACATAGGGCATCCGGCTCCTGGCTTCTGGTCAAGGCTTTTGATTCCGACAGCTAATGTCGGCTCTCAAAGGTCTTTGAAATCGGTTCCTTGGCCTGCCTGGAGAATTAAATGGCCTTTTTATACTAAGGACACATTATCCGTCTGGACGAACTTGGGCAAACCTTTTGTGGTTCATCTGGCATAACCAGACCATCGGTAGTGCGTCGTTCAGGGCGTAATTCGTCCAGACGCATGCATAATGCGTCTTGTGCCCGTCACATAACCAGACGAAGGTTTGTCCAAGTTCGTCCAGACGGATAATGCGACTGTATGTAGTATAAAAAGGGCCATGGACGAATAGTGCGTCCTCTCATAAAAACGGCCAATGACTCTATCGCCCCCACTTTTCAGCGTAAGACAGAGTGAAATCTGGGTACGAGATTATCGCCCCATGTAAGGGAATCCAAGGTAGTCTTAAAAGGGCGCGATCCATTCAACCAAAATTTCCGGGAAATTCGGTCCAAAACTCAATGGATCGGTTTGGTACAACCCGAAAAGTTTCGAAAAAACGGGTCCACCTTTTGAGGTGGACCACTTTTCCCGGTCCGACCGGTTGGAATTTTGGTTGAATGGATCGCGCCCCGGGTCCCAATCCTTAGTGGGATCTGAATTATTTCATTTGGGCTGTATTCCAGATTCCAAAGCTCAGGATTCCAGATTCCACAAGCAAAAATACATGGGACGAACTTATTTTACAGGTACATACGTCTTTCAGTGATATAGATCAGAATCATATCATATTCGTCATGCGCGTGGAGTGAAAAAACTTCACAGTCCATTTTGGGCAGATTGGGGGCGCTTTCCATTTGACAAACACTCCGATTTGAAATTTCGGAAAATCTACGTGACCAATGCAACGGTACATTCCGGTCGCACATACCCGACCCAAGCCGCCGCGCGTTTGGTTATTGCTCTTGTAAGCAGGATACTAGCCTGTTCCAGGCTCCGAGATAGTGGTGAAAAGTCGTTCAGTAAAAAGAAATGAGAAAAACGCGCGGGAGCTGGGGAGAGACCGCCCCCTTTCCCAAGTCGCGCGCGTCTTATTCTCGCTTTGCTCGTTTAATACGTCCCACTATACTATCTGAGAGCCTGGCACAGGCTAGCAGGATACAAAAGAGCGGTACTGGGGACAACAATTTTGTCAAATGGAAAGGGACGTTTCGGTCCGACCGACCGAGGTAACCTGACCGGTCAAAGTGGACCACCTTGAGGGGTGGTCCCAAATGTTCCGGTCGGACCGAATCGAAATAGTCTGTTCCATTTGATTTCAAACCGAAATTTCTGGAATTTTGGGCTGAGCGCCCTGGGCGTCTAGGGGCATGCACAGCTTCCCAAGGAAGATGATCAGATTTTGTGTCCTCGGGAATGCTGTTTGAAGTGTAGCGGCGGGCAACTCAAAGTGTTTTGTTCTGAGATTCAAAAGAGGCTTTCGATCTAGTACCCTGAGAAAACAGCCGACATTTGGCGACGCTATCACTGGTTCCCCCCCCCCCCCCCCCCCCAAATGACGTCTGAGAAACGAGCGCAGAAATTCCACACTGATGACGCGTCACTACCCGGATCTGGGTAGCGCTTCTGATTGGTAGTGCTTCTGCCGTGCATAACTTTTAGGAATGGACTGGCTTGACAGTTCTGATTAATAGTGAAATTCCCAGAGTGGTCTTCCCAACCATTTTTAATGAATGTTAATTTAAGCACCCTAATGGGAAAACTGATCAATGTGTGAATCCGGCCCACGTCCCGGTCTCTGTTGGAGGATAAGAGCAGTCAGAGAAGTTAACCCCTTGCATTGCAGCACCCTTAAAAACGCCATGTTATTGATGTCCTTTAAGAAACCACTGAGGTTTTCACGGGTCACTATGCTCAACAACTAAGCTCTCAACATTGGGAGTGTATACAGTACATTTCCACGATCAAGGCTTAAAAATGCTAACAAACATTGAAACGCACTCTTTTAAAATCTTTGAATGTTTTATTGTTGATTTAAATGGATCTTATAACTAATACACTGAGAGATACTGGACTTGCTAATTTAAAAAACAATGTATAAATTCTAGACATTCTGGTTTATCCAAACAAATAAGTTTTTAAACTTATTTGTCTACTGACAATGCTTTAATGTTATAACTACCAAGCCAGGAGCCTATAGCAAAGCAGTTCTCCCAGACGAGCTAAGTCGAGAGAATTCTCACTGAGTATAATCACCGTGCGCTATACCTTTGTGAGTGCGACAAATTGTTTGACAAGTTTTTGACATCTTTGTTTACAAAACCGCCTTCCTCGTCACTGAAATGTAATCAAATAAGGTCTTCATTCAAGTTACGAAGGACCGACAATTTTGCTCGGCACTAAACAAAAGCCCATTTTCGTATAGAAAAGTCGAGAATTACTGGTGTTTTTATTGGTATGCCGCCAAGCCGAGTCATGCTTGGACCAACCTTGCTCCAGGGTCTTGTCGTTTTCCAATATAGCGTTTCTGCCTCAGCCATAAAAATGAAAAGACCATGAGGACGAGGTTGAAAGAACGCCTAACGTTGGCAAAAACCTGCCAAAAGTTTAACAATGAGTAGGAAAACTGTAACAAATGACCTTCGAGGAATGGGCTTTGTCGCTGTCTTCGCAGACTGTCGTCACAATGGAGTGCTCAAACCATACTTATATCAACTAACAGCAAACAGGCATAAAACAACACTGAAAAAAAAAAACACGAATCCTCGTGGTTGATGGTCTTAATATCGCTTAACGTAAATCATTATCCAGGTTGTTCATACGCCTCATTCCTGCAAAACAATACCAAAAAATATTCAAAAGTTTGAAAGAAAAACATAGCTTTAGCAACGTGAAAGACAGCCTTTTCATAAGTGATGTGTTTGAGATGGGCTCTCCTCAGTCCTCGTAATATTCTACGCAGCCGTTTTCTTGTGTCGTCACACAACGCTCCTCCCCATACGGTTGCGTAGGAGACTACACTCAGGTTTTATAGTCTATTCTCTCATTATTGACATCAAGTCACGCATCGTCAAGCATCAGACTATCAACCTCGTTCCCAGCATCCTCTCTTTCTAACCCTTGGGACGAGGTTGCGGAGCACTAAAATTCACCATTTTCACATAGACCATAACGCACCCTGTTTACCCTCCAAAAATTTTGCATAACCATTGTTTCCAATTTCTCCCGCATAATACAGTCGTCCCAAGAGAAATCGAAGACACTAGTTACGTATTTTTTTTGGGGGGGGGGGGGGGGGGGGGAGGGGGGTAAACAAGGTGCATTATGAAAAAATGGTGAATTAGTAGTATTTTCAGCTAATAAGCACGTTTTCCAGCACATAAAACTTATGCACATTACCTTCTTATGACGTGGCAGTACACGCTAGGGAAGGCAGAGCCAAGACTGACACAAGGAAAGACACAAGACAAACAAAGGTCACATTGTTTGGAGAGGAGGCGAGTGGAGGAATGTTGAAACTCCCACTTTAAATCTATTGCGCTGTTATTTAACCCATCGCGCAGTCACAGTAAGCTGTCACTAACGTAACACTAAGATAGCGTTAAGATAATTTGAGTGTGGTGCGCGCATTTGAACAGGTCAGGTCAGACACTGAGCAAGTTTGCTCATTTACGTTGCTTTCATTTTGGTGTTTGTATGTCCTCAGCACCTGTTTACGGCTAGTGGTACTTCGATTGCAGTTGTCCAGAAGGATAGGGTTACATTCTACTGAATTGTCTTAAAATAAAGTTGTTGTTGTTGTTACTAAGTTTCTCACAACTTTTGAACCAAATAAGATAGCTTCGTTATCCAATTTAATCAGGACCTAACACTGGCTCGTAAAAAAGGCGTCCCTTATCACCACACCGAACGGTAGTATTAAAGCCGGATTGTGTACGGTGTAATTAATTCTAGAAGAGGTAGAAATTTAGCACCAGACAGCTCAGAAAAAATTCTGAGCTCCAAGTGAGATTCAAACGCGCAACCCTCCGAGCTCTAGTTCGGATGCACTAACCACTAATCGACTGGAGGCGTGATAGCGAGCAGAGTCGAAATTTAATCATAATTACTCGAGTCATCAGACTGTATCGGAGACTCGCTTACGTACCGTTACGTCCATCCTTTCCAGCATGCTTGAACTCTCGCAGAGCAGCTCTCTTTTCAGGGTTATTACGGAACTCCTTGTCCAGCAAGTCCCCTTGATGTCTGGCCTGTCCTATTCTGTACATCATATCGTTTGCCGTTTGCGCATCCAAACTACGGACGAATAAGGACTAATGGAAATGTTTGCTTTATAGACCGGATATATATATTTATTCAAGGTAAAGTCCAGAGGAGGCAGGGTACTCAACAGGGTTTCATACGTGGAGGCTCCGCCCCGAGGTCCAACCCCTTATCCTTTGGACAGAAAAGGCATCCCTTTCGTATACATTCTATTTACAAATGGTACGTACATCTTTCACATACCTACTGAAGAACTTTGTATCCCTTTTAACTGCTGTAAAATTTAATGCACTTTCTTTTAAACATGAATAAATCAAGAAAACACTGAAAGTTTTCTCGACTTTTTCACAGCCATAAAATGCATGTGTTAGTCCTTTTGGGCCTTCTTTCTGACAGAAATGGCAGTTTTCCCTACTCTTTTATATAAATTAACTAGTGAAATTTCTACCCTTTCATATAGCTGAGATCTGAAAAAGGTGCCCCTTTCGGGTGAAGCCTCCCCGTATAGGCTTTTATGGGGTATCCCCTGGGGGTAAATTTAGTTTTAGCGATCAGAACTCAGTGTCACAAACTTACGGAGGTCCTTTCTTCCTTGGCGGTAGCATCATGGGCTTTCCATTCAGAACATGAAGAACATTTTTCACATATTCATCAACGAGTCCTTTGGGGACTCCTGTCTCTTCTCGAGCAGCCACCCACACTAATGTCCTCTGTATCATGGCACTTTTGGCACTCTCTTTAGCCACACTTGGAGCAAACATCATCTGCGCTTCCAGGCTGACAAGTTCAGCTTCGATTACGGCTTGAACCTGGCAGAAATTAGTCAAAAACGAATTTTAGGATAAATTTGCTCATCAGAGACACACTAGAAACAAGTGAACAGCAAGACTTTCACCAAGTCCATCGCCACCATTGTTTTCCCCGCGAAATGACGTTTGAGGAACGAGAGGAGAATTTTTATACTGATGACGCCGTGCTTCTGATTGGTTGATGCAAATTTCCCTCGCGGCACTACCAATCAGAAGAACTACCCAGATCTGGGTAGTGACGCGTCATCACTATGGAATTTCTCTGCTCGTTTCTCATTTCCCGGGAAAACCAGTACTGGCATCGCGAAATGTTGGCTGTTTTCTAAGGCTACTGGTACGCGCGCTCTGATTGGCCGAGAGGAGTGTTTGCATGAGAGTATGTAACACATGGTTGTGACGTGAGATGTTTTGCTTTTCGCGCGCTAATCACGCAAGCACGAAGTTGAAAACGTTTTAGTGATCAAAACTCGATAAGATTACCTAATTACTCATTCCTTCCTCGGCTGAAACTTGGAAAATCTTTACAGACAAGCTGTGTCAACTTTTTTTCGCTTAAGCTGGCATTTTAAGCGAGAAAAATCCGTATTTTGGAAAGCATCTTTTTGCAAAACAAGAACTGATTACGCGTGCAAGACTTCGTGTACAAGACTTTGCGACTGGTAAGAATTTCTCTTTTAATCAGTGCCATAACAAAGAGTTTTGCGTTTTTTCTCAGGAAAGTTATTTTATAAAAGCAATATAAAACTTTTTTTCGGTGTTTGCATGGCGTGATATAAACACTCGAGTGGTTGGGAGAGTTCTTGACAGTTATGAAAACCCTCGACTTCGTATCGGTTTTGCATAACTGTCCCAAATTCTCCCAACCCCTCTCGTGTTTATACCAGGCTATGCAAACACGGAAAACGTTTTCTATCGCTTAAATCTATAAGGTTGTCGATCACTCACATCATGTAGGGTTCTCTTTGGTCTTTGTGAGCCCTTGTGTTTATTAAACGCAAGAAGATGATCCAATAATCCCGACTTGGGAAGAACTTTGCCGTGGCCTTGTTCTTCGAATGCTTCCAGTTCTTCTATCACACCCATTGTGTTTTCGTAAATGCCGTAGAGCATCTGTTCGCTAGCTGAAATCAAAAGTGTACAAGTTAGCGATTAGCTACTCTATAAAATAGAGTATCTGATTTTTAAATAGGATCGTAAGAGACGCGTACACCTGAGGAGCGTTTCCAGGGGGGTACTCCCATACATGGGCTACCTTATTATAGGAGATTAACGCTCCATGAAATTAAGGCATGAAAATGAACGCGACTAAAATTAACACGAATTTAGCGGATAAAGGAAATTAACGCGAAAGAAGGGGTAACATTTTAAAATGAAGAAAAATATAGGCGATGTCCATGAAAACGTCGCAGAAAAATAGACTTCGCACCCTTTATTTCGCGAAGGGGCCGCGCCAGAATTCAGACAGAGATGGTGGAATTTACCGCCTTACCGTTCCTCTTCTCAAGCATCCTCGGAGATCCAGGGGCAGATAGTGGGGGCGAGGGAAAGTCTAAACAGGCGGAAAAATATGGCACAAAAGAACAGTAAAGAACGGCCAGAAGAGCCCCTGGGGACAATGTCTTACCAGACCAGTTCCAAACGGTCGACGCCATTCTGGCTTCTGATTGGTGCCAGAAAACTTGTGTTTTTCTGCCCAATCAGAAGCCAGGACGGCGGCGACCGTTTGGAACTGTTCTGGTAAGACATTGTCCCCAGGGGCTCTTCTCGCCGTTCTTTACTTTTCTTCGTGCCTTATTTTTCCGCCTGTTTAGACTTCCCTTCGCCCCCACTATCTGCCCCTGAGTCTCCGAGGATGGTTCTAAAGTAAACTTAAAATTAGGTCATTTCAAGTTAATTGTAGAATCCCAAATAACTTAGTTCGAATGAAACTGCATAATTCACAGAGCATACAACGTAGCAAAAGAAGGAGAAAGCCCGGGGGGGTACTTTAGGAATTTCTGGGTGGGGAAGTGCCGCTGGGACCCTGGAACCCTTAACCTATACCAGAGCTAGTTCATCTGAATTTTGCTACCCTATACTAGAGAAAACTCCCCAAATCCTCCCTATCCTAGAGTAGCTGTTTTCCAGAAACTACTGAGGTCACTAGCACAGTCTAGCCAAAACAAAACTTTATACCACAATCCCTAGTCTAGATAAAATCTTCAACCAACTGATCAGTTTCCTGAAAAATGATACCCTATTTTAGACCCAAACGCTCTGATTTATATACCCTATCCTAAAGTAAACTGCTTGAAAACCATACCCTTCACAGCGGCACATACCCATATAGCCCATATATGGCAGTACCCCCCCCCCCCCTCCCCCGGGGGGAGAAAGGCGGAGAATCACGTACGCGTGACTGGCATTTTTGCAGCATTTTTTTTTTTTTTTCACAAAAAAAACTTTTGACTGAGGTCAAATCATAAAATTATTTTGTGAGCTTTGGCCACAAAAGTACAGGAATGTATATTAATTGCACAATTCTTCATTATTTGGTTTACTTTGCAATGAGCGTTGCTGTTGTTGTTGTGCCAGGGCTTGTGCTCTAGGATCAGGATGATAGCTGGCGTATGGCGGACACCCAAAAGGGCCACTTTGGTCCACTTCCATTCTGTGCTGTTCATCCTCATATGGATTATAACCTGTGGTAAAAGTAGAGGTTCATTCATAAATATTTACAACTTTCAAAAGACCTTAAATAACTTTAAGTTCGGTTATGTCTACAACATACCAGATAGTTTATCCGTATGTCGTCATAAAATTTACAGAAAATACTTGTCCCTGGTATAAAGACTCTATAAACACCTGTTCACACTGCCATGAAGGATGGCACAGAAACCTATTGGCGACGATCCACTTTCAAGATCGGCGAGGGGCAGCTCCGCTTCTTTGCGAACAAAAAACCAATCAGAAATCACCGCGTGAACAAAAGCCCTTTCCTACCCGATATGGTTTACGTGCTATCTGGGTTTTCCGTACAATGAAGAAGGATTATACACCAGAAAGGTCTGCTTTAAGGCATTTAGATGCTTTAATGCAAACAGTGCCTTGCATTGTCAGTGAAGACGTTGATTTTTGAAGTCCCTTTGAAGTTGGTCGCTGGGGACCTTCATGGACCTTAAACGCTTCTAGATAAATTACAAGACAACATTCCTTGAAACACGCACTTTTTCCATGCAGTTTCTATTTTCGCACACTTGCAAACGATATACCGACAATGACATGAGAGAAAAGAAATGGTTAAATCTGGTCTTCTACCTAAAATTTGAACGTACCCCCTTGTCGATGAGAGTGTCGCGCCATCCTCCAGCTTCTCGTCCCCTCACACTCAGGTGTCTTGGAGTCGGTCTGAATAAAAAATATATTCGCCTCAGGATAAAGGCAATCTGTTCAGGGTTTTTTCCCTAGAGGGGATTTTTTGTTCATGCGCGCGCTACATTAATTATTGAGAAAATCTAGTCCTCGCAGTCTTATTCGCCTTCGAATCTCAAGGTCCCTATTCAGTCATACCAAGCAGCAAGAATTGCCTTGTTCAACTCTGCACTTTACATCGCTTTGGTTTACGGCTTCCTGCTGAATAAAAACTCTCAGAGAAAGTACATGTATTATTAATGATGAAGAAAAGCAAAATTTTTAACTTCCGAATACTTCCAGTTCCAAAATAACCTTCTTCATTCATGATTGCATTAAGATCGTCAGTACTTGTTTAGACAGCTCACTGCAGGGAATTTTTCCTTCCTCATGAACTACATTCCTGGAGCGAGAAAAAAAAAACCCTTTCAAAAATACTCCGGAAGTCTCGATTTGTTGACATTCATTTAAGGGAAGCCCCTTTTTCTCGCTTGTTGATTGGAGGAAAAAACAACATCTAAAAAGAGACCAAACTTAGCGTCGTTCAGTTATTGCAGGAGACCCAGCCAGACGACAAGAAACTCTGCAAGGAAGAGTTAAAATGCCGCAGTGGTTTGCGTTACAGATGGCTTGCCCCATATCGGGTTGTTCAAACTCTGCAAAAGGGTAAGTAGGGGAATCATCGTATATTTCCCTAAAGAGTTTCTGAAGGCTAATTGATTCACTTCAAACTGTTTCAGTCTTCTTTAATTTGTGTAGTCGGTCCGTTAATGAACTCAAAATATGCTTTTCATTAAGTCACATTTCATCAGAGTCCGGAAAAATACTTTGAGATACATGTGTTGAGAAATAAGTGATAGTAATATCGATGTCGCAGTCAAGAAGACATAATCGAATGCTCGGTCTTCAAGAAAAAGATCAACTGGATGCAAGTTATAAGCGCCAGGGGAAAAGTCAAGAGTTTAATTCGAGAAAAAAGGGCAAAATTTTACTCGAATGTTCATGAATCTTTAGAAGAAAAAATAAGTCATTTGAGAATTACAATCAAGTTTTAATAGCGGCAAAAAAAGCATAGAGTGACACTTCTTAGTCTTCCTAGAAAACACCAATTGAAAATACGTGGAGAATTTTGATAGCCCTTCTAGTGGATGAAAACCGAAAAAAAATACTACTGACTGGGAAAAGCTATGTGGTAAAAGGTGAGGAGGTAAAATGCTAATAGCTTACGTCGAGTATTGTAATATAAGACATAATATCCACTAGTTTTATTGATGATGTCATCCATGCTTGAAGTCGGACATTATTTCCGGGAAACAAATCTTTTTTATCTCTAATGCAAACGAAACGAAAAAATTCGGAGCTGCTATTTAGCTTTATGCGGCGGTATACTTGAGAATGGTTTCAACTTTGATTCTCTTTTCCATTCAGAAAAGCTCTTATTCTGGACTGGGTTTGCTCAGAAGACAAAACAACAATGTACATATGCGAGGAAGGAAGGCTTAGATGTGGGTCCTATCGACATGATGACAAAGTCGTCAACTGGAAGTTTGACTGTGGAGATCGTTCTGGAGTTGATAAAAACGTGCACTATCTTTATCCTGACTTTGAAGGTTTCAACTTCGCTATGTCAGCTGCAATCGCTCAGCAACATGCAGGTGGAGCTGAGTGGGCCATAAAACTGATCCGAGAATTACAAAAACAGTTTGGTAGGAGTTAAGCTGCAGTAAAGTTTTCGTTCCTTGAGAACATTTTTTCCGTTTTTCAGTTTGCAGTTTTGTAGAATCAGCTGAAGAGAAGCTAGTAGCAAAGATAAAACGTCACTAATGAAAAATAGCAAAAACGCCGTTTTTTCTGCAATAAAGGCACAATTCTTGGTAGTTAAACTGTGGTAAGAGCCTGTTTGTTACACAGATTATACATGCAATATTCGGTAGCTTTCGAGGCACATGTTATGATTTCTTGTTAAAACATTGTCACCAGGAATCTAGTATCTCTTTTGTAGCCAGTTATTGAAAGAAATGATTCATGTAATTTGCTGGAAATATGAGTAGACTAATTTCTTATAAAATGTAATCACTGCATTACAAGAGGTGTAGTAACTGTTAAATGATCTGGTTAAAGTTGTGTGTGAGACAAACAATAATAAACCCTAACTACGGCACGGTAATATGTCATGTAGTTTTCAGGTTCAACACTTCACTTGATGACTCCATGGGTGCTTTCCTTTGGGATGATCCGGATCAGGTTCAGTGATCCTAGATCACTTGGAACATGGTAGATCAAATGAACCAACGAATCCACTCTAGACAAGGATTCAGTTCATTTGATCTACTATGATCCAAGTGATCTCGGATCACTAATCCTGATCCGGATCATCCCAAAGGAACACAGTCCCTATGATTGCATCCAAACCCCTCATTTACATACACCAGGGGCCGATCCAGGATTTTTCTTAGCAGGGGGGGCACCACTAAGGAATAGCATAACTGACTGGTGACGTGACGTGCGAAACTACCATGTTTATGGCACTTAGCATAAATTCTTCAATCTTGTCTCATGTTTAGCCTGTTCACAGACCCTCCATTTTCCCTTCAAAGTCCGTCAATGCGTGTGATAAAAAATAAACCGCGGGGGATTTATTGGCCGCGAGCACAAGGGGGTAGGGGTGGGAGAAGACGAAAATAGACTGTTTATTTTCCTTCCTTGTACTCCACACTCACTGTCACTTGCGTGCTCTCCGATGTTTTCAAAAAGGACGAAAAGAAAAATAAAACAACATCTGTGTATAGGCTAGTTTTACTTCAACACCTGTCCAATAAACAACATAGAATTTTTTTAAGAAAACAAGTTGTTTTAGAAAGCCGGAACTCATCTTGGGGGGGGGGGAAGGGGAAGGGGTATGCACCCTCCCCTAGATCCACCTATGTAAACCCAAGCATTAAATTAGAAAGGGAACTCAGGAGGTCATGAAGCAACTCTCCTAATCATAAACTATTTTGTGTTATTTGTTAATTGTGACCAATGAGCAGACACCTTATGACCAGCTGCTACAGCACTGAACTCAGGGGATAGCTAGGAATTGTCCAGAGGTAAACAGTTAGGACTTAAAAGCGATGATTTTGGTGTTGCATCCACAGTAGACAGACTTAACTAGAATCCGGGCACAGGCTAACTGATTTACAATGAGAAGGCTGGGAGCAACAACAAAGACAAATTCTTTTGTACACTATACTTCACTGCCATTCACCTCTTTTCAGCATCATTTCCAGAGTCTCTAAGCACTGCCCTCTCTGTTGTTTGAAAACAGAAACCCTAAGAGACACCCTGAGACCCTGAGAACAATATTACCCTCCTCTAAGCTAATTAATATATATATCGAAACATAGGAAATGATGTCATTTCCCACTTTACAAGTCACAAACTTGTGTTTAACTCTGAGTATTTGCATGACATTGTTAAAAGCTGAGAATTTGCCAAAGTTTTAACTCTTTGCTGAGAAATGAGGGTTTCCAATAGGTGTTTTGGGATCAGGGATATGGCTTAATCATAGTTATTAGAGGAGTCTGGTTATGAATGGCAGCAAACAACAATTATGAAAACAACGATTCTCAAAGTTTATGTTGGCAGCTTTCTGACTGTGCACAAACCTTTGTTTTCTTTTGGCAAATAGTAACGGAATAAATTAAAGCGACGTTTTTATCGGTCAATATGATCAAAATGTTAGGAATGCTATTGAACCTTGTGCACCGTCAGGTGTACAAAAACATGTAACAAAGGCTTCTGACAGGTTTCATAACCATTCCAATCAACAAACTATGGCTTAATTGAAGGCCAGGATTCATCATTTTAGAAAAAAATGGGGAGCACGATTCTGAATTGTAATTACATGTATGAATGGCATACAGGATTAAGCGGGTTCATTAGGACAGATTGAGTAAATTTGCTGCAAAGAACCGGTATTGTCGGTATATAGTACTCAAAAATATCTTCATTTTGATGATTTTAAACAAAGCTTTCCTAGAGCCTGTCAATTGCACCTTGACCGTACAACCTTTTTATCCCACTGTTTTATGCTCAGCTTCTCCGAGTGAAGCTTGAGCCAGCACAAGGCACTTTTTTGAGGGGGTGTTCGGGAAGGGGCCAGGCTGATTTTAAAACAGTCGAAATATACATGATCGAAGGAAAATTTTGAACGAATCGGCTATTGGAGACCCTCAGAGGCAACTGTAAGTTGAGACGGCTGGAGATAATACAAAATACAACGTTAATTACTGTAATTTTACTTGGAACTAAGCTCCTTTTACCTTTGTCGAACCAATGGGAGAGATGTTTAATGGAACCCGTGACCATCCTTAACTCTTTGTATCCCGTAAATGCCCGGTGCTCTGTTTACGTTCATGCATGTAGCAGCCACACATAGTGAGACTCTGTGCAAAAATCGATAGTGATGACAATCTTGGAGATTAAAACGACGTCGACGATCGCGTTACATTTCTGACAACGATGACGGCAAAAGTATGATACACATTCAAAGTTCGCTGACAGAACAGTTTTGTGCAAGGCGTTCGTTGTTTGATATCCCAGGATGCCTTGCCGCGGCCCTTGCTCACTCAAGCGCATATTTTTCTACGGGTTCTCCGCACCCGTTCCAAATCAGATTGCTCTTTTAAAACCTGCTTACGGTGCCATGGCTTTACACCGCTTTGCCAGTCAGTTTTGTGTAAAATCAAACCATGCGAGGGTGTGCCTGATATCATCATCAAGATTAAGGTTTGTTTTATGTCCCCTTAGTAAAGATTGATCGTAGAATATCCAACATTACTGTTTGGAATACTATTAAAGCTTTGGTACTGGTCTCTTTGCGGCTTCATCTCGGTGGAAGGGGATCTTGTGGCCCTCAAGAGCAGGGGTCGAAAAAGAAACTTGAATTTCAGTTTTTTCCTTTGGAAAAGTAGCTTTCAAATTTTGCTTGCCCAGTGACATTATGCATTTATCCCTGATTTATCAGCGGCCATCCCGGGGGGGGGGGGGGGGGGGGGTAACCCGGGGACATTCGCGAGCATGGCGCGGGATTTGTCAACTTTGGTCGTTAATTTTAAGCCTGGGATGGGGGGACTGGAATGCTTTTGCACTTTTGTAGCAGGATCCCAGGGGAACACCCTCGGGATTTGTAGTGCCGCCGCCATTTTGCAGATGGAGCTGGAAATGAGTGCCGTTCCCTTCTGCAAAAGGACTGGGTATGTTGGTGAACATGTTCTGGCAAAATGGTGACATCAAAAGATGGTAAACGACTATATTTTTCGGAAGAAACTACGATTCCTTCAATAGAACTCTTTTGAAATATTGCACCCTTTAACCTGGCAGAGCACACTTCTTTGCCCCCAGGGGAGGGGTGGAGGGGTGTTAGAAGCTTTTTGTAAACTCGGTAGGGCAAATGACCAGGGGTTCCCTTGGTTACCTCCCCCGATGGCCGCTAATAAGTGCATCACCAAGGTATTTGCTTGTCTTAGTTTTATAGTGATCTAGTTAGAGGACCTGCCAGACTGTCTCGCTTATAACTTCGGTAACCTTTCTACCCTGTGAGCAGAGGCCCTTCCATCTTGCTAAGAAAGGAAGATCGAAGGGCCTGCGTGTAATATTGGACATCTATGAAATTGAAAGTAATAAAATTGTTTTGTCCTTTTTTTTTCATCTATACTGTGTTTGTGTGGGAACCTGTCTAATACACAGTGCATAATCCTAATGGAAGAAAGGGACATGCCTCCATTGAGAGCCTCTACATATATAATCAGGCTAATTTTAATTTTACGGCATAGTGTCCTTTTAATTGACACTGAGTGCTTAGTGGGTACAATCCTGAAGAAAAAACTGAGACAAAGCCAGTCAAGAGTGAATCATTACATGATCCCTTGAATCAACAACAATGTAAAGATATTACGGACCTTAAGATCCGAGGACGGCGACGGCGAAGAAAATGTCGCTGAAAAAGTGAATTCGCGTTCTTTCAATCTTCATAGCGATTACTCCAAGTCACTAACTTTGTCAAATGTTGGGGAACCCTCCTGAAGTTGAATTCCTAAGAACCATATACAAGTTCAGAAAGAGAGAGGAAATTTTGTCGTCGCTTGTGTACTTCCTCTGTACATCGGGAAATTAGGCATTTTCAAGTCGTAGTCGTGCATTGACGGCAAAGAAATGTACGAAAAAGCGTGATGCACGAGCAAAATAGTTGTTTTGCTAATTAAACCTATTGCTTTTGTGGCGTTGCCGTTGCCGTTGCCGTCGTCGGATCTTAAGGTCCCTAATGTGATTTGTCTAATGCTTGCATTGTTTGTTCCAAACTGCTTATTATGAAAACTCATTGACAAATTTTGTTGCAGGGCAAAGTGAAGTGTTATAATTAAATATTTTTAAAGTTGTCTGCCATAAAATTTTATTTACACAATTAAGCACTTGCTTGGTAGATTAGAGTCAGTTGTTGACTTGGTTCTGTCAAAGGCAGGGGGACAGGAAACGTTCAGTTAGCAGAGACATTTTCCCCATGTTTTGACAGCCTCGACAATATTGCACATGTAGAAAAAATCCAAACTGACATGCAGAATAAACTTGTAGATTGAAATTAATGAATCCTTTTAGATCGCCTTAGCTGTGAATGACAGTTTGCTGGAAT
The DNA here is from genome assembly GCA_964035525.1 of Porites cylindrica. NCBI lineage: Eukaryota > Metazoa > Cnidaria > Anthozoa > Scleractinia > Poritidae > Porites > Porites cylindrica. The sequence goes on along the minus strand of OZ037776.1, from coordinate 10,118,158 downwards.
AAATTTTCTTATTTATCGATGGTCCTTTAAATAGTGCCTGGGCGCATGTGGAACTTGGTCCCCCAGATGCCATTCTTGGAATAACAGAAGCATTCAAAAAAGACACAAAGCCTGAGAAAATTAACCTTGGTGTTGGTGCCTACCGAGATGATAGTGGGAAACCTTATGTATTACCAACAGTGAAAAAGGTAGGCACAAGCTTAAAATATTTCCCCTTGATAAATGACTTTCATATAATAAAATAGTCAGGTCTTATTGAAGTTGTTGGCCGATTCATCAGCCTAAAAGTCCTGTCTTCCACACTCATAAGGAAGGTTCATGGTTGCATATCATTGTAGATGTACATGTAAAGTTGTTTTGCATAAAGGTCAGTGAAGTCAAAGGTGGCTCATTGATGTGTACAGTTTCAGCTGTGCTCTAACAACACCCTGTGGCCTCTAGTGACTTCCTGTTGACTTTGAAAAGGTGACACAAATATCTCAGTCTTTGCTTTAAGCCTAATTGCTGGGACCAATAATTGTTATGAAATTATTTTATACATACATGTATAGTGTCAGAGCTTTGGCTCCCTACAACAATATTGTCTGAAACACAATCTTGAAAATTTGTGTCAGGTGTTATGGGAAACAAAAACAAATCTAGACAGGACTTTTGCAGTGCTTATATTGTCTAAATTTAATCTAATTCTATCCTGAATTTATCGTTTATTTTGTTTTTTTAACAGGCTGAAGAAAAACTGTTGTCCAAGAATCTAGATAAAGAGTATGCTCCTATACATGGTTTACCAGAATTTACTGGGGCTGCTGCAAAACTAGCTTTTGGAGAAGACAGTGACATAATTAAAAATAGCCTGGTAAGTATTGTTTGTCCCAAGAAACCAAGGAGTAGCAAATGCTCTTTCCAAAAAATAATAACCGTCTGGCAATTTTTTTTAATTTGAATGTATTGCTTTCTTGTTTCTTTGTTTTTTTTTAATCTATTCTGCTGGCCTCACAGTCTTGATGTTTTGCAAAAAAACCACCCACATGTATAGCTAAATAATAATAGAAGTCTCAGAATCTTAAATGTTTTTAAGACTACATGTAAGGTGTTCTTGACTCAATATTTAAATGGAGTTTACTGTAGTTTTTAATAATTTTCTCTTTTACTGATTTAAATTTATCTTGTGCACATTGATCGTTATTTTTTTTTTATTTTTTAACAGAATGCATCAGCACAAGCTATCTCAGGCACTGGAGCTTTGAGGATTGGTACAGCATTTCTGGTTTGTGTTGTTAATTTCAATATTATTCATGCTCATGTGTGGGTAGACTAAACTGCAAAGAACCAGGTATTAGTTTGTGGCATCCTTGCAGGTCACAACACAATAAACATTCCTGAAATATTTTAGGTCTTCACAGTTTTGTGAGTTTCACTGCAAGAGTTTGTTCTCTTAAATAACCTTTTGACTTGCTATTTGGAATAATTTGGTCACCAGTTTGGCAAATGAAATATGAAGGACAGTGGCTTCTGGAGAAAAAAGTTAAAGGTTTTGCCTTGTGCCCCCTGGGGGGGGGGGGGGGGGGGGGTACTGCCATATATGGGCTATATAGGTATGTGCTGCTGTGAAGGGTATGGTTTTCAAGCAGTTTACTCTAGGATAGGGTATATAAATCAGAGCGTTTGGGTCTAGAATAGGGTATCATTTTTCAGGAAACTGATCAGTTGGTTGAAGATTTTGTCTAGGCAAGGTAAACAGCTACTCTAGGATAGGGGAATTTGGGGAATTTACTCTAGTATAGGGTAGCAAAATTCAGCTGAACTAGCTCTGGTATAGGTTAAGGGTTCCAGGGTCCCAGCGGCACATCCCCACCCAGAAATTCCTAAAGTACCCCCCCGGGCTTGTGCCATGGTAATTATGACAAAATGCCCTCCTCTATTGGAGACATGAAAATTTAACATTTGTGCATCCCCTCTTATATCACCTAGACATGTATAACACTGTAACATTCACTTTGTATAGGACCCTTGCTGTGTTAAGTTTGTGACATTGTCATCCACGATATCTTTTTCTTTCAGAAAAGCTTCTTTCCTGGTAGCAAGGATGTTTGGCTGCCAACACCTTCCTGGGGAAACCACACTCCAATTCTCAAGTATGTTACGTGATTTTACTGTCAATCTAACTTGTAGTCAGAGGGTGTGAAAAAGCTGCCTTGTTTATCCTTGATAACTTTTCACTCTGTCCTACGTCTTACAAAGGAATTGTGTGGTAGTCCCTCATTTTTCTGTCACATTTTGGAGATCAAATGCTTTGTCTTATGGGCAGCCATTTTAGTTTCACATGTTCCAAGTCTAGTGTGGGAATGAGTATCAAATCTACTTAGGGGTTGGGGGTGGGGGGGTTTGGTTGGTGGTGAGAAAAATTTCTGCTGCTATAAATCCCCAAAGCCCATGGCCCCAGTACATTTGAAACTGGAGACCAGGATGGAGGGACTGTAAAAAGTCTGTTGTCTCATTGATTCATTTTGCATTTTTATTGTTATCTTTTCTGGCTAAACGATTCTTCAGAGGCTAGTGCAATTCATGGCGTGAAAGTGATAAATATTGTTTCTTCCTTCAGACACTCTGGGCTTGGAGTCCAGCAGTACAAATATTATGACCCTCAGACATGTGGCTTTGACTTCAAAGGCTGCATGGATGATATTTCAGTAAGTTATTATAAAAGTACCTAATGGAAATTCTATGTTGAAGATCTGTTAATCTTGGGTGCCATCACATTATATTTAGTTTGCTGAATCACAGATGCCTTTGGAAATTCCCCTTTTCATAAAGTTTGCAAGAGTGAAATAATTTTTTTGGCTACCTCGATCTGAGATTAAAATAATGTAATGATTTATGAACTAAAATTGCCAAGTAAAGAGTTAAATTTTAAAACCTGTTGCTTGTTCTCCCTAGTAATAATGTAAGATCATTTCTTGTGTGGCTGGAAAGATTCTGTAAAATTCAAGAAAGTTATTAAAATTATTTTTAACAAGACAAGAGGGACCCCTCAAAAATCAATAATCTCCATAATTACTTGGTTTCAATTCATTCCATACTGTAAGTTTTTTGCCGTTACGTGTAATTATGCCCTAATAATTACCAGGCAAAGTCAAAATTTATCGGCTTTATTTATTCTACATTTTTACGGCTACTCTGTTTATGTATTCTACAGCCAAGTTAGCAAAACTTCGACCTTCATATTTGTATGTTTCTTTTTACTGTTGTTAAATGGTTTAAAAGGATAACTTTTTGGTTCTGGAAACAAGTATTTTGTGTGTCTTTTTATTCAACAGAAAATCCCTGAGAATTCGGTGATAATGCTACATGCATGTGCTCATAACCCTACAGGAGTAGACCCTAAGGTATGCAACAATGTATTAACCCTTCCACTACCAAGAGTGGCCAAATTTCATTTTGTAAAATGCTGTAAAACATATAGCACCTTTTGGAAGTACTACTGAAGATATTTCATTTGAGTGGTAACACCATAGGGGGCCTTGATTCACAGACTTATAACGGCAAGTCAACAGACAATTTTCTGGCCAAGATGACCATTAATATTTTGTCGGGCCAAACTTTCAGTTGGCTGGTCATTATTTTGGACCTGTCAGTTGCATGGCTTTCAAATAAATAATGGTAAAATAAATTTATTCATACAATATGATTCTGAAAATCACAAAAACAGATAAATCACAAAATATTTTAGTCACTTGCAATTCTGACAATTTTTTCGCCAGCAGTGAAAAAAAAGCCAGTTAAGTGTGCATGTCCGATGTCGCGTACTGTCCAATTACACTGTCCTATTAGTGCTGAAATCAGGACCGTTGATACCCAATTAGATTTGAGAATTTTGTAATACTGTTATGATTAAACTAAAAGTAGTCATTTCCTTTCTAGAAAGAAGAGTGGAAAGAACTCTCACAACTTGTTAAGGTATGTGTACATGTATATGTTGTGGCTCAATTTTATCCTTGGTATAAACATAGTCGTTTGTTTCAGTTTCTTATCCTTTGGGAGTCTTTGACATTCTCACCCAGATATATAGTAACTTGTAGTACAAATTAAGTAGATAACATTCTAAATGAGTTATGTGAAAAAGCATCAAAACTAAGAAATTACAATGTAAGCGAGGAAGTTGATTGTTGTTTTGGAAGTTGGTAAAAATTAGGGTAATGCTATAACTTCTCATATTTTCCTAAAGCAATGATAGTGAATAAAAAAAAACACTCTGAACACCACAATTTTGCAAGGGAAAGCCAATCAGGCATGAGAAAACTAAATCGCAAGTAACAACGATAATAAATTAGTGTGTGATTTTCTGGTTTGCTCGCTCATCCTGTTCTTGTTACAACACAATAAACATTCTTGAAATATTTCAGGTGTTCACGGTTTTCTGAGCTTGACAGTAATGTGGATTTTCCTTTCAGGATCGTAAGTTGTTCCCATATTTTGACATGGCGTACCAAGGTTTTGCCAGTGGAGATACTGACAGGGATGCTTGGGCACTGAGACAGTTTATTCAAGATGGACACCAAGTGATGGTGGCGCAGTCATTTGCCAAGAACATGGGCCTCTATGGTAAGTTCTTTGGCTATCATGTTCACAAGTAAGATAGAAACACTAGAAGTGCAGTGCTCCAACCTCAAGTTATAAAATGGTCAACAGACTTAATGTTGGTGGCCAGAAAAAAGGACACTTTGTTCAATATTACCTGAAGGGATTGAGATAAAGAAGATGGCTGCCCCCTATCGCTATTTACTTTGGAAGTACACTTGACATCTCATACCAAGACAACCATGGTAAGAGATGAATTCTACAGGATATAGAACAGAAAAAAATACTTCATGCAAACATTAATTTCATGTAAGCTTTCAAAAGACCATTAACACAACTAACTGGAACACTACAACTTGGCAAATGACCAGTGAAATCAGGTCGCCAAATTTCTAGCGGTGTGAACATGTGGGATGAAAGCCAAGTTCAAGCGAGCTACTTCAAAAGACGAAGTAACGTACAGAAAGTTCGGTTTGAAATTTAGGAAAATGGCTCCTACTCTTGTGTGTGTGTGTGTTTTTTTTTTCAGGCGAAAGGGCTGGAATGGTATCAGTCACATGCAATTCCAAGGAAGAAGCTGAGAGAGTCCTTTCCCAGATTAAGATTTTGATCCGGCCAATGTACTCTAACCCTCCAGTCCATGGAGCGCGCATTGCAGGCATGGTGCTGAGCGATCCTGAACTCAGACCTCAGTGGGAACAAGAAGTAAAGGGCATGGCTGATAGAATTATCTCCATGCGACAACAGCTGGTGGACAATTTGAAGAAAGAAGGTACCACATTGTTACAATAATGGTAGCTTGCGAGCAAGCTTCCCATTTGGGTGCTTGAGGGCTACAATAGTGGCCGCACTGTTAATGTGGCTAAATGTAATTCAGGCGACGTTAAACACGAGACAATGCTGGCCAGCGGTCTCCACCACTAATCGTATGTGGGGCGGTCCTAAGCTTTAGCAGGGCTTTAGTAATTGTACAGCGCTTTCGCAAAAGTCAATAATTTTGCTCACGTTTCCTTTGCGTGCAGTAGCTTTAGCTGTTTTACCCCAAGTCCCCCCTCCCCTTTGGATGTTTTTCTGTCCATTTCTCCACTGATGTTCTCAGTGTGACCGTGCCTCGTGGGTGCTGCTCACAGGGTTGTCATGGTTACCTTCTAGGCTCGCTTGCGGCTCCCTTCTCTTTCACCAGGCACCTTCCCCCACAGTTTAACCAGAAGACGACAATGTGCAATATCAATGCGGAAAATGACTTAGTACAGTCGAAGCTCTCTCGGAAATTCGAAAAAGTGGTCGTAACTAGAGCTGGTAAAACAATAGAGAGTGGTCGCTGACAAGAGCTTCAGAAACTCATTAAAAATTCCTAAATAAATTAAGGTTTAATGAGTGTCTTTATACCGTAAAACTTCGAAATTAAGCCCCTCCAAATATAAGTCCCCCAAACCGGTAACGCAAAAAAGCCTCGGTTAAATCGCCCCTCCAAACATAAGCCCCCCGGGGGCTTGTACTCGGAGAATTGCCCTCAAATACAAAGGAAAACACAGCAAAAACGGTAAATTTACTTCCAACAATAAGGCTAGCCCAACTGATTTTGAAACGCAAATTTCCCTCCCTAGATAAGCCCCTCAAAAAGGGCCTTATAAATATAAATATAAGCCCCGGGGTTTATTTGCGGAATTTTACGGTATCTTACATAGACACGCCTAAAACTTTACGTCCATTTTTTAGACCATTAGCGCAGTGCGCAGGCTCGCTAAAGTTTTGATTTATATGAATAAATTCAGGGTCCGAAATTAACTTTTTAATACGGGGGCCAACTGGCGATCAAGTATAAATTTTTGGTCGCCAGAGGGCAAATTGTGGTCGCCAAAAATTTCCCCTCCCTTTATTTGAAATAGAAGTTTAAACACGAATAAAAAAATGTACGGTATGGACGTTTTTATGCTCAAAAATTCCACTACTTCGGCTCCCGATACCAGAGAGCAGCCGTACGCGTACGAGTGAGGTCTTATTTTTTCCACAAATTACTTTTTGGAGATATAAACACGAGTCCGCCATGTTGCTCGATCCAGGCCACAACCGTGGATATATGGGTATCGTGTTTCAGCTGAAAAGAACATGGCGGCTTTGAACCATTCAACTCATATTGATCGTAGCTGTTGAGGAGGTATTTTTACATGAAGATTCGTTTCACTTTTAATTAAAAAGTATCAGCAGGACAAAACGTAAGACACCTGTTGGCAAATAGCCTCGAGGTTTTAATTCTTAATCATTTTCTCCGAACCTGAAAGTTCACAATAACAGCCAGCTTTACAAGTCGCCAGTTGGCGACCAGCTATGAAATTCTTGTCGCCAGTACTGAATTTTTAGTCGCATTGGCGACCAGGAAGGCGCAATTTCGGACCCTGATAAAACTCTGAGTGGTCGCTTACGAGACCTTAAAAACAAAGGAAAAGTCCAGTTGGGTAATACCAAAAGTAGTTGCGGTCGCTTACGACAGCTTCTCAGTCATTACAAAGTTTAAGTCCCACTGGTTGTTCAAACTGGCTTTCACAAAGGTGGTCGTAACTAGAGCTGATTGCTTACAAGAGTGGTGACAAGGAGAGCTTTAACTGTACTAGTTAAAACAGGTTTATAACTCGTATGGGTAGTCGATAATTCATATCTTATTTGCTAGGATCATCTCATAACTGGTCACATATCACAGAGCAGATTGGGATGTTCTGTTTCACTGGCCTGAAACCAGACCAGGTAAGGATGCTGTTTTTCTCAATTGCTATAGTCAACCCTGTAAGTACCAATATCTGGCACATACTAGACTGCGAGCAGTCTTTTATTTTTCTTTGCAAAGTTACTGCAAGAGAAACCCAAGCACGCGAGCGGTGAGCGGCGAAGCCGCGACGTAGTTTGCAATCGCGCTTGCCGAGAACTAGACGGATTTTAAAAGAAAAGGCGGACTGCAAGCAGTCTAGGCACTTTCAAATTTTCCTAACAGATTTCCACATATTTCCTTAAAGAATGAGTTGAGAGAATTTGATAAAAGATCAAAGCATTTCCTTTTGGTAAAACATTTCACGTGTATTAATTCTTATAACGTTTATCGCCCTCTTGGTTATGTATGGATCTTGTTAGGGAAAAATTGATGTTGGTCACTGTTTGGGCCTAAACGGTGTTTGATAGTGCTGTTGATGAGGATAATAACGACAGCAACGATTTATGGCGATGTTGTTTTAATTGTTTATTCCGGGTCAGCGCTAGAAAAAAAAATTGGATTACTAGATTGTCCCTTGACAATGGGACATTTTCGAGTCCGAGGAACTCTGACTCGGCTTTTAAAACGAGGCCAAGTGCAAAACCTTTGTTGTGAGTTCTATTTGCATGAGAATAAAAAAAAATTATTTTCATATAAATGGCTTCCTCGCTTTGAAACAGAGGCTTGGGGAAATTCGTTCCCACATTTTTCTTGCCCGGGGTCATAGAATGCATGACTTAACTTATGATTTAGTTAGATGACTTACCTGTTCCTTGCCCTTTGGCCAAGTTAAAATGAAAAGTTACTCGCCTGGAAGGAAAATCTAGTTGTCCCAGACTACTGGACAGCACTTTCTCACACCCTGATAGTACACAGTACAAAAACTTTTTGTAAAAGCAGGTATATCAAAAACGGTTGTTCAAAATTGGCTTTACAGCGAAGCTTTAAGCCAAGACACCACAGAAATTTTTATGAAATCTATTTTATCCAGGAGTTGCGGAAAATTAAGAATTTCAAAAAAACAAGGCATATATCAAAATTGATTCAGTGAGATGCAAACGAGGGGGGCAATCTCGGGCGGCTTGATTGTCTTTGTCAATGTAATTTCACTTCTTCTCCTTGGTAAAAGTGCAAGTCAACTATTTTTTTTTGTATAATGTACAATATGCTAAATTGCTTGTTTGACTCTTCAGGTTGAACGGCTTACTAAAGAATACTCCATCTACCTGACCAAAGATGGCCGAATTTCCATCGCTGGTGTGACGTCAGGAAATGTGGGCTACTTGGCACGTGCAATGCACGAAGTTACAAAATAAATAACTTAACCCCCTCTCCCCTACTCTATCAACCCCACCCAACCGTCCCTTTTCCGGAAGTTAGAAATTGACAATGTTATTCTCTGAAAAAGGATAACTTTGATGCAAAAGGATGGCCGACAAAAAATGAAATGAAAAGGACAAAAAGAAGGAGTTATTGCTTCCATTTTTCTTATATCCTCGGTTTTATTATTTCTTTTTTGGACAGATCGCATTTTTAATTTGCGCAATAAAGAAAAATACAGCCCAGAAAATGTTACCTAGTATCGTTATGAACCTTGATAAAAGTGTGAGGTTTATTGAAATCATGGCGAGCATAACAATATAAGGTGATACGAGCAAAATCTTTCACTCTTTAAAGTAGATTTTTTTCACTTGTAAATTTGTTTTTCAAAACCTATAATACAACAAAAAACCTAATTCTTTGAACATTAATTTAACCAGTGGGTCCCGTTATAACAGGTTTGCGTTGTTCAGTGTACTAAATGATCCTCATTGAACTGTCATGATTTCAAAAGAAGACTGCAATCCGTAAAAGGCATCACTCGCGAAGAAATTTCCATGTTTTGTTAGTCGGTTATGTACCCTGTGAGCAGTGGTTTTTCCAGGCTGGACGCTACGGTAAGAAGGGAGAGAAACCACTGCGAGTGACTGTTTGCTTTTCCATCGAGCATACGCGTCAACGTGACGCCTACGCCAAAACGTCAAATGACATCACTTCCTCTTGATTCGAAGGAAACATGAAGGACTTAAAGATCCAACAACGAGACGGCAACCAGAACGTCAAAAACATAAGGTTTAATAAGTAAACCAACAACTTTGCACGTGCATTTCACTTTTTTTGTACATTTCTTTGCCGTTTTTGCACAACTACGACGTGAAAATGCCTAATTTTGCGTTTAATGAAGAACGTAAACAATCAGTAGTTTCTTTCTCTTCGTAGCGTAGCGTCCGGCTTGGAGAAACAACAGCTCGTAGGGTACTAGTGCTGGCCTCCAAGATAGCACTGTGCAGAGATCGGGAAAACTGATGCGAAAAACGCACTGGGCTTTCCCTCTTTCTCAGACCATGCGCGTCCTATTTTAACTTGAACTTGTTTCCGCGACGTCCCTACTATCTGAGAGCCTGGTACAGGCTATGTTTTGTTCAATATGATTTCAATTTTCGTTCTACCGTCGGCCACACATGAAAGCGCTCAGAAGGTCGTAAGAGGGTGGGTATGGGAACGGGGCTAAATTTCAAACCAAATTGCAGGATGATGATCATTTCCAGCTGCAAAGAAGTTCAGTCCCTTATGTGACAGTGAACTGTAAGACACCTGCTAGACTAACTCTGGGACTTAACGACATGTAGTAACAGCTCTTTAGTAGTTTAGCCCTTGTAATGGTATTTAACTGTGTGGAAATATATGGGATGCATTGATTTTGAACAGTGTTGTGGTTCTTGTTGCGTCGTGTTTAAAAACTGCGCAAAGGAAAAGTGGCGGATCCAGACCTCAGATAAGGGGGGACCGGTCATCCAGACCCTGAGATAAGGGGGGAGGGGCAGTCTCCAAAAAAATGTTTTCGGCCCTTCGGGCCTCAGTTTGGTATAAAAGTAAGAGGGGGCCGGCCCCCCGGGCCCCACCCCTGGATCCGCCACTAAAGAAGGCTTCCTACACCCACCTCCTTTACTTTTACAGACCCTCTATTTTCTCCTGAGAAACCGTCGTTTGCGCGTATTGAAATAAATACCCCGGGGGATTTATTGATCCCTAGAGCAACAGGCTGGGGGTGTGTGGAAGTTATCAGCTTGTGTACTAATATTTTTTGCCTCGAGGTCCAGTCTCCTGGAGAACGGAGGGATCGTCTTAGGGGCGTGAATGATAAACTTTGGTCTCGTTAAGCGGGGAAAGCCAACATTTTTACCCATACAGGTACACAGGGCGCAAAGGAGCGAACACCTTAAACGCGACAAAGGTTGTCATTCACACCCCTAAGCAGGACGATCCCTCCCATATATCAATATAGAAAAACGCGCCAAACGCAGTCATAACTGTGTTGGAGTAAGGTTTCGTGGAAGGATCAAAGTTCAAACAAAGCACAAGCCTGGCCAACAATGGTATCATTTAGGGTTTTATTCTAATTTTCCCATAAGCATCCCCGTCACCCCCGGGTCCAGTCTATGTTTACCAAAAACTTGGTGCAGTTAAACCCTGCAATTCGACTACAACCTCGAAAAATTCGGCCACCTGACTATAAACGATCTCCTCTGGGTGTCAGAGGGGTTTCATGCGCGGTTTCCGCTTTCCGTCAAGTCTGTGTGGTTCTCGTGGCTCCGCCGTTCATGTGTCGGCCTGACCCCGAAGTACAGTATCTCCCCTGCAATCGTTCTCAGGGTATTAAAGATCGTAATTTTCTTCACAATTTGGCATTAGTGAATGAATCCCACCCCGTTTTAACCTGGCAACCAGACGGTCCCTTCCCTTTTTTGTTTGGCGTGCTTTCCACGAAAAAAGAACGCCTGATGATAAGTTACCGCGGTTTTTTTTTTTTAAATTATGATTAGCCTGCGTAGCAAGCGTTTCCTCGCGAGGTTGGAAACGCTTGCTACGCAGGCTAAGTTATGATACGCGCTCTCGACGATCTCTAAACTAGAGGGTCTATGTACACTCTATCGACACTCTATGCATTCTCGTCCCCAGAGCCCGTCGTTGGTCGGTTACAAATTAAGCCGAGTGGCTCTGGGGACGAGAATGCACTCTATGTTGAACTGCAAAGGACCGCAAACTTAACCGCAAACGAATGTGCCGAAGAACGTAGGATCTTAAGAAGACCTGATCAGCAAAAATATACAAAATAAACATATTGAATTCTGCAAAGCTCGTCCTACTACGTGAATATTAACTTTGCAAGACAACACGACACCGAAAGAACCCAAAACTGAGCAGGGTTGTTGCCGTCGACAACTGTTTCGACATTATTGCCATTCGAGTATCTTCTTTCAGCCACGTGACAACGGTACTTAATTCATGTAACTGCCATTATAGTCTATAAAATAACTGAGATAGTACGCGTGATCTGATTGGTCAAAAACCTATGGTTTATTATACCGGTAAACCCATAGAAAAAGGCATCCGGACCACGAGCCATAAACAAAACCGGCTATTGATCTGCAAACAATGATTTTAGAAAGGCTAAAAAAAAGAACAAGCTACTTACCCAGCCCTTCTTAATATCAAAAGCGTTGGTTTCCACATTTTATTTCTGCCATAGCTTTAGAAGTTATAAATTAGAAAGCTGGAAAGCAGCTTACATTTCACGACGATGCCAAATCGCAGAGAAAGACAACAACTGTGTGAATTTCTGGTGTAGAAAGTCTCCAGGAAAACTTGACCATGTGCCAACCAGCAACGAAACGGGTAGTTTTAGCATTCTTGATTTATTTTATGTCAAAATTAAATTCCTTAATGAAAGAAATTGTTCCAAAAAGAGATCTCTGATCAAGGTGTGGTACAAAATCGGCCGCTGTAGGTTGTAAACAAGCTGCCAACGATGATGAAAGATGTCAGTGTTTCGGGCTGGTTTTTTCCAACATTTGCACAAACTATTCGGTGATATCGATGCCATAACCTACCTCAAACCACCTGACTTTACAAATCGACAAGTATTAACGACAATTTGTGGCTACGGCAAAGAAACCTTTCTCCACCAGTGACATATTTCCATCGGTCGCTGTTCGTGCATATAAAAGTTACATGCGACAACTTCGCAAATGCAGCCACGTCGTTACCGCAGCATTTCTTAATCATAATAAAGTCCAGAAAACAGATCTTAAACCACTGCGGCTTGTACTATGTGAATGAAGTCCTCCATTACAATAGCTGCCAGTTCCGTCTGTAAGCACGAAATTTTTACGGATCGACTCAACAAAATACAGCCACAGGTTGCCCAAGCGTAATATGGGCCTGTGGTGGCGTAATATGAGAGTTTGTATGGGAAAAATAGAGTTTCAAACTTAGATGAAATAAATGAAGTAAAAGCGATAAAAGTTATCAATAAAGTGTAAATATTGTTACCTGGAGTCGTTGTCTTTGTTTTTACGAAGTTTCAGCGCGATTTGAGTACTTTTACATCATCTGACCTGACAGTGTAATAATAAGAGACAAGGTAGGACAGAATCGCTCGATCGATCTTCAAAGCTGCTCAGAATCAGCTCCAAATTTCACGCGAAAAAACAAACACACTTACATTTTACGCCGCCGAATCCACAAAGTAGTACCTTAAGATCACCTTCTTGCAATCCGTTCCGGTAAACCTTGCGTTTGGATCGCATAACTCGATTGAAAAGATCAAATACAGTTCAAAAATCGGCGCCATTTATCCGTGACTAGGGGCGCTTTCCATTTAGTCAAAATTTCCGGAATTTCCGGTTCGGCGGTAAATGGAACACGTTTCGTCGGTTCGTCCCACTGGAAAATTCCCAGAAAAAGTGAAAAATCTAAAAAGGTGGTCCCGTTTTCCCGGTTGGAATTTCCGAACGGAATGTCGTGTTCCATTTACGTTTCTCGTAGTTTGTACCAGTTCCAGGTCCACGGTCGGGCACCGCGCCACGTACCGGGGCTTACGACCAAATGGAACAACTTTTTACCAATCGGAAATTCCACTTTTGCTACCACCGAAATTTCCGGGTTTTTTTCGTAAATGGAAAGCGCCCTAGGAAAAGTGTAACATTTCAACCGTTTTGTCGCTCGGCGGTGACTGGGCGCTAGCGTCAAATAATAACTCACCAGGAGAGGGTCACATTACTTTGTTAAGACAAATCTCTACGCACCCACCTCCCAGCAAGGTCGGCTTCTTTGTTTTCATTTGTTTTCATTCGACCAATGAACGAAGCGCTGGAGGAAACCATCGAAACGCAAAAGAAATTTCGTGCACTCCGAGTTCTGAAACAGCTGATGTAAACATAACACCATTTAACATGTTGTCGACCTTGAAAAGATCGGCTTCAACTGGATTTGAAGGAATTGTAAACAAGAAAAGAAAGCAGAACAATGTGGAATTTCATCCGCTGGAGGAAACCATCCAAACGCAGAAGAAATTTCGCGCACTCCGAGTTTTGAAACAGCTGATGTAAACATCAACACCATTTAACATGTTGTCGACTTTGAAAAGATTGGCCTCAACTGGTTCTGAAGGAATTGTAAACAAGAAAAGAAAGCAGAACAATGTGGAATTTCATACAGCTCTTCGAATCTGGTAAGTTTTGTAACTTGAGCATGCGATTACCATGTAAAAAACAAAAACTATTTACCCAGTTGGCGGTTGAAAGTATAAACGAAAGTACAAAATCATCATGACATTCATAATCACCCTATCTAATCTGAAGATATTGTATCATTCGAAGGGCACAGATGGCAAATTGTTGCTACATTTCATCAGTATGATTGGACATGCATAAAGCAAAAGATCAAGCTTAAAGTTAATCAATTTCTTTCAGGATTATTCAGAATTACGAAGTTAATGAAGGCATCATTACATCCACTGAGGACATTGTAGCCCACGCAAGAAAAGAGAAGGAAAACTCATCTTTAAATACAACGGATATAACAGCAAATGCCACTTCTAGAGCGGTGCAAGACATTTTCGGAAATTCAGTGAGAAAAATTGTCAAACGGGTTGGCAAATCAGTACAAAGAGCATTTGAAAATTTAAGCAAAAGAAGCATTACATTAATCTCCCAATCAGACATTGATCTTGAACAAGAGTGGTGCACTTTAAGGCATGATGCCCCTGCAATTGCAAAGGAATCTGGAGATGGAAAGTGGGAAACACTCATCAGCAACCAGTTCGATATAACCTTTGGACGCTTTGAAGAAAGTCGGTGTGATGATAGGGTGATGGTTTCTGAAGTAAGCTTTTATAAAAATAGTCAAGAGAAGAAGATCCAAATGAAGATTGTGTATGACCAGTTCACTGTAAGCCCGCAACTCACAAAAACCATCAACGATCAACTGAGTGGATTACCAATCATGGAACGGGCCAAAACTGTAATGTCCTTATTGGACACTTCATATGTGTGTCATGGTTTCCTGGCATCGGAAAACAGCGAAACCCTAGAGCTTTACAAAGTGAAAGTACAAAAACACCTAATTACTGAACAGCTTAGTAGTGGTAATATCACTGAGAACCGGGTTTTCAGTTCAGCCTGCGAAGTATTCACCAACTCAGCAGGAAAAACATGTTCTAAATGTGCCACAGTTAAATGGCTTTACAACAAGAAGGAGAAACGGAAACAGCAACAGTACCCTCTCCATCCCAAAACAAATCACAGGTATATGTCCAAGGAAGAGCTGGTTGAAAAGGTTGCAATCGAGAAAAAGGCAAAAGAGAAAGAGAAAACAAAAAGAGAGGAGTTGGAGGCAGAAATGATTGCACTTGAGGAGGAAGACCACAGTGATCTTAAGGCAATCATGTCAAATGTAAACAAAGAGAATGTTCCAGATGACATGAAACTTCTATGGGAACAGCAGGAGAGTATCCTGAAAGCCAGTTCAGTAAAGGGATATAGATGGCATCCCAGGTAATAAGCTACGGTCGTAATATTAAATAACTAGATATAGAGAACTGATTTTTAAATTTAATATTAATTAATTCAAAAAGTGAAAGATTCTTTACCAGCCAAATTCTACTGTTAGCTCATTACTGCACTGAACAGTCAACTTTCCTGCAATGTGATAATAAACCTCTCGCCAGTTCAGTTCATTTAGTAAGTTAATTCTCTCTTTTTTTTCAGAATAATGAGGTGGTGCATCGAGCTATACTGTAAAAATCCCCATGTACTAGATCCTTTAAGGAAAGTGTTGATCCTTCCAAGTAATCGCACCATAAGATAAACTATAAATAAGTAATATAGAATATTGGCTGTGTCAAAATGGACATGCCTTTTTTTACCCCGCCCCCACATACTGAAATTTGTCATTTTAACATTGTAACTTTCTCAAAATATCCTGTTACTTCCCATGGGGGTATATCAATACCTTTTCTAGAAACACACATTTCATATATAATAATTATTGAATTGCAACACAAGGTTTGCAGTGTAGCCTTCATAACAAGTAGTAAAAATATAAATGGTACACAATCCTATTTATATAAGCCAGAAGTTTGGTTCCCATAGAGGTTTATTGCATTATGATATGGTGGCAGGTATCACAAGAACAAAGTAGTGCAAAGGCCAGGATGGGATTCTGATATATTGAAATGGTGCTTGAAAGAAGCCAAAGATAATAATCTCAAACCCGAAGATTACATGGGAGGTTTTGTTATTGATGAAATGAAGATCCAGGTACTTTGCAATAAGTTATTGTCTCATTTTAATTTTTCAATTATTTAATAGGCCGTTTTACAGTTATGGATGGAGGTGAAGCTGAGGGTGACCTTGTTTTGATACAAACATTCTTTGCTAAAAATATGTCATGGAAATTGTTCTTGGAAGATACTATTTAGCATAAGATTGACTTGATTTACATAATAAAGCAGGAAGATTTGCATCTAAACAAGGTCATCCTCAGCCTCGCTTACATCCATAACTGTAAAATGGCCTATTTTCATACATAATGTGCTAATTGTGATGTAAAGCAGGTTGTCATGGCATGATTTCCAGGAAATATGAATCGCCCTGCCTTAATTGAATGTAAAATAATACACTTTAATTAAATAATTAATCCTTTGCTGATAATTTTCCTCTTACAAGTGCAGTCTTAAAAACTGTTCTCTTATAGTTTCATTATTTCCTTTTTGCAGGAAGATCTGGAAATGGTTGTACAAAATGGCAGGTACCGGATTGTTGGTTTTGTTGATCTAGGACATATTCATGATGACATGGAAAGACTAGCAGGTATAAAATATCATCCAGATTGCAAACTTTAATGTAGACAATTTTTAAAAAAATGAAAAAAAAAATTGATGCCAGTAGTATTTTTAATACCGGTATGTTGTATATGTTAATAATTTATACAATCATGGTGAAAAATGAGCGGTGAAATCCAGTAAAAGAGATTGATTGAACTGAGTTTGGAGAAAGTTCAGCGCTATTAAATCGTGAGTCATGATTGGCTTATGATGACTTTAGAGAGAAGACATGACTTGATCAAGGTATTAAAACCATATTTTTTACCTAAAAGACTCCATTCTACTAAAAGTTATTTTATAAAAGCAATAGACCACACTTTCTATGGGTTTACCGGCGTGATAACCCACTTGATTTACAAGCTTTTCTCGTGTTCTCCCAACATCCCGCGTGGGTTATCACGCCGGTAAACCCATAGAAAGTGTGGTCTATTGCTTAAATATTCACCAGGTAGGATCAGGGGCAGTGTCACGGTTGTCGTAGCGTGCGAGCAAGCTCTCCGGGGCGCTCTGGCGGCAGGGCGGGAAAAGGAAGGAGAGCTTGCAACTGCGTTGCCTGCGTGCAGACGTCTCTGCACGCAGGCAGGCAACTGCGTCTCTGAAATTTGAATATCTGCATCGAAAAAGTCGATGCGAAATGATTGTTGACAGAGATAACATAAGTAATGACGTAGTTACGGTTGGCGCGTGCTTTTACGGTGTTGTTTACATTGGCGCTGACTGGCGGAAATTCTGAAAGCTCCGTCGGAACGCCGATTCAGGAAAAAACCGGAAGTTGTATGGAAGCGAGGCCTAAGGGCCCTTCGGCCTTCGTGGCGCCTGGCGGTAAAAACAAATGGGTTGTCGGAAAAGTTTCAAGATGGAGCAAGTAAATATTGACATCCGAGGAAAGAACGGGAGCTCCGTTCATAGATTTACAGTCAAAGCAGGTCAAGCGTACCCCCCAAGATTCTATTAATGAATTGATTATTTGAAACTTGATGAATCCGATAGTGGTTCCCGTATCTTTTGTCAAATTCAAATCGGCCGTTTCTGCATGCGTAATGGGAAGTGAATATCTAACGAGAACTTCTCTGTATTAGGTCAGACTGAAAATTTTTGAATAGATTATATTTCTTAGAAGATATTTACATCAAATTCAGCGAAACTGAGGTGGTAGAAATTTCGCGACTGCCTCGCGTGTGAATTCACGGCTCATTACCCAGGGGTACCCAACGAGAATATAGTTCTTAACATAGCATTGTTGAACGTATGCTGACGTATTTTAGTATTTAAACAGTAGATATAGGCATATTTTTATCCCCTTAAAATTTTTCATCTGTTCGAATTTCCTAGCTGAAAGTATAGTGATCCGAAAATTATAGGGATCAAAACTTACCTTTTCGAAAATTTCAGTCAGAAAAAAGGCTCCCGAAAATTCTTGGTGACCTTTAAAGGTAAAAATCCGTTATAAATAGGCAATTATATCATTTTTTAGATGTTCGAAAATCCTAGGAGAGGCAGGCAAGCAAGAAATTTTACAACAAATGTTCCGAAAATTCTAGATCTCAAATCGTCTTCCGAACAGATATTTTTCGAAAATTGTCGTTGGGTGCCCCTGATTACCCATGCACTAATGCAGAGATGAACCTGAAATCTACAACTACCAACGCATTCAACTTTTGGATAATAAATTTATTAATGGGATCTTGGGGGGTACGCTTGACCTGGCTTGACTGTAAAAATTTGTAGGTTTACAGTAAACCAAGGAAAACTCTGGTTAAAAGGTAGAAGAATAAACCAAGGCGGTAACAAAAAAGTCCTTTTCGAAAGTTAAGTTTAAGGTGAAATGATTTTATAACTCTGTAAAAAGATCGAAAGATAGGATAAATTAATTTGCTTCCTGGCACGCAGAGTAAAGAAGCTTAATGTTATGCCTGAAAACGATGTTGTTTACGTTAGGACTTTGTGTTGGGCCTCCTACAAAAAATATAGTAGGTATTTGTTAACCCAGTTGGCAAACCCAAACTTGCACCAGCCGCGTGTGTGATTTATTATGTCCTGCTGGTAGGAGCGGCTGCAGTTGCCGTGCATGTCATGGCAGTTGTATGGAAATTGGATGAAATGTCACGGAATAATGAAATGAAAAATCAATGTGAAAATGACGTTCCTTGCATGTCTTAAGGCTGGTTTTCACTAGCGACGGAGTCGGAGTCGGAGTTAGCCTCCCCGCAGAAGTCCTTTGGGGTTCGTTTGTCACGCATTCATTTCTCCCCCTTTTATGAATGCGTGAAGTTTTGTGAAAATCAAAAATCGGAGTCATAAGCGTGACGGAATCGGAGTCAGAAGAATCAGAACGTTTCCATTTCTTCCGACTCCGCTTAAGACTCCGTCGCTTACGTTCCGCTTATGATCTAGCGAAAACCAGATTGTCGGAGTCGGAAGCAGAAGCGGAAGGATAAGCCAATCACGATGCACGTTCCCACGCTTTGTGATTGGTTTGGTTCTTCTGCTTCTGCTTCTGACTCGGACAATCTGGTTTTCACTAGATCATGAGCGGACCGTAAGCGACGGAGTCGTAAGCGGAAGCTCTACGCTTCTGATTACGACTGCGTCGCTAGTGAAAACCAGCCTTTAGCCAAGAAAATGGGAAATTCCAGGTAGACGAACAGTGGAACATAAGCCAATCATGGCCCTAAAGCTTATCAAGCCAAGGCATCATGCAGATACGCTAAGTGATAAGAGGAGGGGCGTGTTGTCTAATTTTTATGATCCCCATCCTTTGAAATCGAGAATTAGTTAGACCCCTAGGCTGTTGAAAAACTCAAAGTGAACATTGTCAGAGTTAACAAAGGTGTTCCCTTTCAAAAGATTAATTCCAATGCTTCTGATATAGAATATGTGAATTCCCTAATTGAAATTGCTGCTAAAGGATCTGCTCTACAAATGTAAATGAAAGGTTTTACTCACATCTGTTTCTTCTACATACAACAGTACATATACTTCTGTTCTCCAACCAAATCCATGTTTCACTACAATTTTTCAATACAACAGTGTCTTCGATCAAGTCAATTTAACAAACAAAGCCGACAATACAGACAATAATTGATGTGACCACAAAAATCAATTTCAAGATCTCATGCGTCAACTCAAAAAAATACCATCTTGTCTCACTGAGCCAATTGAACAGTCAACAATACAGATATTGTAATTGACCTGAACTTGAACACAAATCATTTGATGGATCAGCCCTTCAGCAGAGATCAAATACGTGACAGATATTCAGCAATCAAGAAAGAAATATTCAATGAAGTAAAGGAAATTTAAAAAATGAAGCTGAGACCAGATATCAGTCTGACAACCAAAAGTGGGTTGATCATAGATTTAATAACAGCATCCAAAGGTCAGTGGCCTGTCGACATAAAGCTAATACTTCTCCTTACAAAAATTATTAAAGACGTTTTAAGTTACGGTAAGGGTGTGCATAAAAAAGCCGTAAAAGATGGAATTGGAAATGAGCAACTTACCATTTTCTTAGTATGAGGAAAAAATGAAAAAAGATGTCCATGAAGGACTGAAAGTCCAGTCTTATATATTTTTGGTTTCTAAAAGCCATGGGTTTTTACGGGTGTCAGCTGATGAACTTGTAACTGATTAAAGCTGTGAAAACCCCCCAGGGCTGGTTGAAGCAAAGAACATAAAATGTAAAGAAAATAAAAATCTAAAGATTAATTTAGTAAGAAAAGGGATTATAGTAACAACGATGGCATCATTAACAAGAGCCACCTTTATTACTACCAAATTCAACAACAAGCATTTGTTGCAGGGAGAAATTGGTGTGATTTTGTAGTATGAGGGAGCAAATAGGAATTGTTTTCAGCAACAGGTACTTTTATTATGGCATCGTGGAAGGACCAATACATTTTACCAGAATTAGTATACCCCAGGCTTAAGTTTGGCCTGCGGTAAGAATTCAAGTTAAGTTAGTTTTTGCCAATCAAGCAAGTCGGTTTGGTTTATTGTTAGCACAGGTCTTTTATTCACTCTGATCCTGCATGTGAAGAATCGCTTATTATAATCTATCATGTCACAACCTGTAATAAAGTAAATGCTTTCACACTAACTATTAATTGTATGTGATAAAATACCTTATATCCATTCCCTTCCCCAAAAAAGTAGAAATTTGAAAAATGTTTTTTCCTGGTGTATTATTTATGAATGGAAAACATCGTCAGTATTCACTTGAGTGGCATCTCTCATAATGCCATAATAAGTCAGATGGGAAACGCTTGGTTCTATATACTTCCAAAACGTTATAAGTAAAGTAAAGTTTCATAATCTGGAAACCCAGTGTAGACTAAGTGAATACCATCTGGGTTTTATGAGAAGCGTCCCAGACCAAACGTGAAAGTTTACTCCTTCTTTCTTGCTTTATAAAGTTACATGTATTTATGAAGGATTTCAACTTCTAAACGTTTTGCTTCAGCAAAATGTTTGATCGCTGAAAGACCTATAAGTTAACAGCTTGTACTTCATCGCTCAATGACGATTCTTCTTACCTTTTTAACAGATTCAGCATTCAGAGAATAAACAGCAGAATTGGGAAGGCCATTCCAAAGGGGGATAACAAGTGAGAAAAAGGAAAACTTTTATACATTGGTGCGAGCAAAGATAAGTCTAGTCTGCTACACAGCCGTTTTTAGTGTCATCACGCAACGGAGGAGCGTTGCGTGACGACACTAAAAACGGCTGTGTAGCAGACTAAGATAAGTCTGAACTTATGAGGATGGTTAGAGCGATTGCTTCTATGAGCTAAGGTGACAGATGCTGGAAATGTTAAGTGAGTCCAGTTGTGCACAGCTTTATACATTATGGTAGCGGCGTTTAGATGTCGACGGACTTCAAGTGTCCCAGCCCAGCAAATGCTGCATAGAAGTTACGCTGGAAAACTGAGATTAATTGTGTAATCGGTGAGACTGATTGTGTAATCGTTTCATACGAAATGTTCTGAACAACAATACTCCTCTTTCCCATTTTCTACTTGATTCAGGATCTAATGAAAATGTTTTGGTATATAGGTGAGATTTTCACTTCGATTATTTCACATGGCTTGTTGTTACGTCGCCATTTTGATTATAAGGGCCCTTTGGCCTCGCTTCCATGCAACTTCCGGTTTTTTCCTGAATCAGCTCGGTAAACAAAATGGCTGCAGTAATGCCCAAAAAAGATCACTTTGTGGCAACAAGTAAGGCTTTTCGAAGTATCTCTGAAGTAGAGAAAACGATGTCTTCCTTTGTCGGAGAAACGACAGCTGAAGTCATAGCAAACATGTTCAAAGATGGCGAAAAAATTATGCCTTCCTTGCTTCGAGTTCTTGGTGTTGGAACCGGTAATGGGCGACATGATATCAGAGTTCTAACTATCGCTTCATCGGCGCTAGGATCCTCTAAGATACATGCTACCATTGTAGAACCAAATGTAGAATTGATGGCCGGTTATAGATCGCTTGTTTCGCCGCTACCCCAGGCACTCGAGGGGAAGGTCACATTCGACTGGCACGAGAAAACATTGGCAAAGTTCATGGAGTGTTGTCCTAGAATCGAGCAGTTTGATCTCATTCATTTCGTAGCATCACTGTACTACATGGATGCTGAACAAGCTCTGAGAAACTGTTATGAGAGACTTGCCTCGGGTGGAGCCATTTTCTGTACAGTTGGCCCAGAAGAGGCTTTTTTCCCAAAACTGTCGCGCAAATTAAAAGGTAAAATCAACCTGGGGTCGATTCACAAGTTTTATACGGAAGTGGATCTCATAAGCATTTCCGAGAGGAACAACTGGAAGTATAAAGAATTGCACAAAACTAGCTATGATGCAGATATAACCAGCTGTTTTGATCATTCATCTACAAAAGGAGGCCTTATACTCGACTTTTTAACCCATTGCCAAGATTTCCGAGGCACAGCTGACGAGACGTTTTATAAAGACGTGATGACGTTTTTGGAAGAACAATCCATTACTGACGATAGTGGAAAGAAGCTTATAAAACCTGAAATTACTGCATTAGTAATTTACAAATAATATCAGTCTACAAACAACTTTGCCAGCAGAAGAGTATGTAGGGATCGGAAGTTAGTTTTAGTCATCTAAAAGTAAAGGAAATGCGGAAAATAATATGTACGGTACTTCTTTTAGTCGACCAGTTTATGCAATTATCTGGTTGGGAGATATTTGCACACTAGACTGGTCAAGCGTACTCTCATAATAGATTGTAGACTTTGTATTGCGTCCTAATTTCATGTCTTCTTTGTTTACTCGTAACAAGACGCGCCAGTGTGTGAACTCGGCTTTCCAGGCTTTCTCTTAGTTTACATTGATAGAGCGGGAAATGCATTAGGTATTTATGGTACTACAGCCCATGTGGATTACCCTAATGAAAAAGACTGTAAAGACGCGAACGTTCCAAAGAGGCGCAAATACCAGGAATGCTAGACAAAGTGATTCGTCAAAGTTGAGCGGGCGATACTTTTGTAACTAGTTTTCATTTTTTTTTTTCATGAGCTTCATCCGAATAACAATATGAACACCCAAGTTTTCTTCTAATGCTATATAATTTCTCGACTTGCACTTAACATGAAAAGTGAAAATTGCCCAGCATGTCTTCTCCTCGCAACCAGTGATAATCGCAACGACGATCTCGATTAAACGGATCGAGTCACTGTATTTGTCTGACAGTTCCAGGATGCATTATCCTCTAGACAACCCATATCACTAAAAATTTCGACCAAAATCATTTTCGATCTCTCACAGTGGCAACAAAACCACACAGTGACGGATCCAGCCCTTCAGACAAGGGGGGTGGGGAGGGGGGCAGTCATCAAGACCATGAGATAAGGGGGGACGAGCCCCCCCGGGCCTCTCCCTCGGATCCGCCACTGCCACAACACTAGTAAAAGCAGCCTTTTCTTCTTTCATAACGACAACATTTCGGGGAATCATGCCTCGGTAGGCCAATGAATTTGCCGGAAATCGATCACATGATAGCCGGTAAACACATACACTTTAAAGAGCAGACGGCGATTTAGTAGGCGAAGACAAAACCAAGGCCATACCCACCTAAACCCGGCCTCTTCCTGACAGGAAGACAGAGCAACTCTCTGGAGCTGATAGGCTACTTGATAACGTCTTTTTTACTCTCTCAAGACCAGTATTCATTTCGTATTTTGTTTCATGTTTAAATTTGGTAATCTCAGGGGGAGTTTAAAAACAAAAGAGCTAATTTGCACGAAAAAGCAAAACCCTGAAGGATTCTTGTAGCACGTCGTTGTCATGGCAGCCGCCCTAGCTGTAGGGACCTTACGAAACTACGATAGCGACGGAAATGAGAAGGTCAAAAGAGCAATAGGTTTAATGAGCAAAACAACAACTCTACACGTGCATCACGCTTTTTTGTACATTTCTTTGCTGTCCCTGCACAACAACGATGTGAACTTAACAAATTTTAAGTTTACGTGAGAACGGGAACGGAAAGACGATAAATTCTACCATCTCTGTCTGAACTCGGGCGCGGTCCCCTCTCTTCAGCTGCAACCAAAATTCTCTTCATTTAAGTAACAGGGCGAATTGGGATAATCGCGAAAACGTTTAAAAGGATGGGAAGTCTATTTTTCAGCGACGTTTTCATGGACGTCACCCTTGTCGGATCGTAAGGTTCCTCACGGCGACGGCGACGGCGACGGCGACGGCGACGTAGCCGTAGCCAGGTCGTTGGGTCGGAAGCTCCTAGCAACATGACGCGCATGCTCAACAAAGATGAAGCATTCTGCTGGCAGAGTGGACGAAAACAGATCTCGTAGAAATTTTCACTTCATCACTTCCTTCTCAAATCTATTATTCTGCTCCTGATTTTGCTCTGACAGTTTCCCTAACGTTTTCAGAGGCGCCTTCTATAAAGTTGGAATATATCTAATGAAAACAGGTTTGCTACATTTCAAACTCTAATCCAGTCCCGTCTAATTTTGCCAACAATTCCTTGTCAAATCTCTCACTTTGCTCTGGAGTAAAGTAATTCTTCCAGTCTCCCACTGCACCCTTGCGCAGAAATTTTGGTCCATCCTCTGTTTCGCACAGAAGGTAACTTTTCAGGTTTTTCATCATTCCATTGAACGTACACTGCTCTGTGATGCGATTTAGGAGTTCATCTGAAAGGGGCTTGCCCAGGAACTCGGAGATTATACGAACATGTTTTAAAAGATCCTATTAAGGGAAGAAACAAATAGTCTGCTACACAGCCGTTTTAGTGTCGTCACGCAACACTCCTCCCTCCCGTGGGGAGCAACGTTGCGTGACGACACTAAAACGGCTGTGTAGCAGAGTAGGAAACAAAGGGTTTAAAAAAGGCTTCACTTGAGAACCGTACAGAAGATGCTCAAGCCACTTAAGTCGTGACTATCTAATTATAAATGCATATCTTGATAAAATGCTATTTAGAACGGTTTGCTTCTATCAATGATCCCTGAAATTGAACTACAAATGTACTTTAATGGCCTTCGCAATAGAGTACTAAAGTGTGACGTCATAAAAATGAAATTTCTGAAATTATGGGATTTGTCAGGATATTCTGAAAGAACAATGTCCAAGAGGCCTACTTGCCAAAACTGAGCATTTCGGGGCAACTTGTCTCTGAGATCGTAGCCCAGTTATGCTTAGAAAACTCCATACAAACCCTTCTAAATTTTTTTGGGGTCGACCCAAAAAAAAATTAGAAGGGTTTGTATGGAGTTTTCTGAGTATAACTGGGCTACTATCTGAGAGACAATTTGCCCCGAAATGCTCAGTTTTGGCAAGTAGGCCTTTTGGACATTGTTCTTGCAGAATATCCTGACAAATCCCATAATTTCAGAAATTTCATTTTTATGACGTCATCACTTTAGGACTCTATAAGAGACATTTTAGAAGCTCAAATAGCTTACCTGCAGAATACCCGGCCATTTCGAAGCTATATCCCTATAGCAGTGGCTACGCGGTTACGGGGCTACGTAGAATACCCGGCCGCTTCGAAGCTATTACCCCTCGCGTAGCCACGTAGCCGCATACCACGTTGAAGTTTTGTGTTGCAATCCGAAATATCGGGCAAATATAATTCACCCCTTTATTTTTGTTTTCCTTCTATATTTTTTTCATCCTTCTTCGTGCCGTAAGGATCAGTTTACTGTTTTGATTTTAAAGTTTGGTAATCAAGATTTTACCGATCCAGGTCTACTAAAGATCCAGCCGACCCTCACTGGTTTGTCGTTGTGGTTTTGCCTTCACTAGTGTTTCTGATAATTCTGAGTTTGCCAGTGAGTCATACCTGAAATTACAATATGGGATTGCTCTGGGGGACGATTGCGCAAACTTGTAATAACAAAAAACAGAAGCAAGAAAAAATGGTATAACGTCACAACATACCAGAAGGTACACTTCCTATGATTTTGAAAACGTACTATGATCTTTATGAGAGGAAAACGTTCGAGTCATAGTTGGAGTAAAAAACTTTTCTTCTAGCCACAAGCATTAATCAGTGCAAAACAAATGTAATAAATTTATTCACCCCTGAAAACTGCTCAACAGTTATCGTTCAATATGATTACAAACCTTTTTCAAGTCTTCATATTTAAGAAACAAGACGTTAGCATCATCTCTGTGTTTCCACCATCCAAGTACATGTTTATCCCAGTGACTCCAAAGTGCTGTAACGTATAACAGTTGTGTAAGTAGCCTACAGAACAGGCGCTATTTCTCACGATGGGAGCACGAATTAGAAGCGGACGCGGTACGCGAGACACACGTGAAGTGGGAAGGCGCCGTTTTCTTGCTCCTTTCATGTCAGCTTCGTGCTTGCCTTAGACTACTAGCAGTCTCTCTTTTTTCTTCGTTCGTCGAGCAAAACGTGCGAGACACGTAAATGACCACGCGCGTGACTGAAGGCGCGAGACGGGAGAGGCACAAAAAGAGAGCCTATCTGTTTTCTTCTTGGGCTGCCGACCTCGTTTCTCGCGTCTCTCTCGCGGCTTCGCCGTTCGACGCTCGCGCGCGCGTGCCCTCCCCTCACTAAATCTGGAGAAAAAGAGAGACTGCTCGCAGTCTATGCTCGCCCGAAGAACGAGAAAAACTAGCGCCTGCTGTGCAGGCTGTGGTGTAAGTTGATCGATTCTTTGAAACGATCCGTTTTTTCCGGTTTGGTGTGAGAAGAGGTGGGGCAGTCCTTCCTCATTATTTGGGCCATTTAATAATTTTCATCGTCTATGCTCGTAAAGACCCTAGAAATAACATCAAAATGCTCAAATTTCAAGTTGAACAACGAGCCGGCGCAAATCTTGGATTGTGTCACTTCTATGGTCTATAAATGTATTGACAATGAAAAATTATTTTCTTTTTTTTCTTCAATTTTTATGGGAAATCGATCAATAATTGGTATGAAGAAGAAGAATCAGAGTTTGCGGTTTCATAGTTAGTCTGGGTTGTGGTTTCGAATTTTGATGCCTAATAATAGAACAGAGCGTTTTCACTTCCGTGGCCAGCAGTTACCGTAAATCGTCTATTAATTAAGCCCCCCCCGGGGGGGGGGGGGCTTATTTATTTCAGGTCCATTTGAGGGTAACTTAAGAGAGACAGTGGCTTATTTGAGAGGAGGGCTTATTTAATTTAGAAAAGACGATGGTATCAGTTCTCCATAAAGAACTAGAATACGAAGCGAAAAAGCTCAAGTACAAGAGGGTTGGAGGTCATGCAGCCGAGGATCAGAATAAAATCCGAAGTTCCAGTTGGTAAATAAACGAACCATCCTGGATCAGTCCACAAGATGTTATACAGTCGTGATTGATTTATACAGTCTATCATTCATTTGTGAAGAATAATCAGGGGAGGGGAGGTGGGTAGAGGGAAGGTGGGTAGAGAGGAGGGGGCTTATTAACCTTCTTCCCCGGAAAAGAAGGGAGCTTATTAGAGGGAAAGGCTTATTTGAGAGGGGGACTTAAAAGAGGATTTACGGTATGCAAATTTGTTGGAACAAAAACAAAAGAGTTCAGCTCCCTTTCAGGATTTGTTTGGAACACCAACATGGCCGCCTTGACTTCATGTGAAAACGCCCTGCAGACGTAGGGCTCCTGATTCTCAGCACCACGACCGAGGTTCAACTACAAAAATCCCCGGGAGGTACTCACGTATACGGCAAACGGCAAACGTCAGATTCAAGTTGAAATTCACGTTTTGTGGAGAACGTGAACACAAGACAACACCTTCAATACAGTCTTTTAAAATTCAACTCCAGAAAAAATTGCCAACATTTGACGAACTGAACGAGTTGAAATAAGTGTGATAAAGTTTGAAGCAGTGCGACTTCACTTTTTAATTGACGTTTTCGTAGCCGTCGTTGTCGTCGTTGCTTAAGTTCTCTATTCTCTCTCGGACGGGGAGGTTTCGCCCTCAGGTCCAAGCCCTTTCTCTATAATTTACCAATTTTGACTGAAAAAATACTCCTTTCATATTCCTTCTATTGTCAAATGGTACTCCTTTCACATACCTAGTTTAGAACATTGCATCGCATTTAACTGCTGTAAATGCACCGTCTTTAAAATATGAATAAATCTCAATACCACAACGTTTTCTCGACCTTTTTACAGCCAAAAAATGCATCTGTTAGCCCTATTGGGCCTTTTTACTACAGACCGAAATGACCGATTTCCCTAACTTTTCATATAAGGCTCAACTAGTGAAATCACAACCCTTTCGTATCCGTGAAGCCTGAAAAGGTACCCCTTGCGGGCGGAGCCTTCTAATGGCCATATAGGTCTTATAGGGAGTAGGCCTTTCCCGATTTTGGAAGGTTGCTCACTGGAATGCCAAAAAGTTGCTAAAAAATTGCCAAAAATCCAAAAACTTGCTCCCTAAATTTCAAAAGCTCGGTTTTTCGTTCTTCACAATAATTACTAACATCGGTCAAGAAAAATAGCTGGAAACTTAGCTATTTTCAATTTACAAAAAAGAATTTAAAAAGTTGATAAACATACAAGAAATTCGCACGAATTAAAGTTTTTTATGAAATCGTTGACTTTTTCGTCCTTGATATGTGCTCTATATTTTGCTCAAAAGTTGCTCAGAAAGGCACAATTTGCTCGAGGCTGCTAGAACCTCAAAAAGTTGCAGCAAACGCCAAAAGTTGCTCAAACGTTGCCAAACACAATCGGGAAAGGCCTAATATGGAGTACCTTCCCCCCCCCCCCCCCCCCCCCAACCCCCCTGAACAAAAACATCACTTACTTTTTCCTTGAACAAAGAGATTGGCATAAAATTCCCAAGGTGCATTTAATCCAGTATCTTTACTCAAGCTTGTGTGGAATTTATAATTTGACACTGCAACATCTTTTGGATTTCGGGCGATGTAAATGTACTTGCACGTTGTTTCTTCGTTTGTACCTTTAGGTATAGCTTCATAAGAAAGGTGTGTCTTAATTAGGCGGGGGCTTGGTAAACTAACAATGTCTGGTCGCAATTCTTTTGATTTAGTAGCCTCTTCTAAGAACGGAACACGGTCTTCAATTCGTTTGCTGTTGACTTCTCCATTGTGGTAAATCTGCCAGACAATTTCTTGAAGCCATGTTGTTCCTTAAAGAGACAACAAATTATTTAAGATACCATTTCAATGCAGACATCCTCCTGGAACTCGAGAAGAAATACCCGCAACTGGAGTTTGCTGTTTCGACTAAAAACCCCGACAATAGCTTTAACTGAAAATAACAATTGTCTCAGGCGAAAAGGGGATGAAGCAGTTCTGTAAAACACTAGTTTCCTTGATTGCTGTCATCATTTACTCCGCATTTGATTGTCACAGCATTCTCGACGCGACTTTTGCCGCCTTTCGCGCCGTGAAATACCATTCGCGGTGCGATGGAAGTCACCTTTCGCGGAACGTTGTTCGATTTTTCGTAGCAGGGGCAAATCGCAGCGCAAATGGTGACGCGATTCCTAGATCGCAGGGGACACATCGATGGCGTTGAAACCATTGTATCTAACATTCAGTGTGTTCATGAATAGCACAAGCATGCGCAGTATCTGACCCTTGTAAAGATTTATCCACGATTGTGGTCTGTGATACGGAGCCACGTTTTACTGCGTTTTAGCCGGATTTCGCGGATATGGGGGGTGATTTTGCCGCTTTTTGTGCTTTGGAATACCAATCGTGGCGTGATCTGGGAAACCTTCAATCCTGAACAAAACTACTTGAGAAAATGTTTTCATTAATGCACACTACCTAACGCAACAAAACTATTTCCAAATCAACGGCTTTGCGTAAAGAATACCCCCTCCCCCAATTCAAAGTTGCTTCCTACAAATGCTTAGGGATCCGGCTTTCTTTTGAAGACCCAACAACACTGCTTCCAGGGGGAGGGGGGGAGGGAAGAATCGGTCAGCTACGAAGTTCAGAAAAAATGCCCCCCAAATATGCAATTTTCTCAACAGTTTTGTCCAAGATTGTTGATGGATTGGAGATAACAGCTCTTCTTTATTAATGCTACTCATTGCCATTTGTTTAAAAGCGAGAATTAAGATGGACTTTGATAATTTCAAAGTGCTCTCACAAAGAACAAGCATACCCCATTCCTTTCGCTAAAAACCGCGGCTTAATATTATAATATTTGTCGTTTCTGATGCGGCGTTTATGTAAGGGCGCCATTTCTTTCAAAATCACATTTGTTACATTACTGACAACAATTACGATAAATCATACAGAAAGATATTACAAGTTCTAATGTCCGGCTTTTTTGCTGAGGTAGAATCATAACTGTTTGGTTGGTGTCTTTCTACTGAGTTGTACCGGATTTTTCCTTACAATCCTCGAATAAACGCCGCATTCTTTAGTGGGTACGCCTTTTATTCGAAGGGTGCGGCGTTTATTGGTAATTTTGGTTCAATCTACGGCGTTAAATTGAGGGCGGCGTTTATCTGGGGGTGGCGTTTATTTCGGTTTAACATGTTGAGTTTATAAACAAGCAGGCTTCGGGGCAAAAATTGCAATTTTTTTTTTTTCAAAAAACGAACAATGCTGTTATAGATTTGAGTCTTTGATGTATTTACCTTTTGGATAATACCCCGAAAGTCAGAGTTTTCCTTTCAGTTTTTAAACTTTTTCAAACTGTTTGGAACTCGCTTTGAATGAGGCGTAGTATGTCTACTAGGGAATTGTTTTTCTTTTTCTTCCTCTTTGTTTTTTAAGGACTTAAAGGACCTTCTTGCATGGCTTTTTTACGAAGTCGTTTGCGTGGCTTGTCTGACACTTAGTTGGTTTGTTTACACGGCATAAAACATTAACAGCCACGCAAAAGAGATACCTCTGCTTGCAGCTGCAGGGTAAAGGAACTGTACAAAGGTTTCGACCCATTTGCCATTCCATCCCTTCTTGTATAACCCCACGATACTCAAAAGAAAGGAGAAGGCAATCAGGCCGGGATATTTAGACGATGAGGGAGAGAACTGATAGATTTAGAAAATTGTGGGTACCTCTGGAAAAAAAAACCCTGGCTACACCATTGCTGTGAAGAAATTTATATTTGCAATTGATAGGATTTGAAGCGAAAAACGTCATTGTAGTAAGAGCATAATATGGAGCTTTTAATTACACCTCGTTCGATTTGTCAAACAGAATTCTTAAGTAGGGTTTGCAAGTTTAAAAAAGAAAATCGTCGCCTTGTGTCTGACGTTCTCCATGAAACGAAATTGGCCGAGGTCGTAGCCCGCATGCAGTGACTCCGAGGGGAATGTATCAGAACTGTGCTGTACGTGCCAAGTTGTTGTTGCTTTGATAGGGTGCATTCAATTTCAGTATACACGCATATCGCCATTGCATTTGCCCCTTGGAGTGTTCTATTGTTTTCAAGCTTCAAATTAATACAGAGAGTGAAAAATTAAACGGGCAGATGCGAGGGCTATACGCGTATGTTGCAAACTATGAAGAACTATTGCTGTCTTCGCCCTCGTGGTTGCTTTGACTCCCAAATACTTGAAGATGAAGCAGAGCATAATTTTGAGCATGAGGTGATTTTACTTAATTCGTGAAGCAGATGGCTGTTTGTTTTGTTCTCTCAGTGTAGGAAATATGAAATTACTCAGGGAATATTGTCTTTTACGCTCCTTGAAATCAGACCAAGGTCGCAAATACAGTCGAACCTCCCGTAACCAAGCGACCACTCAAAATGCAAAGAATTATTGCTCACAAAAATAAAACTACAGGAGTCTCTATTTCGAGGAGAGGCCCTGAGACTTCTACTTTTTGATAAAAATTTATTAAATACAATTTCTAAGTTAAGTCCTTCGAATAGCCGGTCATTTTGAAACATGAAAGACTGCGGATTGCGGAATGCGGACTTTGTACAAATTGAGGACTGGATATAAAACACAGACTTGAAATTAAGGACCAGGTACCAAAAGTGGGCTACGAATTGTATTTTAAACTCTGCTCTACACAGGCAAAGCAAGAGAAGTAGATTACGGACTAGAATAAACCTTTCTGATTTTCACACATTCCTTTGGCTCATAATGCAAACGTTCGCACTGAAACGGGAAGAAAGCGTTACGTGTGATGCCCTACAACTGGACGTGGGAGGAAGCTCATTCGCTACTGGGGATACAGAAAATCATACTTTGAATTTGATTTTAAAAAATTAGGGGCAAGTTAGAGGAGAATTTAATCTACAGTTTTATGTCAGCAAATGACGAAACTGAGAAGAAGAGAATCACAAACTGACCACCGACCCAGTACTGGTTTATACCATGTTTCCCTTTAACTGCTCGTTCAAAGTCAAGTGTCAGTACTGAGTTTAAACTTTAAGTAGCTTTGAAGTCTATAATCAAGTCACTCCTAGACCAAGCCCTGGCCACAACACCATTTCAAGGCCCTGGGGATGAGCACATGAAATAAAGTCGTGGGAGAAGGTCTAAAGCCGTTAAAAGTGGGGCACTCATAATGAATCGAATGCTGTATTTAAAACGTATACAACCATGTATATGTTGTGGTTCAATTTTTTCCTTGGTTTAAATTTTATTTTCCTTTGTTTTTGGGTATGGTAATGTATGATAATGAGTTTGAAACAAAGGAAAATAAAATTTAAACCAAGGAAAAAATTGAACCACAACATATATATTGCGCTATTTAGCGATCTCCTAATTTTATTTTTACCTCACCTTGGGCTACCTGCGATAAAACAGCAACAACTATTAAAATAACGACAATATTTTACCTGATTTTGGATAGCTGACTATAAACACGTCGTCCGATTTCGTTTTGAAGTTGACAATGTAGTCGAGCAGAACCTGGGGATCGTCAGTAAAATACGCCGGAATTCTTAAGCCCATTATTTCCACCGTTTTACTTGATTTCCATTCACCTTCTATTTCTTGCAAGATCGGAAAGTTCGCCATAATTATGGCAAGCCGTTAAATCGGTCAGTGTGACGCAGACTGCGGACTATTATTTTTCACCATGCGAATGAGTACTTGACAGCAATAGTCCATTTCACACTGCCCCGAGCAAATTTATTCAATCCAATCTTTTATGCATAATGCCATTTAATTTGAATTTTCAAAAAGGCAGTTAATTTTGATCGATCCTATCTTTATCAGTTCAATTTAATCATGACTAAATTTTCGTTCAGTCCAATCAACGGAATATTTATTCAATGCAAAAACGGAAAAATATGTTTATGTTTTCTTTTACCCCCGGGGGGGGGGGGGGGGGGGTACTCCCGGGAATTCTTGGTGGGTGTGTGCCACCTGGTTCCCCAAGTCCTGACCTTATCTCACACCAAAAAATGTCATTTTTCACACTGTTTTCAGACCAGACCTCTAAAATCCATGCCCATTTTCAGACCTGTCCATTTAGGCAAAAATTATGTTAACCATTACTTAGCTTAGAACGCAAACAAAACAATTCTTCAAATCCAGTTCGAATTCGCATATTTCTCTTTCTTTCTGACTCATTTGGAATTGAAACGTTAAATACGTTCATATACTCCCGTAGTTCCTTCGAAAACCTAACCCGATTCTAGACCAAAATGGGAAAAGTGTATACGACTCACCCTTTTTTATTTCATTAAAGTGGTTGACAGATTATTTTCGAAGTTTGATGCAATCTGGCAAAATTATATCAGCTTCAGTTCTCAAATTCAAGTACAGCCGTCCTTATCAAATCTCTTATTCCTGGCTCTGGAGCAAAGGTATCCTTTCGCAGTCTGCCCAAAGTTTTAAAAGGCCTCTTCTGTAATTTCGAATATATTTAATGAAAACAAGTTTGCTACATTTCAAACTCTAATCCAGTTCCGTCTAATTTTGCTAACAATTCCTTGTCAAATCTCTCACTTTGCTCTGGAGTAAAGTAATTCTCCCAGTCTCCCACCACGCCCTTTCGCAGAAGTTTTGGTCCATCCTCCGTTCCACGCAGGAGGTAACTTTTCGCGTTTTTCATCATTCCATTGAAAGTACACTGCTCTGTGATGCGATTTAGGAGTTCATCTGACAAGGGCTTGTTCAGGAATTGTGAGATCATACGAACATGGCTTAGAAGATCCTAAGGAGAAGAAACAAAGGGGTAAAGGGGCTTGAAAACTGGTAGAGAAGATGGGGAATTCAGACTGTGAATCTTCAGAATTTTGGTGCGTTGTCCCGGCCAATTCTAGCCTCCCGCGCAGACGTTCTTTGCGCTTCGTCACGCGTTACTTTCCCGCACAAAGAACGTAGGCATGGGAGGTTATTCCATCGACGCTCAGCGCAGCATACCAAGGCAGGATTGCGTGACTAGCCAAAAGAACGTCTGAGTTTGAGGCTACTTGTCAATCAGGCCTCTTCTCATGTTTAGTTCTGATGTGAAACTAATAAAACAAAATAAGTTTCAAGTGCCAAGTTTATTTTTTTCGTATACATCCTAGTACATAACAAACGATGACCAAATGGCGAGGACGTTCAAGTAAATCACAGGACTTAAAAGAAAAAGGCTTCCTCAAATAATATTTTAGCCAATTACTAACTAAAACATAACAGGTCGAAATCATTGCCAGAGCTACTTTACAAAATAAAATAAAATATCAGAGGTTTGTCTCAAGCATGGTTATGCTAAAAACAACATGTGATAGAGAGGGTCACAAGAGAAGTCGTTACATCACGTTGCTATGGTAGCAAAACTTCTCGATCTCTATAAACCGTGTTGTAGCAAATATCGAACTTGATTTGAATAATTTGAATGACTTTCATACGCATGATTGCAATCAGGAGCAAAACTGGATAGCCCATGCTTTTCTTCCATCGTTCGACAATCAAATGGCCATCTCTTTCAAAAAAAATTGTTGAGATCCATAATACTTGCTACCATGGTAAGCTGTGGTAATGTGACGTCACACTTCTCCTCTGTACAGAGCATATTATTTTTCAATGAAAATATTTCTCCGTTTCTGATTGGCTAAAATCCCACGCATAATTCATCATAACCAGCTACTGTCGACCACAAATTTGGAAGAAGTTTACGAAATGTGAACTGATGAGGTCAATCGTGCAGCAAAATTGCCACGTTATTGGACGGTTACCCGAGAAGACCTGGGGACGAGGTTGAGTTGTTTCGGTAGTGAATACAAATGGAAGAACATTTCACTCGTTTCACGAGGAAAAAATAAGGCAAACTATTAGCTAAAAACGTAGCCAGAACAGCAAGAAGACAACTCGACGGACGACATCTCGGGGTCTGCTATTTGGAAAATATTTGCTAAACTGAACAATCCTTTATCTCCAAAACTTGCCGATAAACATGCACTATCGAAGATGAACTTAACATCGACGGAGGTAAGCCTATTTTAGTTTGTTTTTAAACTAGGAGGGTGTTATCCGCACCCTCCTCAATCTCCATAATTCTTCAGATGATACCCAGCCTCATTCAATAATTGCTTAATTAATATTCATTCGGTTTTCTACCCACCACTAACCATTAATCAACTCAAACCAAATTAATGTAACAGTATTAATTTCAAAAAACTGAAAACGACTTTACCGGTAATTCTCCAATAATGATAACAAACCTTTTTCAAGTCTTCATATTTCAGGAACAAGACGTTAGCATCGTCTCTGTGTTTCCACCATCCAAGTACATGTTTATCCCAGTGACTCCAAGTTGCTGCAAGGTATAACAATTGTGTAGGTTGATAAAGACTAGTAAGTCATGAAGGTTTTTTGCCATGCCTCTAACACTACTTGTCTCAGCTACCTTAAGAAGCATCATAACCAGTTTAGAGAAAAATATGTACACATGAGCAAACTCGACCTTTTAATGAGACACCTTCCAATATATGCTTATAGGGGCCTGCGACTGAGAGCGTTTTTTCTTCCTTTAGGCTCCTGTTGTTCGGCATGGACTGAACTCACCCTAGCTGGGCTATGCGACAATTAAATCAAACTCCTAGGCATTACATTCGTTCTTCCCTTCTGAGTTTTCTAAGGTATTATAGCAAGATTACTCGAACATTCTATTAATTTTTAGTTCACCAATCCTTTTGAACATTGCCGAATGTGCCCAAATATGACTTTAATTACAGCATGTGTATGAGATAAATACCTGTCACCCGGGTCGACTCTACAGTACAACCAGTCGACTGACGTGTTTTGTCATGTGTGACCACATAAAACGAAAACAAACATTCTTTTTAACGTCCACACGAGCCCATGACTTCTCTAGTCATGGGCTCCTGACGTCCAAGATTTAAACTCTTGAAGATCTCTACGGAAAACACGAATTTAACAATCTTAAACCGCTTACCATTAAATTTACGAACAAAAGAGAAATATCATCATCATCGTATACAGAAAATAAGAACTAATATTGTTTATAGTTACTCTGGGATATGGTGGATAGTTTTTGTGCTAAGTCTGGGATAGGGTGGCAGCTCTTGCCCATAACCAATGGAAGTTCAACTATAAAAGCATTAATTCCTACCACGTAAATAATTATATAACTTACATTTTCCCTGAACAAATAGATTGGCATAAAATTCCCACGATGCATTCAATCCAGTATTTTTCCCCAAGCTTGTCAGGAATTTATAATTTGATACAGCAGTATCTTTTGGATTTCGAGCAACGTAAATATACTTGCACGTTGTTTCCTCGTTTACACCTTTTGGTATAGCCTCATAAGAAAGGTGTGTCTTAATAAGGCGGGGGCTTGGTAAACTAGTAATGTCCGGTTGTGAAGCTTTTGAATTAGTAGCCTCTTCTAAAAATGGAACACGGTCTTCAATTCGTTTACTGTTGACTTCTCCATTGTGGTAAATCTGCCAGACAATTTCTTGAACCCAAGTTGTTCCTTTAAGAGATAAAATATAACATTCAAATCTGCCCATTTTAGGGAATCCGAGACAGTCCTGAATTCTGGATTCCACACCGTGGATTCCTGGTTCAAAGGTACTGCATCCCCGTTTTTGTCAGAGGAACTTGGATTCTAGACCCAGTTCCAATCGTTAGTGGGATTCCGGATTCCTTAAGATGTATTCCGCATTCCAAAGCCCGGGATTCCGGATTCCACAAGCAAAAATTCCCGGCATTCCGGAATCCGGAATCCAGATTTCCTCACACGGGGCAATTCAAAACTAGCCCAAATTTCAAAACAGTCGATGCTCCTGTGAACCGAATCTCTCCGGAAACAGAAACGTACGTTCTTCTCCCTTACCCCTTAGCGCCTGGCTCGTTTGCTTTTTCTGCGAAAAGCAAGTTTCAGTTCTTCAAAAGATGTCCATAGACCGTTTATTTTCTCCCTCCCCCACCCAGCCCTTTGCGCTTATGGTCAATAAATCCCCCGCTTGACGATCCCTTATTAGAAAAAAAAGGGGGTCCAGAACTAGCCGGCAAGAGAATCCGTTTTTTTCGGCTTTACTTTCTAGTCTAGTTTACTTTCTGTTTTGCAGTCTAAGCGACGACCGGAAATGCGTCTGCGGTTCTCAGGCTAGTCCAGAACAGGCCTACAAAGAACCCTACCGCGACTCACTGTTGTCACCAAATGTGCAGGTTCACTGTTAAAAACCTTGAATCTAGCATTTCAAGACGTCTACACGTCAGAAGCAATGAAGAAGATCTCGTCACTACTAAACCCAAAATTCGCGCTGGAAAGTAAAGTCCTTCCTCTTAGAAACTGGGAGATCTTACGGCTTTTTTCCACCTCTCACTACTTATCCTTGATCTAGGTTTAGAATCTCAAGATTTTTGTTTTTAACCGGTTGATGCCAAAATGAAAGTCATTCAAAATAAACTGACAAACTGACAAACATATCACAAACACACAATTGAAGATACATACACTTAGATTACTAACATATGTACTATATGGGCTATCTTTTCAAAAAAGCTCAATAATTCAGCCTTGTAGTTGGTTTATGCATACTGTGCCTTACTTGGGTATTTAGTTCTTTATGAAAGTCGCTGTTGTTGACGTTGTTATCACGGTTATGTCGAGCAGAAAATTTCAATGATCTCGTTATTATTTATTTTTTTTTATTTATTACTTTTTTTGCTGGTTATTGTGAATCTTTTAACATGTTTAAGTTACGCTCAGTTTATTTCAGCTTACTCTACTTTGTGCTTTTTTAACTCTGGATTTCTCTCATAACCTTATCCTCTGGAAAACCTGATTGGGATCAATGGAGGTTCCTGGGTGTAACTCACCGCCTACCCCTCCCTTAATTCACAACTTTGCCCTAAGTGAGAAGTAAGTGAAGGGGAGAGGTAGGCGTTCAGTTACCCAGAAACCCTTAATTGATGTAGGCTTGATGGGCGTTACGTACTGACCGGAAACTGATTATAATGCAACACCTCGATGTCCTTAACCTGCCAAATGGGCTCTCTTGCCTCAGTTAGTTAATCATAAGCCACAAGTAATTCAATCTACCCTTTAGTTAATAGCCTCAACAGCATAATTTTTTCCCTTCCAAGTTCGTCATGTAATGCCTGATAACGGCGAAGTGGTTGGACTTCTTGCAGGAAAATTTTCGAGTATGCCTTTTTGCCGCAAAAAAGGTAACGCCGACTGACTCCATCTGTTTAGCGGTTTGATTTCGATGCTTGTTATTCCGGAGTTGAGAGTCGTTAGACTGCTTCAGGGGCACCCAACGGCAATTTTCGGGAAAATATCTGTTCGGAAGACGATTTGAGATCTAGAATTTTCGGAGCATTTGTTGTAAAACTTCTTGCTTGCCTGCTTCTCCTAAGATTTTCGAACATCTACAAAATGGTATAATTACCCATTTTTAACGGATTTTGACCCTTAAAAAAGGCCACCTAGAATTTTCGAGAGCCTTTTCCTGGCTAAAATTTTCGAGAAGGTAAGTTTTTGTCCCTATAATTTTCGGAACATTAGACTTTCAGCTAGGAAATCCAAACAGATGAAAAGTTTTTAGGGGATAAAAATATGCCTGTATCTACCGTTTGAATACTAAAATACGTTCAACAATGCTATGTTAAGTGGTTTTGAACTATATCCTCGTTGGGTGCCCCTGACTGCTTGCAATCCCCCGTTTCTCTTAAAATCAGTCTAGCCCTGAATATTACAGCCCGCGCGACTGCAAACGACGACATTACGTGCTTAGGTTTCGCATGCAGTAACCATAAAGAGATTGCTACCGGTCTATAGTCCGGAGTCGACTCGCGTGATTTCAACTTTCTGGTGTATAACTTTTGAGGGGAGTCGAGTGAGGAGGCATAATGGGGTGCTAATTATTCAATTTCCCTTCTCGAAAATGTTTGTTAATTTGTTATTCCTCAAAGGGCATCATTACATTATTCCAATTAAAAACCTTTCCGTTATTCTATTAATGGACCCCTCAAACTGCATTATTAGTTTTAACACGAAAATTTTCGTTATTCTTTTTTTCATCACTGATACCAATTGCACTGATTTACGTGATTGCATTCTCGATGGTTTTAGTTTCATATAATTTCATAGGTTTTAACTGTTGGCTGCCGATTTCTCTGGATCTTGACATGTTTCAAGTTTGTTCACATCCGCAATTTGATTGCATGATCTTGTAAGTTAATTACAGTCAAGATTGAGAACAGAGTGAATGTAATTTACACGACCACATTGTTACCATTGTTTATTTGTTTCCTTTTCTTTGCTTGCAACTATTTGGCAGTTTCATTTTCTTTAATTAAATCCTTGGTGACCCCTTAGTTTTCTTTGGGGGAGGTTTAAAAATGACTAAAATCCAATGGCACACGTATCGTACATAAGAAACGGAATAGGACAAAATTTGAAAGGAAAGTTCTCTAGAGTAATATCACATTTCCTTCACTCCAGAGACCACGACATACAGCTATTCCTTACAGAGTGCTTTTACAATATTGCGTAGAGTTCGATATGTGACTTGGGCTGTCTGTGAGATAAAAAATAATTTTAACAAACTGACCTGCTTTCGGATAGCTGACTACAAACACGTCGTCTGATTTCGTCTTGAAGTTGACAATGTAGTCGTAGAGTAGCTGG
The DNA here is from genome assembly GCA_964035525.1 of Porites cylindrica. Taxonomy (NCBI): domain Eukaryota; kingdom Metazoa; phylum Cnidaria; class Anthozoa; order Scleractinia; family Poritidae; genus Porites; species Porites cylindrica. The sequence continues at coordinate 10,078,117 of OZ037776.1, read as the reverse complement.
GGATCGTCAGTAAAATACGCCGGAATTCTTAAGCCCATTATTTCCACTGTTTTAGTTGATCTCCATTCACCTTTGATTTCTTGCAAGATCGTAAAGTTCGCCATAATTCTTCGTGTGATGGTGCGTTATTTATAGCGACAACACGTCGGGGTCACGCGATCACCGACCCTCGGGGCGGAGAGAAGGGTCTGAGCTACAGGAAATGATCCGGGAAAATTCCCAGAAAAGTTTCAGTTTCAGATTTCAGCTGGAATGTTCGTCGTCCATTTCGAAGTTCTTTTAATTTGATCATCAACAGTTTGGAGTGATTTTCTGAGCTAGAACACTTAAAAAATATTCTAGAGATTAACGATGGGCACTTTGCAGCTAAGAAGGTACGTATTTTATTAGAAATACTTACATATTGAAAACCATACAAATATGAAGAGCACGGAAAGATTCGATCGATACGATCGAGTCTTAGCGGCCAATAAACACTGCAACAAAGCATTTCACAAGGTATTTTCGGACTTGAGAAAGCCAGATTGCACAAATTTTTATCAATCCATGTGGAAGAGACCATGCATTTCAACTTTAAACTATACCTTGTGTAACAATTACATTTGTAAAGCAAAGAGCAACTCAAATTACATCAATAGACCATTTTACGGTTGTGCACTTTAGTATCCTAGCCTTTGAGTCAACGTGAGGCTGAGGTTGACCTTGTTTTGAGACAAAGCTTTTTCCTTTTTTTCTGGAAATTATGCTTTAAAAAAACTAGTTAGTATGAGAACGACATGACCTACGTAATCATCAAGCTGAGGAAGGGTTAGTTGTATCAAAAGAAGGTCTTCTCTGGCCTGCGTGGCAGGCGTTAAAAGGGGAAGGGGAAGGGGAAGGGGGGCATTTGGGCGCACGAGGGAGAAAGGAAAGGAACGCCTTCAAGGATACCATTGTTTTCTCCATTTTTCACGCTCAGATTCTGAGCGATTGGTTGAGTGATTGGTCAGAATTAATTAATGTTAATCTTGGACTTAATACCTATTCCGATTGGTTGAAATCAACATCACGCTATTTGAGTAACTAAACATATGTTGTTAGTGAAGCGTGATGAGAATTCTGTACGGGAATTCATCGTTAGGAGGCGTCAATTTCAGCTTGAAAGGAGAATAGGAAAAAGCAGTTAAAGAACCGCATGAAGGATAAGGCCTGTCAGCAGATGAGTTTACTGACTCCCAACGGCTTGTCGGTTTTATACTCGCCGGAAGAAATAAAGGAAAAGTCATGGTGCCTATGTGCTTGTTATCTGCTGTTTAACCTGCCTTATCAACAGCAAGATAATTGAAGACGAAGCGATCTATAACTTTTGGCAATTTTTGGTTGAGGCCTTTCATTCTTCTTGCTGGTCTTACTTTAATAATAAATTGCTGCCTTCTTATTCAAAGATCTGCAAGAAGGCAGCAGGGAAAGAAGAGCTGAATTTCAGCTCTTCTTTCCCTGCTACCAGTTTTCTTTTGTGTGCTCTGCTGGATCCAATTCGTCCTGATAGAAATTCAAGGAGTGACAGCAAAGTGTTTTAATTTTTCTTACACAATCATTGCATTGAAAGATGCGAAGAGCCACTACATTTCTTATTAAATAGTTTTCCAGCCCAATTCCTTCAGCGACAATTTGAATAGATTTATGCTGGATTTTATGTAACTCGGCACACGTCGTTACAACTCAGACGATTCCTTAAAGGACTATGTCAGCTGGAGAGCATGCGCGTTGATATGCAAATTACTTTTAACTGTCAAATTCTATTGTTTTTAATGCGTGACTTCCTGTCACGTCCAAAGCTCCGAAATGTTTAATGAGACGTTTACAAGTTTGGATAACTGATCTTTTGATAGAATTTACGGAACGTTTCCCTTCTGGTTTTCCTAGAAAGAGTTCACTCAAATTCTTCGTCGAGAATAAAAGTGGTTTAAGACAATTTTACTTGTAGTTTTGAGGTAAAAACGCGTGCCATTCATAAAAATATAGCGCAAACAAAAATTCACCAACATAATTGTCGTAGTCAACAAAATAAATCAGTCTTATTTAAGAAACGACCTACAAAACTTTAGACCAAAGGTAAAGACCAGGACTGTTTCAATTTACTAACAATAAGACTAATGTCTCTCGCTACTGATCTTTCTAATTTAGATCGCATGCTGACAGGACAAGAGACGCCGTTTATTGATGCCTCGATCCGTGTTGAAGCGAAACACACACTGATTGCACAAATTTGTTCGATCGTGCCGAATCACTGCGACGTCGAGAAAAACAGAACCAAGTATCATTGGGATCTGCTCCATTGTAAGCAGTCCGTGAGAAACAAGGGAAAATATAAACTCTGCTATTTTCCAAAATATGCTCAAACACAAACAGTTCATAAACATGACCACCACAGAATCTAACTCGTACCGGTCCGTTGCTTTCTAAGTCCGTTGAGAACAAGCTAGATGAGTAAACGGTCGTTTTTCATCGTTGTCGTGAATGAAGATAAATACAAGAAGGAATCTAGCTGAATTGTACAACATTTCCTTCGTCAGAAGATTACTTTCGTCTCAAAACTCATCACGCCATGCTGTAGTAATCGTTTAATAAAAACATCCGCCTGGAAGCGCCTCGATAGCCGCTTCATGTCAACATACTTTGAACACACACATGCAAAAAATAATTCAAGAGCCAGCAGCCTCTAAAATGACTCAACAGAAAGTTTCTGTGAACTATAAGGAAGATTCCATTTAAGATTCCATCACTCATCGTGGAGTAGCCGTCGTTAATTCTCTGCTAATTCAACGGCCTCTGGTAAGACAATCGTAAGACGGTGTATGACATTTGCAGACTGCAGACCGCAGACCGCAGACCGAAGACTGCAGACTGCAGACTGCAGACTGCAGACTGCAGACCGCAGACCGCAGGCTGCAGACCGAAGACTGCAGACTGCAGACTGCATGAGGCAGCAAGACTGTAAATTGAATGAAACAAAGAATGTCGTAATAAAGGTGCCATCATCATCAACATTACCTTGTTCTGAGAAGTACATGTAAGGCCTAGAAGCGAAGTTTATATTTTTCACGCAAATTACACCACTTCCGGTAATTCGTCGAGTCCAGGTAGGATCTGTTCGGTTTAGATTATTTAGCATATCCTTAAATACTGCTAAGATGAAATATGTCATTTAAAAGGTGTTAAATGTCCGTGATCTATCCTAGTTGTTTTTGTCGACATAAGCTCGCAATCTAAAAACTCTTTTTTACAGAAGACTACTATTTAGACAAGCATTTATAGTAGGCATTGCCACTTGTCATTATCAATTCACAATAATCAAAAAAGAATAAGGAATCAACACAATTAGTGATATGCCGGGTGAGTCAATAGAGTCGCGTCGGTGAAGAATAGCCAACAGCATCTTGGAAATGAGGCCAATGTAACTTTGCGCAAAAATATCAACCTTGTTCCCAGGCTACTTTCTCACTTTCACACGATGTTATGCTTTTGATGGTGTCACCTTTATTAGGAAGATTTTTGGTGTCTTTTAATTTACAATCTGCAATCTGTGGTCTGCAGTCTGCAATCTGTGGTCTGCAGTCTGCAGTCTGCAGTCTGCAGTCTGCGGTCTGCGGTCTGCGGTCTGCGGTCTGCAGTCTGCAAATGTCATACACCGATCGTAAGAACACATTGTAAATCCACGTAAAAAAAAATCCAAGGACGAACAATTTCAAAATAATGCAAAAATATTCTTCTGTAATCACCATAGAACGGTTCTTAGTTCAAAACTTTGCGAACTATTCGAACGATGGCTGAGATTTCAACAGCTAAAAACAGTCTTCCGAAATCTCCGACAGAAATTGAAAAAGATGGGCCACCTTTTTGAAGTTTATTTTCACTGGCTAGCGCGGGTGACAATAGCCCCTTTAAATGGACGACCGCATTTGAACTTTTTTTATAGTACCTATAATTACTTGGATTTCTTGTTTCAGGAAAACAAAAGAAAAACACTGTGAGAAATACAACTAGAACGTGCATCATGGCCAGACTTATTTGACAGCTAGTCATTCACAGTTGCATTAATTTTGTCATTTTTTTAATCAGTAGGTGGGATGGCAAAAACAATGGCTTCCTTGCAAGCGTTCCCTTCTTCCCTCCTCTGTCAAGCATGGTCTCATGCCCTATAAGCTAATTCCCTTCCCCTTCCCCTTCCCTTTTGAGCGCATGCCACGCAGGCTAGGTCAACTCCAGCCTCATTTCCACATGTAACTGTAAAATGGACGATTTTTTTGGAGGGTTGGTGGGGTGGGGGGATTGGGGGAAGGTGGCGCTGGAATTGCAGTTAAGGGGGAAGGCTGTGGGTTGTAGAGGAGGACCAGCTAGATTAATCATGTAGTGTAGTTTAATAAACCCTTTTTCTTAATTATTATTTAAGTAGTTATTGCTAACACAAGCAGATGCAATCCTCAAAGCTGAGGAATAGGCATTTTTAAGTAAAAGGCACATTAAAAAGATATTACAGTTTTGTGAACAGCAGAGGTGTGCGTCTTATGTTAAATGATGATAAGACTGAGTTTTTGCTCCTTGGTACCAAGCAACAGCTAGCTGTCGGATTATGGTTAAAACGTAGAATTGCAGCTGTAACAGCAACATGTATATTTGGTGATTCAGCAACGTTTATAACTAAAAATCGCAGAATTTTACTTGGAGATATTTTCATTGTGCCTTGGGATATTTGATAGCAATGTCCAGCCCAAGATGCAGGGTGGGGAAATTTGGCTGCATTTGACTGGAATGATTTGCCTGTAGGCAGCCGGGAATTTGACAGGCAAATTTTTGAAAAATGTCAAATCCCCACCCCATGCCCAGCCTCCCCCCCCCCCCCCCCCCCACCCTGGCCAGCTTTACATTGATAGGTGCATTATTATTATAACATGCAAATTACTTAATTGAAATAATGACAGAGGTTTTTCCTTAAAATGATAGATGCCAATAAACAGTCAAAAAGTGGACAAGAAAACATCAAGTACAGTCAGTGCTAATAAATCAACAACAAACTATGTGCATTAGCAATGGCAACTGCAGCAGCAACAGGGTCAAGTTCAAGGTACATTTGTATTAAGATCACTCTAATTTCTTTCAACTTTCTTTTTTTTTTACCTGTTATATTGGTAGGTATTAATTGTTTCAGCCAGATATCCCAAGAATGAATTAGCTAGTGAGATCCCTGAAACTCCTCCACACACTGTATGATTTCCCTCAGCATCAGAGCCATTAGTATAAAATTAATATTATAAATATTATTAATATATAGATTTAGCCAAGGCCAGAAGTGAAAGTCTTGAAGGATTGCTTTAGGAAATGTCTTCCTCATTCAATTAATTATACTTATATAGGCGGTAAGCAGAGAGCAAACTGAATTATACCATTTGAAAAGCTGACCTGAGCCCGTGACTGGTCAGCAGGTAACTTTTAAAAAGAACATCACTTCCATGAGTTGTATACCTGAGCCCTCGATACCCTTTTTTGACAGCTGTCAATTGATCACAACATGGATGTCCAATATCAAGTTTTACACAGATATTATTTAGGTGTGCCATTTGCATCCGCTAACATGAAGGGGTGGATGTACACGTACGGACGATTTTCTCAGAACCAAAATTTCTTGGAAGCATAGATTACCATATTTTTTTACCCATGGTGCTCTGCTGCACGCGCGAGAGCTCCACTATTAATAATAACTACTAGAAGTAATGTACCAAAACCAAGGCACTTAATTAGATCTGATATCAATACCCTGGCAAGTTAAGGATTAAGAAAGGTGCTTCACCTTTGGTGGACAAACTCTGAGGTGTCTGAAAATGGGATAGAACAGGCTCTCAAATGAAAAATAATAGGGCCCTTGCAGCTGGAAATCATGTGACCTTTCAAGTTGTGCTAAAATTATGAAATGCAATTTAAAATACCTTAAGCTGGATGGAAAGTTCACCAACAAAAATAATTTGCTGGGTCTGCTTTATTGTTACGTTTGCTATTAACAGTGTAATTTTTACAGGTGGGTTTGAATTATGGAAATACAATGAATGGTCTATATCAATGGGAAAAGTTAAAGCCGTACTGCCTTTTGGTGCAAAAAAATCAATTTTATCCCTATAATTTTTCAAACAATTCAACACCATTGAAATTCTGCTCTTATGTGTCAGTTGCATAAATAAAAATGGGCCTTCTGGCTAATCTAATTTTTTCTTTTCAGGCCCTTATGGTTCACATTTTATCTCATGTATTCGATTCTACAACTCTGTAAGAAGAAAAAATCATGATCACATGAAATATTGATTCAAAAAGCTGATCCCTTACCTTTAGTTCATAGCCACTCTGTGTCCTCCAGCCAGTTTAAATGCCGTTTAGTCAACTTTCTTTCCATCGAGTTCTGAACACTATAAGAGAAGCCCAGGGTCGGGGGGGGGGGGGGGGGTGGGGTACTTCCCTATAAGGGGCTAATGGGGATGCTGCCACTGGATGGGGTCGCATTTTGACAACTGGATTGACTATAATGCGGTCGTATTTCCAATAGAGTTACTAGAATGTGGTCGCACATGTTCTGGGTTTTGGGGTAAGAAAGTTCTTCATATTTGCAGTTAGCAAACGAACCAGAATGTTTGTACTGTGGTTGAAAAGTAAAGTGTTCTTCATTCAATTTAAAAAAATGGGTCAATTCATTTTACGATGACCTATTTAAACGATTGATTGGAAATTATCGCGAAAATGACATATTTGCCCAAAAGTGACTAAGATGGGGTCTGTAATTGGCCACAGAATAGACTATAATGGGGTAGCAAAAATTATCCCAAGTACCCCTCCCGGGGTACAGTATAGTGTTCAGTACTTGATGGAAAGAAAGTCAACCAAACGGTGTTTAAATGGGCCTGAGGACACAGTGGCTATGAACTAAAGGTAAGAGAGTTTTTTTAATCAAAATTTCGTGTGATCATGATTTTTTTTCTTAGCGTCATAGATTCAAATACATGTGATAAAATTCGAACTATAAGGGCCCGAATCACATGTAATAATGCAAGAAATATTAAAGATAATACACTTATCATGCTAGTATATTCTGACCAAATGACCTCTGAAGCCCTAATCCACACATAGTATGCTTGGGCTGCCAGTGTCTAATCAGTGGTGGGTCCAGACCTTCAGATAAGAGGGGTGCGGGGCGGCGGTCATCCAGATCCTGAGATAAGGGGAGGGCTCAGTCTTCAGGCCTCAGTTTGGTCTAAAAATAAGGGGGATCCCGGGCCCCCTGGGTCCCTTCCCTAGATCCGCCACTACTGCTAATTATTATATTTCAGTATGATTTTGCTGCTTATTTCACAGGAAAAAATAACGGATTCCCATTTTTGGATATTTTAGGGTATTTAAAGAATACCCATAAAAATCCCAAATTTGGCAAAGTGAGACAAGTCCCAACCAGGGAATTCCCAACCAAGTTCCCTGATTGGGACTTGTCTCACTCTTCCAAATTTGGGATTTTTTGTGGGTATTCTTTAAATACCCTAAAATATCCAAAAATGGGAATCCGTTATTTTTTCCTGTGTTTATTCACTACATTTAGTCTTAGGTTAGGGAGGTAGCTCATATATGGGCTTTCAATGTCAGCTTCCTTGCCAGAAAAATACTTTTAATTCTTTACTCACAATTTATGTCTCTTTAATCTTGAACTAACATTTTTGTAGTAATTATTGAATGCCTGTATGTATATGTTGTAATCAATTTTTATTTTTCTATTGTTTTTGGGTAATGTACATGTATGTTAATGAATTTTAAACAAAGGAAAAACAAAAACTAACTGAAATAAAAAATTAACTGCAACATACATATATATATTTTTTTCTGGCAAAGAAAGAAACTGAAAATTGGAAAGGGAAGCAACTTGCCATAACATGTTTTGGATTTTTTTTGTACTTTAGTACCAGTGCTATAGAAAACATTAATGACAGCAAGAAAAGATGGATTGTGGTTGGTCTTGCACTGAAGGACTTAGTGGACCAAATTCGCTCTTTTGTAAAAAAGAAAGTTCTAAAGGATTATGACAATCTTAGAACCAGTCATGGCATTGATTCTCAGAGCTCATCTAGTCGATTGGAGAGCAGGGGTTTCACTTTTCTGAAGTATGAAAACATCAATGGCAATAATGCTCTACCCAAGCTCCGAGATGGGAAGTTTGATTATGCTGAATTTGACTACCGCGTAATGTCACATGTGGACTATGCAAAGCTGTACTTACAGGACTACATGACTAAGTTCACGGTGTTTGATGAGCATTGTGATGCTTCTGCTGTGCTTAACTTGCTTGTTAGAGTTCCAGTGTTCTCTCGCACTGTTCAGAAAGCTGCAGAAAGTGTTGGGAACGATAGAAATGCCTGGGCTCACCCTGTATTCCAAGACTGGAATTCGGGAAAGTTTCAGCAGTGTTTTCAAGACATGGAAACGTTGGCGAATGCTCTGGGTCTGCCATTTGCAGATAAAACAAAGCTCTTAGCAGCTCTCAAAACGTGGAGGGTAACAGGTACTAACAGACATAATCTGTATAAAAGCCTGCAATATCCATGGGAACATCCCTGCTTGGCTTCATCCCTACTAGGCTTCATTATGGTGGGAAAAGTTTTAAGAAAGCTTTTAGGATCTTAGCTTTAGATGGAAGGAAGTGTAGGTGGGAAGTGGAACAAGATTTCATGGGAATTTTTGTGTCAACGTTCCATGTTTTTTTTGCCTTTTTCTGCGGTCTTCTCTACTGAATCATGCTCATTCCGGCATGGTTTGAAAGATCTTTTCCCCATACACAAGTCAGATGACAAAGTTTTCCTTGACCGTTAAAACTGATGACGTCACAAGCGGTAGAAGGGGCGTGGATCCGCACGGGCGATTTAGTGGCGAATGGATTAATGGGTCATTTGTTTTTGTTTGGTTTTCTTTTTTGTTGTTGTTTTTAGCCAAGGTGACAAGGCATCAGCTATTTTAAGCAAACGATATTATTATCTTGCTATCAAAAGCGCAAAATATTGTAACATAACAGTTACTGGAACGTCAACTCTTTCCAAGCAAAATCCATACAGAAACTCTGAAGCAAAAAGTACAGCACAATTACAAGTGACTATTAACTCCTTTTATCTACACATGTGAACCAAAATGTTCTGCCACTTTTCACTATAATCAAATTGTTTGACAGGACATACTTAAATAACCTGTAGTAAACACATAGTGAACTTCAGCTTTGACGAAGGCGACGGCAGCAAAAATGTCACTTTTGTCACTCAGGTTTTGAAAATGAAACGAAAACTCGCCGTCGTGTGTTTACGACCTCCGATCTCCGACCTCCTAACGTCGTCGTCGTTGCGAATTTCTACTAAGGCTGTTTCGCTATACTGGATAACTTTTGCGCCGGTAGGAAAACCATACCCGATAGCGGCTTCTGTTCACACATAAGAACCGTCACTTCCGCGCGATTTCTGTGACGGAACGAAGCTGCGCCGCGCCGATCTCGAAGGAGCGTCACATATCGGATAGTTTGCTGCTATTGTTTGTTGCAGTGTGAACACGTGCTTGGCCCTTGGCCCGTGGCGGAAATACATAAGTAGGAGCGAGGCCTGAAACCCACTGAGACGGAAGTAAATATTCAAAGACTTGTGCCGCCCCGGGTCGATGCTGTTCACACTGTATAGGATAACTTTTCGTGGCGATAGGAAAAGTTCTCCAGTATGGTGTGAACACAGCCTAAATCTGCAGTTTGAGTTAAAATAAAGCTTCTCAATGAAAACAATGGTAGACATTACGTGCAGTATAATTAGTAATGAATCGTAATGTAGTTAAACTTCTACTTTTTCTTGTTTGCCAAGGACCGTCGCTTTGTATGAATCCCTCTGTGGACGCAGTGTTATTACAGATGGTACAACAGCATGTTCATAAGCTGATAGCTGATGTCGACAATATGGCGTTTGGAGTGGATTGCGACAGGGAGACAGTAGACATTGCACTGCAAGATGTCACTGGTGATCTGAAGAAACTGGGAGAACGCATCTCAGCTGTTGAGAAGGAAAATAAAGGGTTAAAACGCAGCATGGAAACCATTCAAGATGAACAGAGTGCTATGGGAGAAAAGGTCAAGTCACTAAAGTCAGACCATGATTTTGTACAGCAACGAGTAACACAAGTGGAAGAGCAACTTAGATCTCTTCCTCAAGTCAGTTTTGGTAAATAGAATTATTCTTATTATCTTTCAAACTTTTACTTCTGTTTATTTTTGTTTAATCCAGTAATGTTTGATTGGATGATATTGGAAAATGTATCCAAAATACAAAAGGTGATAATGCAAACCTACGTTTAAAGCTTAAAAATTCTTTATAATAACCGAAATTAATATTCGAAATAAATCCACTTTTGAGCAAAACGTGACGTGGTCTTTCCATTAAATGACTAAAAGACTTCAACTTTAAAAAACTTTTAAAACCTCAACATTTACTCAATTTTGTGCAAACGTTATAGACAACTCAGTTCGATGGATAACAATGAATTTACGCGATTCTATAGTACACTGATCAATTGCAGCTCTGACAATTTCTATCTACGAATTTTGATATATCTAGCCCATTTTTTCGAAAACCAACCTATCAAAATGTGCATTCATTTGGGTTAAAAGAAGTCAAAAGTCAGGTTTTTTGGGGCTCGATAAGCTGCAAATCAAGGAAAAAGATGGGAGACTAAGAAAGTGCGAGGAGGAAAAGAGAAAAAGCAATCGTTGCACTGTTACTTTTTATAATGGCTTCTTTAAAAACCTTTGGACACAGAACGGTCCGTTTGACGATAACGTTTTCAAACATCCGTTTAGATATAAATTTCTGTTTTTCGAAATCGCACATGTGTAGGTGTCTCGAGCGGTTTGGTGTTAGTGATGTGAAAGAGACATTTTTAAAACGAATAAGTAGTAAAATCTTTCCAGAAACATCCAGTAAATAGCTTATCTTTACTGATTCCTCACATATAGATTTTTGTGAAACTTCGCGGAGTAGAAGGCAAGCACCAAAGAAAACGTAGCCTAGTACATATCCAGAGAAAATACGACGTAGGGCTGAAATTCAAAGAGGAACAAAAACAATTGTGACGTCATTGTCACGTGATATTCATTCGGATCGCGAAAAAGATATCATAATAAAGTTCAATCTCTGGGTAATTCATGTGTTATAATGGATTTGTAGTAAAGACCAAGCTGTTAACGTAGAACTGTTCCTTTTGCTTGTTCCTAAGAAAAATTGGAAGTCTAATAGAAACGTTTTTACTCGATTAAGTAAGGAAATGTGGACCACTGAAATGTAATTCAGCTTTCTTCATCTAAGCACTTTGTTTTTCTTCCTTTTTTCTCCGTAGAAATTTCCAATTTTGAAGCCGATATCGCCTTTTTTGCCGAGCGACACGATCCAGACACGAGAGAGTGGCTATTTGCAGATATTATCAGTTGGTGCCATGCTCCTGGTGACTCAAGAGCTTATGTTCTCCTGGGTGATGCGGCAGTTGGCAAAAGTGTGATAGCAGGAGCCCTGGCAAAGCGAGCACAGGATGCTGGGTACTTAGGCGCTGCTTACTTTTGTCACTACAAAGATGAGACGAGAAATGATCCCAGAATTCTTCTAGGTACTATAGCTTGTCAACTTTGTAAATGTAGTGTTCAATACAGTAATATAGTGGGAGGGGAGGGTGGTATAAGAGTGGCATTAGCAAATAGTAAACTAACTATCTCTGGATTGTTTACAAAACTGTTACATGAACCTTTAGGTAAGTGCTCGCTTAGTGAACAAAGAAAATTAGTCATAATTGACGCTCTAGATGAGACAAAGTACAAGTCCAGGGACGATTTTCTTGATCTGGTTATGAACCGTTTTCCCCGGCTTCCAAAGTGGCTTTTGTTTTTTATCACCAGTCGCCCTGAAGATACCGTGCAGTCCACTCTGAAAAATCACAACCCGTGCGTTAAAATATGCGCAGGATACGGCAAACATCTTAATGTTTATCAGCAGCACGAACAGGACATAAAGCGATTTTTGGAAAAAAGAGTCGATTTCTCCCGTCTCCCCTTCACTGTTGAAGACGTAACAAAGAAGTGCAATGGACTGTTCTTGTACGCTTTCTTCATGGTCAAAGTGCTAAGTAATTCAGTATGTTCAGGTAGCGTTGGTGAACTGACTGAAATTTTTCCAGGGGACATTGATGATTTTTTTCACGACAATTTCAAGCGGATTTTTGATAAAGTGGGAGTAGATCTCTTCGGAACTTTGTTCGGCTGTCTTGTAGCTTCTCCTTCTCCTCTTCCGCGGTCATTTATTTCATTCCTTCTAAGGAAAGAAAAATTGCGCCTGGACGAACAAGAAGTTATTGACACTTTTTCAATATTTTTGGTACACCGAGCGTCTGATCTGACCTTTGCCTTTCTTCACAACTTAGTCCCAGCCTGGCTGACCGACAGGAACAAAGCTCGGCGATTTTTTGTCAACAGTACAGAAGCAAGGGAGTACTTGAAAAAAATTGTTCTGGAATTTCTTCCCTCTTTGATCGACGTGTCATCGGAGAAACATCCTTCTGTCGAAAAAGATTTACTAGACTATATCTTGCATGTTGGCATTCGTGTTTTGTGTGGTTACGATGACGCAGATTCAATGAAGATCGTTTACAACTTCTTGACAAGCTACCAGCTGATCCAGCAGAGAATACAGAAAAGCCGGATTGAAGTTTATACCGTGATTGGTGATCTCAAGCTTTCTGCTCGCTCACAGACTCTTGATGATACTGAAAAGGAAATTCTGCAAGAAATTTGCAGGGCGCTGGAAAGAAATATCCATACTCTTCTGGAATGTCCACATCTTCTGCCTTCCTGCCTGCGAATGGCGTCCAAAGCTGTCAAATTAAACATGACAATTCCCGATGGAGTGTCCACCACTTGGATGGAGTGGAGTTGGCTTCCTTTCCCTGCTCCTGAAGCCACTCGTAACAAGGGCAGGAGTAGCTTCGCTTTTTCTCCTGATAGGACGTTATTGGCCGAAGCCAAAGGCGGATGCATTTCGTTGTACAATTCATGCTCCCTTGAAAGGTTGGTTGGCCCAGTCGAAGCAAAGGAATTGGCAGACGTACAACGTCTGGCATTTTCTTGCTGTGGTAATTTTGTGTTCGCTGGAAAAGTTGATAAAGCGTTTTCAGTAGAGCGAGGAGTTATTGACACTTATTTCCCATTACAGACAGTTCATCTTTCATTTGACTGGTGTTCGTTTACCCTTGATCGACAACACATCGTGGTGAAGTGTAACGGTTTACCTAATCCCAAGTGCTGTTTGTGCCTTTTAAATCACCTTTGTTTGTGGGCCAAGTTGGAAATTGCACAGAGCCGAGAAAGAGAACCCTTATGTCGATGCTTTCCTGACAAGCTGAAAGTGACAAGAAAATACCCCCAATTAGCAGCCTATCAAGATTCGCGCATTACAGCAATGAGGCCGTTGTTAAATCTTCTCAGCCAAATGGAACGCGAAGAATGGTGTTCAGTTTTGGAAAAGGTACAACTTAATAGAGGAGATGGAACGTTTCTGGTTCCAAATTGTGAGAGCTGTAAAACAGCAGAAGGATATGAAGCATTAACCTTGGAAGAAGTTCGTCAGTTTGTTATTGACCACTACTCTGAGATATTTAAATATCAAGTTTTGGATATGCAAACGGGTAAACCTGTACTTAATCTAGCCTTATCTTCCGGTGTTGAGGTGAGCCCATTTATTCATTTTTGTCACCTAGGCACAGCATTCGAGACATGTGGCACACTGTTTACCGGCATCGGTAAAGCTCTGTCACTCTGCAATATTGCTTTACTAAGCACTATTTGTCATCACCTTCTTTTCCGTTCAAGTATATTGCCGAAACTCTATTTTCCTCTGTCCAGTTTTCTACGTACTCCATTCAAATGGTATCAGCCTGGTCCTGATGGAACAGTTAGCTTTACAATGGATGAAAGTGGCGTCATTCGCCAAAACTTGAAATGCTTCATTGAAGAGATCAAACTCTATGCTCCCGTCGAGGACGATGTAGTTCTTTATGTGACTCATGAGTTCCGTTTGTGTGCACTCTGTCTCCAGACAGCCACCACTACTGTTCTATACAGCTCCCCCATGATGGACTACTTGGACCTTGAACACGTTCTAGTTCAACATTTTGAACCTTTCACGCTCGTCTTACCCGACGATGATGCTATAGGAGAGGCAATAGCGAAAACGTCAGTATTATCGACTTACACATTTACCGACTTATGCAACGAAGACACTTATGAAGCAATAGAAGAGGCATCAGTCTTATCGACAGTTTCATCGACGATAGCGTCAGAACTTGGAAATCTCCCTGATGAATTCAAGAAACTATTTTTTCTTGACAGTATACCTTGCTTCTCACTAGGAGAGGTGTGGGTGGCCAAACCTGCAGTTGGTCATGATAAGGAAACGGTCTTTTTGTTTCGTGGAAGACAAGATAAGCAGCAACATTCCCAAAACCCAGATTACGTCATCAAGGAGGTCTCCCAATTTGGTTTCACAAATGACCACTTTTTTTTCGTGTATTTGAGTGTCTTCAACACACTTCACGCCCTGTATCTCCAATCGGGTACCATTCTACGAAGCATCTCCGGAGTTAGCCCCTTATTCTTTATTGCTGAGGGTCAAGTTGGCTACCGTTTTCTGGCCAATGACGAGGGTAAAACTGTCTTTTTGAAAGACTTTCCTTGTGAGTTTTTGCAGCATTTTCTCATTCCGCTACAAGTGGAAAAACCAACGCAAGTAAACTTCGTTTCAGATGACAATTTCCTTGCGCTTTTCGTGGACTCATCAGTTAAGTCATTTCAAACAACAGGCAATCGATGTACTTACACCCTCTATTCTGAAGGTTTAAACTTTGGTTCGCTTGGCTCTTGGCCGGTGGAAAAATGCGCATTTTCTTCGGACGGAAAACTGATTGCCGCTCACCATGGCACCAAGATAACGTTGCACGATACAATCGGACAAGACTGTTGTAGGTTTGTTTGTACAGTTTTTGAAGCTGACTACGATTTCAGTGTCCTTCAGCTTACATTCTCGGCTAACAGTGCCTTCCTTCTTTTCTGTATCAGGAATGGTCCTTTTTTCGTGTGGGACGTTAAAAAGAGAGAAACTTTAGGATCATTTTACCCGCCTGTTGTTTCTGAGGATTTTTGCTGCTGCATTACAGAAGATGCTAGAGTAGTTTTGTGCACTGGACCATACATTGAGATCTGGGATTCTGCGATGAGTCCATGGTGTCTGGTAAAAAGACAGGCTATCAGCTTGCTCTACAGTGCAGCGGACAAGATCACCTACTGCACGGTGTCACCCAAAAACAATCTACTAGCTTGCTGCATGGTGGATAGAATCCTACTCTATTCGCTTGATCGCCCCATTTTGAAGCTACCTCGCGCCCATTTAGGCAAAATTGAGTTTTGTCGGTTTTTGAAAGAGAATCGTTATATAATTTCGTATGGTACTGATGGTGCTGTGTTCTTGTGGGACTTACTTGAGCGGACAGCCATTTCGTTTATAAGAATTCCACTAGAGCGTGGAAACATTACTTGCATGACGGTGTCCCCTAAGGAAAACAAAGTAGTTGGTTGTACTTCCTTTGGGCGATTCTACGAAGTGAAACTTTGCGGATTAAAATCTGAGATCCCGTCATTTCAATTACAGCCGGAAAAAATGAGGAGAGAGCAAAATGTGTCAACACTCTCTGGAGCAGTTTGCTCTGGTGTTGAACAGATCGCTGAGGAAAGGAACACTTCAAAACTAGTGGAAGAGATGGATTTTATGTATCCCTCTGACCGCAGTGAAGACAGTGATGGAGATGAATCAGAAAATTCAGCGGCTGATGAAGAAGGTTTAACATCTGGTATCAATACATGAAGTCGTGAGACATTGAAAGCGTCAGAAGAGCCACGGGCCGGTCACCGGTGAGCTTTGAAATACACAGACTAACCAGTCAGTTTTAAAATCGTAGTTGTTCTGTTCATCTCGTGGGGTAGAAAACATTGATCAAAGTTAATCGGGAGAGTACCGTAGCTTTTTGGGCAAATCATCAGTAATATGATTGTAAGCTAGCAACGTGACAATGAAGGCAAATGAGACTCTTTATTAATTAGGGCTCTTATAATACAAGAAATGAGATTACAACAAGAAGTTCTCCGCTCTCATTTGTGAACAGTTTTTAAAAACCAAAAACACTAGAATTAGCTTTGGAAATAGTGGCAAAGTGAAAATCTAGCAACTTTAGTGTTACGTGTAAACTGTTATACGTCATTTGTTTCCTTCATTCTTGTGGTCATTTAACACCACTACAACGTCACGGTCATTTTCTGTGGTAACATGGCGAATTTTTACCGCGAATTTGAGGTTAAAAACGGATCAAAAATATATACCATCTCCGCATAACGACATGCTTTCCAGTCAGATTTGTTGTCCTTGGACTAAGCTGTCTCGAGATGATCTCGTTTCTTAAAAAAATATATTAATCATTTCAATCTCTGGTTTCCATTTTGGGCTTTAGAAAATAAAACGTACTGAAATAGACGTAAGATATGATAACCCAGAGTTGTCTTTATTTGCTTATCTGTTTCAGTGTGCGTTAAAATTGCAGCTGAGAAAGTTAACTGAAACAAGACAACGTGTTGATATTTTTTAAACGTCAGTGTTCGTTAGCTTGGAAGTATGTCGACTTTTGTATAGTCTTAACATAATAGTTTTGAAAATGACCTGGTCAAAAAGTTTAATATCGTAACCAAACAATCCACAGTCTTAAAGTAGTTTCGAGATCTTGAAGAGATTTTAACGTTACTTTCTTTACTTTGTTTTCATGAAGTGCATTTGATGCAATTTAACAGTTTATTCTTAGGGCGTTTTCGTACAGAGTGGTTACATTCTCCTCAAAGGACTGCGTGAGCCCTATCGTTTCCTAAACGCGTTAGGTCATTTCTCTAACGTTCTCTAGCCGAATTGAACAAGCGTCATTCGATAACGCGTGCGTGAAAGGACCTAGGACGTAAGCGTCCTAGATTAACGAACTTAAGAAACAGGACGGGAAAGGAAAGAAGACGGCAAACCTTGTGTGACAAGCGTGACAATAATTTTGTGTGAAAAAACTTTACACTAAACTTGACCCTCCTTTGCCATGTTTGCGTGAACTCACTAATGATTGCCACAGACCGTATGCTTTGAGTCTGTGGATGAAATCCTATGGTGTTACACTTCAAATGAAATCTCTTCAGCTGTACTTTCACGTAGCGTTATCTATTTATATGTAGTTCTACCTTTTGAGTCTGTGGATGAAATCCTATGGTGTTACCATTTAGATGAGTCCTCTTTAGCAAATCTTTCACATGGTACTCTTTGCTGTTCACCAATTTACAAAAAAATTCTGAAATTTTTCTTAAATGTGTTTACTTTGGTTGGTTACATTTGGGAGTGAAAGGTTTCAAAGGGAACTTCCACTGTTACAACAATTTGACCGAAACTCTGTGCTAAAGAAAGTGGATACCAGCAAACAGAAATCGCCCGATTTTTGCTATAAAATTTTCCGCCCGACACATAATTTTGTAATTTTTGAAAACATTTTGCTCCGGCCATTGTTGCGTACACAAAATGTTGATTTTTGATAGTGGCTCGCTGGAAGAAGGTGAAAGTAGCCGATATTCTGGTAACTTTAACTCCATCCCTTGTAAAGAAAAAGAGTTGAAATTAACGACTCACTTATACAGTTGTAAGTTACAGTCAAATTTTTATTACAGTTGAGGTTCCCTTAAACTAAATAATGGTAAAACGTTAAATTCCGAACAGATATTAAAAATTTCCAGCACTTGTTAATTAACGTGTGCCTCTTCCTAATTAAATTCCAAAACTGATTCGCACATATGTTATATTAAGATTTACATTTTGTTAAAAAAAAAAATCTCAAAGCGACCTGCTGTTGTGTAATACATATTATTAGTTTGTAAGAACGTTAGGCTTACCAGCTATCTAGGAATAAAATAAAGGAAGTTAATGGTTGTTGTTGTTGTGTCTTTGCATGATCCAAGTTTGTTCACATCCGCAATTTGTTTGGGTGAGCTTGCAAGCAGATCACAGTCAAGATTGAGAACAGTACAAAATATTACTCTCTAATTTCTTTGTTTCCTTTTCTTTGCTTGTAACTATTTGGCAGTTTTATTTACTTTCATTAAATACTTGGTGACCCATTGGTTTTATTTCGGGGAGGTATTTAAACGACTAAAAGTAATCGAACAGCGCACGGTCATAAGCATGATTACAAGTAGGGCAAAATTTGATAGAAAAGTTTTGTAGGGTAATA
Organism: Porites cylindrica; assembly: GCA_964035525.1. Lineage (NCBI taxonomy): Eukaryota > Metazoa > Cnidaria > Anthozoa > Scleractinia > Poritidae > Porites > Porites cylindrica. The sequence continues at coordinate 10,059,700 of OZ037776.1, read as the reverse complement.
AAGACCTTTAGCATCAGGTTTTTCTTGGGAAACCGCAAAATGTCACGTGACCACGGCCTTGCAGTCACGTTTGCAGTTTGCAGTTTACGTTTTAACCTGAGGAAGGGCTTCCAGCGGTAAGTGATTTACGGCAAGGTTTTTTGCCACTAAAAATTGTACAGCCTCGCGTTTAAAGGCATGAATTAGCTTTTTATATCCGCTTGCGATGTGTTTTTTGGATTTTTGATCTCGAATTAATGAATTATTGCTGTTTTTTCGGCGATTAAAGTGATGCACTTCGACTTGATGATCGAACCTACGCGACAGACAAGCCACACGAACGACTTCGAAGCTTACATCCGAGAGAAACCTCTGCTCGCAGCTGCAGGGTATAAAAGGAACAAAGGTTTCGACCGATTTGCCATTCCATCCATTCTTGTATAACCCCACGATACTCAAAAGAAAACAGAAGGCAATCAGGCCGGGATTTTTACACGACTGAAGGAGAACTGAGGGATTTAGAAAATTGTGGGTACCTCTGGAAAAAAAACCCTGGCGACACCATTGCTGTGAAGGAATGTAAATTTGCAATTGATAGGATTTGAAGGGAGAAACGTCATTGTAGTCAGAGCATAATATGGAGCTTGTAATTACACCTCGTTCGATTTGTCAAACAGAATTAATTCTTAAGGAGGGTTTGCAAGTTTAGAAAAGAAAAAAAGAAAATCGGCGCCGAAATTGGCCGAGGTCGTAGCCCGCGTGCAGTGACGGCCGAGGGGAATGTATCAGAACTGTGCTGTTCGTGCCAAGTTGTTGTTGCTTTGATAGGGTGATTTTTTGCAGCATTCACGCATATTGCCATCGCATTTGCCCCTTGGAGTGTTTTATTGTTTTCAAGCTTTAATGTAATACAGACAGTGAAAAATTCAATGGGCAGATGCGAGGGTTATACGCGCATTTTTCAAACTATGAAGAACTATTGCTGTCTTCGCCCTCATGGTTGCTTTGACTCCCAAATACTTGAAGATGAAGCAGGGCATAATTTTGAGCATGGGGTGAATTTTGAGCATGGGCCAATTCGTGAAGCAGATGGCTGTTTGTTTTGTTCTCTCAGTGTAGGAAATATGAAATTACTCAGGGGAATATTATTGTCTTTTACGCTCCTTGAAATCAGACCAAGGTCGCAATGACAGTCGAACCTCCCGTAACCAAACGATCCCTCAAAATGCAAAGAATTAATTGTGCACAAAAATAAAACTACAGGAGTCTCTATTTCGAGGAGAGGTCCTGAGACTTCTACCTTTTGACAAAGAATTTATAGCATAGCCGGTAGCCGCGAGACCCTTTTCACTCGCCCAAACGGGAGAGCTTGCTCGCAGGCTACATAGCCGGTCATTTTGAAACATGGAGTGTGGACTGCGGATTGCGGAATGCGGTCTTTTTACAAATCGAGGACTGGATATAAAACACAGACTTGAAGTTAAGGACCAGGTACAAAAAGTCGGATACACAGCTCTGCTCTACACAGGCAAAAACAAGAGAAGCAGATTACGGACTAGCATAAACCTTTCTGATTTTCACACATTCCTTTGGCTCATCACGCAAACGTTCGCACTGAAACGGGAAGAAAGCGTTACGTGTGAGGCCTTACAACTGGACGAGCGAGGAAGCTCATTCCGGTACTAGGGATACCAAAAATAATACTTTGAATTTGATAAAAAAAAAACAAACAAACAAACAAACAAACAAAAAAGAGGGGCAAGTTAGAGGAGAATTTAATCTACAGTCTTATATCAATAAATAACGAAACCGAGAAAAAGAGAATCCCGAACTGACCACCGACCCATTACTGGTTCATCCTTTCCCTTTAACTACTAGTTTGAGGTCAAGTGTCAGTACTGGGTTTAAACTTTGAGTAGCTTTGAACTCTATAATCAAGTCACTCCTAGCCCAAGACTGGTCACAACACCATTTCAAGGCCGTGGGGATGAGCATATGAAATAAAGTCGTGGGAGAAGGACTAAAGCTGTTAAAAGTGGGGCGAGTCATAATAAATGCTGTATTTATAACCTACAAGGTGTATTGCGCTATTTAGCGATCTCCTAATTATATTTTTACCACACCATGGGCTACCTGCGATAAAACAGCAACAACTATTAAAATAACGACAATCTTTTACCTGATTTTGGATAGCTGACTATACAAGCACGTCGTCTGATCTCGTCTTGAAGTTGACAATGTAGTCGTACAGTACCTGGGGATTGTCAGTAAAATACGTAGGAATTCTTAAACCCATTATTTCCACCGTTTTACTTGATCTCCATTCACCCTCTGTTTCTTGCAAGATCGGAAAGTTCGCCATGATTGTGGCAAGCCGTTTACAGAAAATCGGTCAGTGTAACGCAGACAGCGGACTATTATTTTTCACCGTGCAAATAGCCCACTTCGGAAATGAGTTATAGCCTGGGACCAAACTAAGCGCGCGTGCGTTTATGAGATCGTTTGGGAGGACTCGAAAACCGGGTTAAAACAGGTCAAAACAGCCAAAGGGAAGGTGGCGATGAAAGAAAACAACATGAAAATGTGAAGCTAAAGGAAGAGAATGTGCCTATTTTACCGCTTTCATAGTCGTTGTGCCCTTGTAAGACGAATAGCAAGCTGACTGCATATCTGAGTGATGACGGACTTTCAGCCCGAATTTCAACAGCATCAATGATAAGCACAGTCCTTGGGTACAGCTCCTTAAAAATGTTTGGCAAATACTAATGTAAGACCTCTTTTCTTGGAATGCAAAATAGGGGCCCCAGTTCAACCCTCATGAACCGCAACCGGGTATTAAACAAAGTGCAACGGTTGTTTCTATATATGTATTCAATCCTTTTGAAATAAACCTAACCTAAGTCTCATCAAAGTCAAAATAAACTCTTCAAATATACTCACTGATCTGGGTCTTCCTACCCTAGCTTTTGCTCAGGACTGGCGTGCTTCTTCGCATAGGAGCCATAATTTAAATTCTGGGCGTTGTCACGTAACATATCGTAAAGAAGCATAAGTGCATCCCAGTCTGGAAGGCCAGTGTAAAATTCGATATCTTCATCCTTTTCCTTAAATTTTGAAATGTCAAACTTCGGATTTTTCAGTGCATGCTGAAGTCTCTTTGAATCGCTAGTCAAAACATCTTTTTCTTTTGCTAATTTGTCTTTTTCCTCGCCAGTCGATTTTAATTCAACTTCCAAATCAATCGAGAAATTCTTCGGCTATTTCAGTTTGCGTCTCAGCATCACAAAAGGAAAGAGTCGGTGAAACATTGTTGCTTTCAGTGTCCACGTCAATCAACTCAACTGACACTTCATTTACTGAGTCAGCCTCAACGTCCATTTCGGCACAAGAAATGTCAGTGTTTCTTTTCCTGGCTCTTGAATTCGAAGTTGCCTCTGACCTGTATAGAATTCGTCCTTCACGTTTTTTTTACTCCAAGGAAAGCAAGATAGACTGTAGATGAGTTCTACTGCTCTTTTCACCACCATCCCAATGGGTAGAGCAAATCCGTGTGCTAGCGGAGTTCAAATTCAAATTATCCTTCCGAAGCAAACGTACATATTCTCGCCGTATACGTCTTGCCTTGGGTATTCGATAAAATGCCATACCATGGGAGTTCTTCGAATTATTTGGACACAAAGGTACACAGCAAGTAGCATGTCCCAGCATTACCTCCAGGTGGCTGCTCGGGGTTTTCTGTCCCCCCCAAACGATCCCATAAACACGCGCGCGCTTAGTTTGGTTCCAGGCTACCACTCATTTCCGTAGTAAGGTAAGGTAAGGTAACGCCTTTATTTAAAGAGGGTAAACACGTGAAAGTTATGAAAAAACTGATAAACTTCTGGCCCTCTATAAAATATAAAAAAATATATTAATATTAAGTGGGCTATGAGTACTTGACAGCCATAGTTCCATTGTTTTCTAACCCTAAAGACAATAGTCAGCAGGCATTCCGCAGTCTTCATTTTACACTGCCCCATAGCAAATTTATTCAATCCAATCTTTTATGCATAATGCCATTTAATTTGAATTTTCAAAAAAGCTTTTAATTTTGATCCTATCTTTATCAGTTCAATTTAATCATGACTAAATTTTCATTCAATCCGATCACTAAAATATTTATTCAGTCCAATCACCGGCTGAAATATTTATTCAATGCAAAAACAAAAACGGAAAAATATGTTTAATCCATTCCCCCCCGGGGGAAGGGTACTCCTGGGAATTCCTGGTGGGGTCAGTGCCGCCCGGTTCTCGAAATCCTGACCTTAATGTCAGACCAAAAAATATCGATCATTTTCCATATCCGTTTTCAGACCTGTCCTTTAGGCACAAATTATGTTATCATTGGCTTAGCTTAGAGCGCAAACAAAACAAATCAAATCCAGTTCGAATTCTCTTTCTTTCTTACTTATTTGGAATTGAAACGATAAATACGTTCATATACTCCCGTAGTTCCCTCGAAAACCATACCCGATTCCAGACCAAAGTGGGCAAAGTGTCCACGATACACCCTTTTTATTTCATTAAAGTGGTTGGCAGATTCTTTCCGAAGTTTGATGCAATCTGGCAAAAATTATATCAGCTTCAGTTCTCAAATTCAAGTACAGCCGTCCTTATCAAATCTCTTATTGGCTCTGGAGCAAAGGAATCCTTTCGCAGTCTCCCCAAAGTGTTAAGAGACCTCTGCTGTAATTTCGAATATATTTAATGAAAACAAGCTTGCTACATTTCAAACTCTAATCCAGTCCCGTCTAATTTTGCTAACAATTCCTTGTCAAATCTCTCACTTTGCTCTGGAGTAAAGTAATTCTTCCAGTCTCCCACCACGCCCTTTCGCAGAAGTTTTGGTCCATCCTCTGTTCCACGCAGAAGGTAACTTTTCGCGTTTTTCATCATTCCATTGAATGTACACTGCTCTGAGATGCGATTTAGGAGTTCATCTGACAAGGGCTTGTTCAGGAATTGGGAGATCATACGAACATGGCTTAGAAGATCCTAAGGAGAAGAAACAAAGGGATAAAGGGGCTTGAAAACTGGTAGAGAAGATGGGGAATTCAGACTTTGAATCTTCAGAATTTTGGTGCGTTGTCCCGGCCAATTCTAGCCTCCCACGCAGACGTTCTTTGCGCTTCGTCACGCGTTACTTCCCTGCACAAAGAACGTCGGCGTGGGAGGCTATTCCATCGACACTCAGCGCAGAATACCAAGGTAGGATTGCGTGACTAGCCAAAAGAACCTCTGAGTTTGAGGCTACTTGTCAATCAGGCCTCCTCTCATGTTTAGTTCTGATGTGAAACTAATAAAACAAAATAAGTTTCAAGTGCCAAGTTTATTTTTTTCGTATACATCCTAGTACATAACAAAAGATGACCAAATGGCGAGGACGTTCAAGGAAATCACAGGACTTAAAAGAAAAAGGCTTCCTCAAATAACAATTTTGCCAATCACTAACTGAAACATAACAGGTCAAAGGCAGAGCTACTTTACAATATAAAATTAAATATCAGAGGTTTGTTTCAAGCATGGTTATGCTAAAAACAACATGTGATAGAGAGGGTCACAAGAGAAGTCGTTACGTCACGTTGCCATGTTAGCAAAACTTCTCGATCTCTATAAACCGTATTGTTACAAATATCGCAATTGATTTGAATAACTTTCATGCCCATGATTGCACTCGGGAGCAAAACTGGATAGCCCATGCTTTTCCATGGTAATGTGACGTCGCACTTCTCCTCTGTATAAAGCATATTATTATTCATTAAAAATATTTCTCCGTTTCTGATTGGCTAAACTCCCACGCATAATTCATCATAACCAGCTACTGTCGACCGAATTTGGAAGAATTTTACGAAATGTGAACTGATGACGTCAATCGTGCACCAAAATTGCCAGGTTATTGAACGGTTACCCGAGAAGACCTGGGGACGAGGATGAGCTGTTTCGGTAGTGAATACAAAATGAATGAACATTTCACTCGTTTCACGAGGAAGAAAAAAAGCAAACTATTCGCTAAAAACGTAGCAAAAACAGCAAGAAGACAACTCGACGGGCGACATAAAATATTGCAAATATTTACAAAACTGAACAACCCTTTATCTCCTAAACTTGCCGATAAACATGCACTATCGAAGATGAACTTAACATCGATGGAGATAAGCCTGTTTTAGCTTGTTTTTAAACCAGGAGGGTGTTATCCGTACCTTCCTCAATCTCCATAATTCTTCAGATGATACCCAGCCTCATTTAATAATTGCTTAATTAATTCTGTTTTCTACCCACCACTAAGCATTAATCAACGCACAGCAAATTAATGTAACAGAATTAATTTCAAAAAACTGAAAACGACTTTACCGGTAATTCTCCGACAATGATAACAAACCTGTTTCAAGTCTTCATATTTAAGGAACAAAACGTTAGCCTCGTCTTTGTGTTTCCACCATCCAAGTACATGTTTATCCCAGTGACTCCAGGTTGCTGCAAAGAATAACAATTGTGTAGTTTGATAAAGACTAGTAAGTCATGAAGGTTTTTTGCCATGCCTCTAACACTACTTGTCTCTGCTACCTTAAAAAGCATCATAACCAGTTTAGACATTAACCCTTTAAGCCCTAAGAGTGATCAGCATCAAATTTCTCCTTGTAATATCAATACTTTGTAAAACAGAGTGGTCATGAGAATTATGGACATGATCACACAAGATGAATTTGCTTGATATTTTATCAAGTTCTGCCCACTACTTCTGTAGGAAATGAATTGGGGCAACAAATGAGAATTCAAATTTGAATCTTACGTGCTAAGCCGCGCCCAAGGTTCAATCTGCAGACCAACGCCCCGTAAGGAAAATATGCATCACCTTCTTCATCTCACAATATAGCGATGCTACCGCAGACGCCCGTCAGTAAAATAGGCTCCTGTTGTTCAGCACAGACTGAACCCACCCTCGCTGGGTTACCTCACAATGAAATCAGACTCCTAGGCATTACATTCGTTCTTCCCTTCAGAGTTTTCTAAGGTATCATAGCAAGATTACTCGAACATTCTATTAATTTTCAGTACGCCAATCCTTACGTTTTCAATGCACTTGCAGCAGACCAATTAAACATAATAAATTTTCATTTGAGCTGAATTTTGGGCAGTTGTACTTTTTGCCAAATAGAACATTTCCGAATATGCCCTAATATGACTTTAATTACTGCATGTGTATGAGACAAATACCCATCACCTGGGTCAACTCTACATGTACAGTACAACCTCGACTGACGTGTTTTGACACGTGTTACCACAAACTAAGACGAAAACAAACATTTTTTTAACGTCCACACGAGCCCATGACTACTCTAGTCATGGGCTCCTGACGTCCAAGATTTAAACTCTTGAAGATCTCTACGAAAAACACGACTTTAACAATCTTAAACCGCTTACCATTAAATTTACGAAGAAAGAGAGAAATATCATCATCATCGTATACAGAAAATGTATAGAGAATAGTACATGGCCGCGCGGAGATACGAAATTTCTCTTCGAGTGTTGAAGAATATTTCAAGAGAGAGCGCAGCGACAACAAGAGAAGAGAAATTTCGTATCTCTAAGCGACCATGTAATGTTCTATTTATTATATAAACACCAGTGAAATGCCAAACCATTTTACTTAAATAGTTTTTTGGTCTGAAAGGTGCGGTTTATTATGAAGCCATAGCAATGGTGACATTTTCACATGTGAAGATAATTATATAACTTACATTTTCCCTGAACAAATAGATTGGCATAAAATTCCCACGATGCATTCAATCCAGTATTTTTCCCCAAGCTTGTCAGGAATTTATAATTTGATACAGCATTATCTTTTGGATTTCGAGCAATGTAAATATACTTGCACGTCGTTTCCTCGTTTACACCTTTCGGTATAGCCTCATAAGAAAGGTGTGTCTTAATTAGGCGGGGGCTTGGTAAACTAGTAATGTCTGGTTGTGAAGCTTTTGAATTAGTAGCCTCTTCTAAGAATGGAACACGGTCTTCAATTCGTTTGCTGTTGACTTCTCCATTGTGGTAAATCTGCCAGACAATTTCTTGAACCCAAGTTGTTCCTTAAAGAGACAAAATTTAACATTCAAGTCTGCCCATTTTAGGAAATCCATAACCTGCGAACAGCAAACGCATTTCCGGTCGTCGCTTCTTTCCCT